>MU226330.1:1155859-1167913 GCA_018584345.1 Thuja plicata | reverse complement strand
TGCAATTTGAATATCAGTAGCATGGTCTGAGAACCTGTTACTTTTCCTTTTGGGCTCTTAATTTGAGTTAAAAAACCATAGGGCTAATTGTATAAGTTGTTTAAATATCTACTTTAATTGGAATCCTATAGGATGATGGTCTCACTTTACAGGAGTGAGTTCCCTTAAAACCGTCTCTGTCTATACGTAAGATTGATATGTATGACTCTATTCCCAATTCAGCATTAGGCACTGGTCTATTTGTCATTTGAAATTGTCATTTGTTCTTTCTGTAAATTACAAATATACCTATATCTTCTTCAATAAGCACTCAATTAGGTTTAGCATTATTTTCAAACGTTAGATTAGGTTTAAAACTATCTGATGATTAAGATATTAGATTTGTTCTCTTTCAAAGGATTGTTAACCCCTTTGAAAGGATTCGCTCTTTGTCTATGCATGTGTTTGTACAATTAGAAAGCATATTTGATTCAGGCCTACCAGCGTTGGCTCGATCGAGTCAGAATTGCAGAGGCACTTATTTGTGCCTGTCAGTTGGCCTCATAACGATCCAGCATTTTTGAGCACCAACAGCAGGAACACGATGATGATATGGTAGAGGTCAAAAACATCCCCTAAGGAGGGCTAAATGATCTTCACATGGAAGTGCTTCCATTTTAAGATGATATAATTAGACCCTTTAATGACTCTCTACACTTGGTTAACAAGTTCTTGTTGCCCTGGTTTATTAGACCTAACAAAGATGATTCTTTGATCTGGGGGCTGGAGGCTAATGGTAAATTTTTTGTCTCATCTTCTTTAGCCCTTCTACACCACAAGGATACTTGCTCTCCTAGCTGTAACGTATGGATCAAAAATCTTATTCCTAAAATTAACATGTTCTTCTGCCTTCTTGTATAGAATAAAATCCTCATAGTGGATAATCTTCAAAAAAGGGGCATCAACATGCGTAATAGATGTATCCTATGCCGCTCTGAAGCTGAAAATAGTAATCATATAATGATATACTATCCCTTCTCTTCCAAAGTCTGGAACTCAATTCTAAATGGTATTAATATGGAGTGGGTCAATCCCTCTAACTTCCAGGATCTAGTTAATCAATGGAGCTGCCCCCTCAAGGGTAAGGAAGCCAAAGATCTCTGGAAGCTTATCCTACCTCACTTCACTTGGAGAATATGGAAGGAAAGAAACAATAGAATATTTAGAGAAAAAAATTCTCCCTTTCAGACTGTGGATGATGGGGTTTGTAGAAGCATCCTGGAAAATTTTAAAAATCAAATTCCTAGTGATTCTCCTTACAAGAACCTTCTCAGTATCAGTGAAGTTCTTATGAAGGCTCAGGTGCAGAAGGACAAAAATCAAAATATGAGGGAAAATACTAGATGGAAAGCACCTCCAAATGGTTGGGTAAAAGGGAATTTTGATGGGGCAGCGAAAGGGAATCTTGGGTCTTCTGGAGTGGGAGGCATCATAAGGGATGCAGCTAGAAATTGTCTAGGAGCAATGGCAGTTCCGCTGGGAAATCAGACAAACCATATGGCTGAAGCTATGGTAGCCCTTCATGTGGTTACTTTGGCTAAAGATATGGGAATCTCCAAACTTTGGGTGGAGGGAGATTCTCTGAATATCATTTACTGTATTAAAGGAACTTATAAGGCCTCATGGACAATAAGCCATATCATTGAAAAAATTAAATCACTTTTATCCAATTTTGAAGATCACTTTATTACACATATTTACAGAGAAGGTAATATAATGATGGATGGATTAGCAAATGTGGGTGTGTACTCTGATGTCATGCAGTCATGGCAAGGTGAGGTGGATTTCAAAATAGAGATGGTTAGTCTTATCAAGTACGATAGGATGAATTACATTGAAGGAGTCATAAACAAACTTAATTAATGATGAGGTCATCTTTAATTATTAAAATAAATGTGTGTTGTCACTCGAAGGAAATAGGTTTAATTAGAATAGTAACTCCACACGCTTTCTAGGTGCTAAAATTGAACTGGATTAATCATAACAGTAGAGCCAGCTTGAATTCTGTGCTCAAAATTGCAAAGGACCAACATCTCCAAGAAGAAACCAAAAAAATGGGAGGAGGTCTAAAGAGAGAGGAGATGATTGAATATACAAAACGAAAAGCGAAGAGGAAAGTTTGGAGAAGATTAAGAAAAGGAGGTGTATCTCAGTATCTGGAGAAGCTCCATGGCTGGGATACGGAGATAACAAGATAGTTTGCAGAGGGTTGGAAGGATGGGAAAGTGCATATGTGGGGGAAATATTTTACTCTCTCTATGAGGATTATATCAAAAATTACGGGTTTTCCTTGTGAAGGCATGAAATTCTATAGGGATAACAAGAGGGTTGATACTCAAGCCTGGAAGATCTTCCTAAAAATAGAGGAGGAAGAAGCCCTTCTCAGCAAAATTACAGGGGATTATGTGGACATTCAAAAAATAAAATCTCACTGGGTAGACATTCTCACTATCATGATTGAGTACTTCAATCTAGATGGAAGGTACTCCAAAATCTACAACCTGCATTTCATTCTGGCCAATCACTTTAGGCACAGTAAAAAAATCTTGTTCCCTTTCTATCTTCTGAGTTCTTTGCATAACAGCGTGATGGGGCACAAAAATAATTTGAGCAACCTGGTGCTGCATGTGGGCCTCATTCTGCTTATCTCTGAGTATGCTCACAAACTCCCTGAGCCAATCCCTAAGAGGGTTAAAGGTAGTGTGAGACAGGTGAAGAAGGAAAATGAAAAATAGAGTCAGAAAAAAAGGGTCAAAATGAAGAAGAAGGCTAAGTCAGAGAAGACTGGAGATGAAACCCTGCAAAATCAAGGAAAAGATCAAGAGGAGCAGCATAATGGTGAAAATGAAAAAGAGAACATGGAAAAAGAAAATGAGGAACATATGAGAGAGGATAAATCTCAGATGGAAGAGGAGGAAATGCCCATTTCCGATGAGGGCATGGATGTTGGTGAGAATTATGATGAAAAGGATACTGAGGGAGATGGAAAAGAGGGAGATAAAAGGGAGGAAAATAAGAATGGGGAAGAAGGTGAGGAGGGTAAAATAGAGTAAAGGAATTTAAGGGCAGAGAAAAGGAATAGAAAAAAAAGTAGAATGAGCCCTGATGTGGTTGGGTTTGAAAAAGATGACAGAATCCCAAAAAGTAAAGTAGACTATGGGGCTAATATAGAAGACTGGCTAAATGAGGAGATGATGTTAATGAAGAACCAACTAACAGATATGCAGGAGGCAATGAAGCCCTTTAAAGCAAAGGTTGAAGAGATGGAAAACAAGTTGATGATTAAGGTTAAAGACAGTAACAAAGAAGAAGAATTTTCTACTAGAGTGAATGAGAAGGTGGAAGAAAAGATAAAAGAGATGAAAGAAAAAATTAGCCATAATGGGCACATGATATGGATTATCCTTGAGCATAGAAATGAAGGACTGGAAGTTTCGATTCAAAACCTGAAAGTGTTATACACTTATCTGGAAAGAAGCCTGCTAGAAAGCACCATAATCACAATTGAAGAAAAGGCTAGAAGCTTGGGCCCTAGTTAAAGAACTCGTAGCGGAGTTAAAAGAAAAGTCCCTGAGATTTTGAAAGAGATGTAGGAGCTAAAGGAATCCATTGAAAAAATGAAAGAAATGAAGAAGGAGGCTGAGATAGCCTACCAGAAAATGATGTAATTTTCCTTCTGCTGGTCTGGACTTTTTGCTGGAAATTGCTCAAGTTGTGGTGCTATAAGTTGTGCTGGTTTCTGTGCCTTTCTTTGGAAATTTTTGCTTTCTCTTGTTTTAGGTCTTTTTTTTCTTGTTAGGTCCTGCCTTTTGTTTGATGCAGGTGTTCTTTGTTTGTATGATCTTTTAATGTCTATCTTTAGTAGCTTTTTGTAAAAGGTTTTGGGGCCCTTTCAAAATCTATTTTAACCTTAATAAAAAATAATCAGAAGAAGTCAAAAAATCTCAACATGTGCAGATGTTGTAATGGACATCACTAGTTTTCTCTAAGCCCCGGGTCCAAAAGATCTCAAATAGTGAATTGTGAAAATGAAATGGGTAGCCATAAATATATAAAAAATCTGGTCAAAAATGGCTTCGCTCGAAGGGGGTGTTCGAGAAAAATACCTTACATTGGGTACTTCACATGAAGGAGCGGTTTTCATGTGAACACCCCATGTAAGTTAGTCTACGTGAAGTCAATTAACCCCTTTGTGCAAATAGGGGGCTTCGAGCGAAGGTAGTAAAATTAAAAAAAAAATTGGAAAGATGGATTTCCTTCATCCCAGAAAGTGGGACACACTATTGTGAGATCACCCATACCCATCTTTGCATTTAATAAAACATTCGTATAGTGCCCATACACTTCAGTTAGTCATCCATGCACCAGTGATAACCAGTCTGTCTATCTCATCATAAAAATATGTTGACATTAGTGCCAAAACATGAATGCCAACAACTACAATAAAAACCAATCCCAACAATCTCCCCCTTTGGCATTGATGGCAACATATTAGAAAATTCATCAATGCAAAAAATTACCTATCTCAATACAACCTTCTCAATATCCTCTTCACATCTCTGCCTAAAATAGTAGGGATTTTCTGTAGTCTCTCTTCACAGAATCTCTCCCTCTTTGACATTAATGGAAAAGGGTTCCATTACTCTACTTCTAACCATATTTCTTTTGCAAGGTGTATTTTTTTCAAATCTTCATGCATGAAACAACCAGGTGCTTAATCACCCAAATGTATTCTATGTTGTTCCTGCGATCACTCCCCCTGAGGAGTAGATCCAAACATTAAGTCTAGAAAATGATATAGCTCTAAAAGTCACGTGACTGATGCATTCCTACATCAATTATTTCTCGTAAGGAGGGGATCTCACCCCAAGCATACCTCTAAGATACTCAAAATCATCCTTTGGGAAAGGTTTTGTAAATACATTTTCTATTTATTCCTTTGCTAATATACTCCAATCTAATCTCCTTCTCTACAACCTTGTCTCTCAAGAAATGATACTTAATTGAAATATGTTTAGTCTTTGAATGCATAACTGGATTATTTGACATATTCATTGTGCTAGTGTTATCACAATGAATAACCACTGGCTCATCAAAATTTATCCCAATGTCCTTCATCATTTTCTGCATCCAAACAATCTATGTGCAATTTATAGCAGCAACAACATACTTTGATTCATGAGTAGACTGAGCTATATAATCTTGCTTCTTACTTAACCAAGAAACCAATATTTTCCCAAGAAAAAATGCACCACCGCTTGTACTCAATCTTTCATCAACATTTCCTTCCTAATCAGCATCAGTATAAACATGCAAAATAATATCATCAGATTTTTTATATCATAAGCCATATTCCAGTGTTCCTTTCAGATATCTAAATATTCTTTTTATAGCAGCAAGGTGAGTCTCCTAAGGATATTCTTGATATCTTTCCGCAATTCCAACTACATTAGCAATATCTGGTCTGGTGTGAGTTAGATATTGTAAGCCTTCAATCATAGAATTATACTTTGTCTAAAAAACACTCTGAGATTCATCAGTAGTAGTAAGTTTGTGACCAATAACCATAGGTGTTCCAACAGGTTTACAATCTTCCATTCCAAACATTTTCAACATATCCTTAAGATACTTGGTCTAAGAAATAAAAATACCATTCTTGTTCTAATTGATTTGTAGTCCAAGGAAAATTTTTATCTCACCAATCATCGACATCTCAAATTCATTTTCCATTTATTTAGAGAACTTTCTACTCATTTCATCATTACCACAAAAAATGATATCATCTACAAAAACTTCAACTATTAAAATTCCATCTTCACTATTTCTTAAGTACAAATTATTGTGTGCATTACCTTTTCTTAAACCAAGATGTAAAGTAAATACCTGTCCAATCTAGCATATCATGCTCTAGGTGCTTGTTTCAGTCCATACAAAGCCTTTTTTAATTTTCAAACCATGTCCTCATCATCTCTTAGAGGAAATCCATCAGGTTGTTCAATATATACTTCCTCCTCTAGATCTTCATTTATAAATGCAAATTTCACATCCATTTGATATACTTTATAGTCTTTGTGTGTAGTATAAGCAAGAAATAATCTTACTACCTCAAGCCTAGCAACAAGAGAAAATGTTTCTTCAAATTCTATGCCTTCTTATTGCGAGTAGCCTTTACAAACCAGTCTTTCCTTATTCCTTACAACCATTCCTTCTTCATTAATTTTGTTTTTGAAAACCCTTTTAGTCCCTATTATATTCTTATCTTTAGGTCTAGAAACCAATTACCAAGTGTTATTTTTCTTTATCTATTCAATTTTTCCTGCATATCTTTATTCCAATATTCATCTCTACACGCCTCATTAGTAGTTTTTGGTTCATCTTGAGAAATCAAACAAATTTCATCTCTTAATTTGGATCTTGTCATCATGCCTTTATTTGCATTGCCAATAATTTGATTTTTAGGATGGTTCTTCTTAATATACCTCAGTTTTTTTGGAATTTTGGTAGGATCATTTGAATTATTTAGACATCCCTCAATCTCATGATCAAACTCAAAAGATTCTTCTTGATTTTTAGTAACCTCCACGTTCTCTGTAGTCTGGCTATAGTCATATATCCTTTCCTAAATTTGAAACTTCTCATCAATCCTCACATTAGCACTTTCAATCATCTTCCTCAATCTCAGATTAAAACATTTATAAGTTTTTCTCTTAGTGGAATATCCAAGGAAAATTCCCTCATCACTTCTAGCATCAAACTTTCATATCTCATCATCTCTTTTGATATAGAATTTACTACCAAATATTCTAAAATATTTTACAGTAGGAGCATGATTAAACCATAGTTCATAAGGAGTCTTATTAGTACCTTCTCTCATCTGAATTTTGTTTAAAGTGTAAATGATAGTATCAATAGATTCTCTCCAATAAACATGTGACACATTTCCTTCAAGCAACATAATTCTGGCAGCATCTAATATAGTTATGTTTCTTTGCTATGCAATCCCATTCTATTGTGGTGTCCTAGAAGATGATGTTTATTTGTATATTTCATATTTTTCACAGTAGGTATTGAAAAAATCTGAAGTAAATTCTCCACCTTTATCTAATCTTAAACATTTTATCTTCAAACTTGATTCATTCTCAACTTTTCTTTGAATATCTTGAATTTATCAAAAGCCTCAAATTTCTCTCTAAGATATGTAACCTGCATCATCCTAGAAAAGTAATCAAAAAAAAGTATGAAACACATTTCACCATAGTAAGATCTTGTTCTTGTAGGACCACACAGATCTATATGCACCATATCCAACTTCCCTTTTGCTGAATAAGATTTTCTTTAAAAATGCTTCTATTTTGTTTCCCCGTCACACATTCTCTACACATGGTGTTAGCAGGTTTCACAATCTTTGGTAGATCTCTAACAACATTAGTCATACTTTCTTTTACAATGTTATCAAAATTTTCATGACAAAATATTTTATGTCATAACCAACTTTCATCAACCTTTGCAATAAAAAAAGAAACTTTTGTAGTGTTCAACTAAAAAGCATTACCTCTTGACTTAGTACCAAATGCTATTAGCTCTCTTATCTTACTTCTGATAGTGTATACATTAAATGTAGCCTTCTTATTTGACCATACACTTCAACATAGTCCTTATTCATCAGACACACACAGAAATGAATATGATTTATTCATCCTACATGCCTATATGATTCAACTTGTTGCCTCCTATCTAGACATGGTTTTGAATGGCTCTTAGAACGAGAGTCTCACAAGCTAGACCAGTCTAAGAATGGAGGATTTTTCTCCATGAATGCAATGCAAGATTAGTCTAAGAATGAAATATGCAAGATTAATCTAAGCTAGAAATGAGATTAAACTATGATATGATTTGAAAGAGATTAATCTAAGAAAATGAAACTAATCTATTGCAAAATGAGAGCTTAATAGAAATGAGATTATAAACTATAAAATGCAACATATATTTTTTATTCTAACAATGCATCCTCTTGAATGAGAAATGGGAGTTCTTTTATAGGATGAGAGTTTGCTCAGAATAGAAAGTTTCATTTTGAATTAAAACAGATAAAAGAACCAGTTTAGATTAGCAAGTTTTCTTTAAAAGAAAATAGTGAACTGTTTTCTTTTTTATTTTAACTATTTTCTTTTTTATTTTAACTGTTTTATTTATCTTTTAAAGCACAGTTAATTCAAAGTTTTTATTTTTGAACTGGAGAGAAGATTTTTTTGAGAGAATATTTAATTAAATAAATAGATTATGACCTCATAAATGTATTTTCTCAATTATTTGAATAATTAAATTCAATTTTTGAAATGAAGATATTTATTTAATAATTAAATATTATTTAATTCATTTTTATGTGTTTTAGATAAAAGGGGTGAATTTAATTTAATTGAAGTGCTAGGACTTTATAATTAAATTAATTCGATCATTAGGTTTATTTAGCTAATTGATATTTTAGGAATTAAATATAATGTTATGATTAATGCAGATTTAGGATTTTCTACATTTGACACTTAGGTCGAGTAGAGTAAGTCAAAACTTAGAATTTCCTAGTACAATAGGACTTTAATGATCCAGAAGAATGACAAATGCAAAAAAAATGGTTAGGGTTGCAAGATGCCAATTTTGGGGTGTTATATTTTTCCCCTCTTTGAATTGATGTGCGAGCAACGCATTGATTCAAAGAATAGTCTAATGTTTGAAGCACAGAAGAATAGATTTCAAAAATTGATGATACAAAGATCGATTGATGAAGATTTCACAGCCATCTCTAGGATAGATTTTAACTCTCCAAAGTCTAGGTTAGATTGCCAAGACACTGGTCAAGTAGAATTTTTGAGGGTCATCTCCAGAACAAAGCTTGATCCTCAGGGATCTGAGTTAGAATGCCCCAATACCTAATAGATTAAGATTTCAAGAATCATCTCTAGAATGAAGCTTGATCCTCAGGGATCTGGGTTAGATTGCCCTGATACCTAATAGATTAATATTTCAAGAATCATCTCTAGAATGAAGATTTGTCCTCAGGGATCTAAGTTATATTGCTTAGATACCTAATAGATTTATATCTTTCAAAAGACTGTTCCCAGAATGAGGCTCAACCTTCAGGAGTTAGGGTTAGATTGCCTCAATACCTATCCATAAAAAGATAATCAAATAGAGATTTTTAGGACTATCTCTAGAATGAAGCATAGTCCCCCAATATCTAGATTAGATTGCCCAAACACTGGTTAGATTGAGTTTCATAATCATCTCCAAGACAAAGCTTGATTTTTAGGAGTCAGGGTTAGATTGCCCCAATTCCCAATAGATGAGTTTTTCGAGAACCATCTCCAGAATGAAGCTTGATCCTCAAGAATCTGAGTTAGATTTCTCAGATACTTAATAGATTTAGATTTCGAGAATCATCTCCAGAACGAAGCTTGATCCTTAGGGATTTGGGTTAGATTGCCTCGATACCTAATAGATGACGAGATGTAAGGAAAAGAGATGCCCTTAGTGATTTAAAGTCGTGGAACACCCAAATTTGACTGTGAGGTAGGAAAAACTAAACATGTCACAAGTGATGAGATGCCCCTAGCCATGAGGACTTTTGAAAATCATATTAGATTAATTGCAATAGATTCAATGATGTAATCATCCTACCCCCTCAAGAGAGAAATAGAAGGATGCCATGTCATAATGATGATTGAGAGTGAGAAATCCTAGATAGATGTTGAATCAGAGATCAAGAAGAACTCAGAATAGATTATGAAAGAATTTGGAAGATTTAGAATCAATTTTGAGCAATTTTGAGGTCTGGTTGACCAAGTTTGACTAGGGTTGACTAGAGTTGACCAAAGTTTACTTTTGATGAAAAGAGTCAAAGATTTGAGAAAATGTTGATTAGATATGATTCTAACAATTCTAGGAGAACGCAATGAAGTGAGCATCGAATTGCTGCGACAATGCAAGTCTAGAATGAAAATGCAATCCTATGTTAAATGCATTCCCTAGGACATGGTTGTGAGACCCATTGGATATTTGTCATCATAAAGTGTTTTTGGAACATTGGAGTTGATATAATCCTTACTTGTGCCACTGCAACCATAAGAATATGAATATGACTTTCATCAGATAAGATATGGGAAACAAACGTAAGCACCAGGGCACAAAAGCAAGATGACCTAAACATTGTTTTCAGTTGATGTTGCAAGAGTACAATAGTATCGAGGCATTCAAAGCCAAGATAACCATGAGTGCAATCATGCATAAAAAAAAAGAGTAATAATAGTTAAGGAGATAGTACCAACCTCACCATGGCATACAAATAAACAAGATCGAGGGATGTGAGGCTTTTTCACCTTAATGTAGGAGCTTTTATCACATACACCCTTTTTATTTGACATTTCCAGATCATCAGGACTACAAAAAAAAGCAGTAGATAAAGAAAATATCAACAAAATCCATAAGAACAGACAACATACAAAGAAAGATTCAATCATAGCTTAGCATGTTTCAAAGTCTTCGAATATGTATGTGTATAGGGGTGTTGAAAAACACTGTTGTGCTTGTGAGTGCATTGTGTTTGATTGTCATCGATAGATGTTTATATTTGAGATATCTAATGTGTGTTGAAAAACATAGATGTTTCCAAAGGTAGAGTTGAGAGACACTATTTTAATTGGGGTGTTGAGAAACATTAGTTTTTGTCAGTAGATAGTTGTCCTTGAGAAGTGACAAGATTACTGACTCTAGATGCAATCAGATTTGGGGACCCATGCCCCTAGTAGTGGTGATTGACTGGACGTATGTTGTGAGGAAAAACTAGATTTGGTTTCCCTCAGGCATATAACATTGAATCAGTGTCAAGTCAGTAGGGTTCACAAAGGAACCAAAGTGTCACGAAAGTGACCAAAAGCTATGTACAAACTAAGGCAAAGAGTCGTCAAGACTCAGTATCGATAGATAGAGCATTAAGTACAACTTCAATTGTAATAGATTGATGTCAATATACATAAATATGTGTGAGAGATATCCTTAGTATGATGACAGTAGGAAAACATAGTGAGATTGACCTATGACTGACATGAGAAAGATTCTCAATGTTGAAAGATTGTAGCAATAGCTAGGCATCAACAGGAAGATGTAGTGAGAACCATTGGTGACTAATGTGAAGAGTAATAGGACCATTCCTCCTAGAACAGAAAGGGTGCTTCGAGAGTATGACCAGTTTCAATCCATGTAAGTTGGTGCCTTGATGAGAACCGAGAGCATGTGGAAAAGCAAATGTGAGTAGGAAAGCCAGAAAGCAGCAAAGCAGGAAAGCAAATGTATAAAGTCAAGTGGTGCTGCGATAGATATAGCAATGTGGAACAAGAGGCACCTATTTACCAGGTTTTCACCTTCTTGGTAGAAATTCTTTATTTTTTCTATCATGACACCTATTTTCCAGGTTTTCATCAATGACACTTTTTCCTTTTTTTCTCTTGTTTTGTATTTTGTATTTTTACATTTTTTTGTATTTTTCAAATTTTAATTTTTTTTGTATTTTTGGAATATATAAATTTTTTTTGGAGATACATAAAAGCACCTATTGCTATGTTTTCACTAATATGATCATTTTTTTAAGACATTTTCCTATTTTTAGAATTTTTTCAGGAATTTACTATGTACATGAGCACACTGAAGATGTCTCAGCTATAGAACCGTTTCAGATGAAGGGTGTTGATCTTCTCCTTGAGTTTTGTAAGAAGTATGAAAAGAATGAAAACTTAAACAAGTAGTAATCCAAGAAAATGAAATGTTGGAAGAGTTTACCATAAACCAAAGGAGAGAAAGATTTCAAGATCAACCACAAAGCACTTCAAGAATTCAACAATGAGCCAAGAGATTTTGGTAAGGGGAAAAGAAAAGAAAAACCCCTTTGTGAATAAGAATATGGAAAAAAGCCTAAAGGATGAGAGCAATAAGCTCAATACAATAATGAGAGCAATGAGAGATTGAGAG
>MU226330.1:1110625-1121091 GCA_018584345.1 Thuja plicata | reverse complement strand
GAAGCAGAATACAGGGTTGTATTAGCCATTACCTATACCAGAGAATCCTTGGGAGGATATCAGTATGGACTTTGTTCTTGGTTTACCAAGGACTCAGCGGGGACATGATTCAATCTTTGTGGTGGTCAACAGGTTTTCAAAGATGGCACATTTCATTCCCTGCAAGAAGACTAATGATGTTGTTCATGTAGTAGAATTATTTTTCAGAGAAGTGGTGAGTCTACATGGTTTGCCAAAGACCATAGTTTCAGATCGAGACACTAAGTTTGTTGGATATTTCTAGTGTACATTGTGGAAGAAGTTGAAGACAGATTTAAAGTTCAGTTCATCACATCATCCACAGACTGATGGACAGACAGAGGTGGTGAATAGGAGTTTGGGGAATTTGCTGAGATGTTTGGTTGGAGATAAGCCAACAAGATGGGATTTGGTTTTACCACAGGCATAATTTGCATACAATAATTTTGTCAATAGGAGCACTGGTAAATCACCATTCCATATTGTATATGGAAGTAGTCCAAGAAATGCATCTAAATTGAGGAACATAGATAAAGGAGAAATAAGCAGTGCTGAAGCTGAGGATTTTGCAGAACACTTGAAGAACATCCATGAGGAAGTGAGGAAGCACATTACCAAAATGAATACATAGTATAAGGCTAAGGTAGATGAGAAAAGGATACATAAGGAATTTTAGGTTGGGGATGAAGTCATGGTTCATTTGTGAAAGGAGAAATTTCTAGTTGGTACATATAATAAGTTGAAAATGAAGAAGTTTGGACCATGTAAGATACTGAAGAAGCATGATTCAGGAAATGCATATAAGGTAGAATTGTCTAGTGAGCTGAATATTTCACGAGTGTTTAATATTTCAGATTTGACAGAGTATCATGAAGGAGGTTTTGAAGATGAGATCACAGTGGCACAGTGGAGTATTCCAGCAAGTAGTTTAGATACCAAGGAGATTGAAGACATACTGGATAGTCATGTTGGTAGAAGCACAAGAAAAAAAAAGACATATGAAGAATATCCGGTCAAGTGGAAAGGATGACCTGTAGAAGATTCATCATGGATGACAAAGGAGGAGGTTGACCAGCTTGGTTTTCCTCTGTGCACTTGAGACGTGACAGGGTCACTTCTCAAATCACCCCGGGTGTCTGATGTAGGAGCATCCTGGGTGTAAGGGCAATCTTGCATCACCCAAAAATATGTGTTTTTCTATTTAATAAGGGCTATTTTGTACAAAGCTGCTATTTTTTGGAAACTTACTATTTTTAGTAAGTTGGTCATTTGAACTCAGAATGTTCTAATTTTCCAAGTGAAGGTTCATCTTAGTCATATAAGAATGCCAGTTGAATTTCATTGCCAGATCATCTGTATTGGCAAAGTTATTAAGGATTTACTATTGAGATTTTAGGGTGCAAAATCTTTGAGCTCAATTTTTAGGACCTTAGAGGCTCTGGATCGAGGTTGAACCCCTAGTTGACTAGTGCTTTGTGAGTTAAGCAATGTAGAT
Source organism: Thuja plicata (assembly GCA_018584345.1). Classification (NCBI taxonomy): domain Eukaryota; kingdom Viridiplantae; phylum Streptophyta; class Pinopsida; order Cupressales; family Cupressaceae; genus Thuja; species Thuja plicata. The sequence goes on along the minus strand of MU226330.1, from coordinate 1,119,578 downwards.
CACGATCTTCCCTTTCTGGAAAGTGGTTATAATAGCCAATCGGAGCTACGATTCAAAAGTTATGGCTTTCAGAAGTTGGGCTACCTAATCTCATGTTTTGTAAATATTTAAAGCCGACCCTTTTGTAATAAAAGTGAAAAATAATTAAATGCTAAGGGTAGTCGGCCTTAATGGCTAGATTTCTAGAACCTTCTCGGGCGGTGGAAATTGCCTATATAAAGAAGGCCCGTAGTGTTGTCTAGGGCAGTTCTGGGTAGATCTGGGTAATAATTCAAGGCTTTGTCCTACAAAATATTGTAAGGGGAATGCCCATGTGGCTTTGCATATTGTAATTCTGAAAGTTTGTAATTCCACATTTGTGGAGATAATAAGAAGCCCATTTTCTATTCTTGCAAATTGTTGTTGCTTCTCTGTTTCTGTTATGTGTTTGTGGCATTAAGGGGAGAACCCTTCATCAATAAACCTTATTTTTCATTTACATAAACCTTAGATTGCATTTGCATAAGTTCCTTGCACTTCCAAAGTTACATTTCCAAAATTACATTTCAAATATTTGCATTTCAAAAATCCCCCCCCAAAAAATCTTGCATTAGCATATAGCAATCATGCCAGTTTTCACAAGATCTCAAGCATCCAAAAGGCAACAAGATCCTTATTTACCTATGTTTACACAACAACTAGAATCACAATTACCTTTTGATCTAAGACAAGGTATTGCATATCATAATCAAACTAACCTAATCAACATGCAACCTTTGGAAGAAGCACATCAAACATTTCAAGACCCAAGACATGTCACATTTCCTCAAGGACCTATCACTACACAGATGATCCCTAGTCTAATTCCAAGCAATGATCTATGCAACATGGGATATCCTTCCAATACTTCACCAAGCTTTGGCACTATTCAATGGGGACCTCCCCCAACCTTTGAACCAATTTTTGTACCTATGCCACCTGGCCAAGGTAGTGTTCCCCCTACACCTAAGCAGGAATATAAAAAAACTTTTCAAATCAATCAAGCCCAATTCAATCATGTGCAAAAGCCAAATTTTTTCAACCAAGTTCCAGATCAAGCTCAATTCAATCAAATTTCAAACTAGTCTCCATGTGCTCAAGTTTCAAATAATCATTCAACCAAGTTCCAAATCAAACCTTTCAACCTGACTGTGGCACAATTCAAATGGGTCCACCACCAATTTTCAAACCAATCTTCATTCCAATGCAACCAAGTGATCTTCAAACAATTTCAAAACCTCTTGTGCCAATCATGCAAATAAGACAATCGATACCAAGATCACAAATAATAACATTGCTTGAGGAACCTTTTGAGTCCTCCAATTCACTACCAATGTCTTATAAAACAAAGGAAAATTCAAATGTGACATCTTTTGAACATCAACCAAGCATAATCAATAAGAAACATTTCGTTGAACATGTTCATTCCAACAATTCTTTCCAACATGTAAATAATGATGAGGTATCACAAACAAGACCCATCGAGAAACGCAAGTTCAAATCCAAAATTTTACAGAATTTGATTCAAAAATTTGATCAAACAAATAATTTACTCATTTCTAGCAATGGCTCACCCCAAAAAAATCACATGGATGACATACCTATTTCCCCTCAAGACATTGACCTTCAAGAAAAATCCATGTTTCCTTCCATGCCTTCATCCCCATATTCCTCCCAAGAGAAATTTCCTCCTTCCCTATCAAGTGATTCTTCCAATAGTGCAACCTTCCAATGGCTATCCACAAAAGACATCCAAGCTAGTCCTATGCATATCCCAAGTTCCTTTGAACCAATTCCACCATTTCCTCCCATTTCAATCAATCCTATTCATGAGATTCCTATCGAAATTCCATCTTCCTCATATCAAAATGTTTACCCCTTTCAAGAACCCCCCTTGCATGTCCAAAGTCATATCCCATGTCAAGAGGATGATACGAAGCACAAAGAAACATGTTCTAAATCAAACCAAGATCAAGATCCATTCAATGACAAATTATATCCTATTGTTGACCAAGACCCCATTTCCCTTGAGCCTCATGAAGATCCCACTATCTTTATCCCCCTATCCAAAATGATCCCCTTCCATTCCCAAACCAAAATGTTGACTTTGCACTTCCTAAGAAAGATCATGATCTCCCTTCCATGTCTTCCCATGATCCATTTCCAAGTCAAGATCAAGGTATCCCTTCACCTTCATGTCCTCCAAAAGATCCCATCATCCCTTTGGATCCCCCAAAAGATCCCATTATTCCTCTAGATCCTCCTCAATATCCATCCATATGTTCTTCTCCTTTTCCTAATCCTTCAAATCCCCCTTGTGATTCAAGCACATCTATGCAAGTTGTTCATGAACCCCTTACACTTAAAATGGGTTCCCCTAGTTCTATTGAGTCTAGTCCACCTCATGGTCCTATAAGTCCTTCCATATCATTCACACCTCATAATAATGGACTCACGTCTTGTAGAAAGTATCCTACTGGTCAAAGAAAGCATTATCAAGTCAAAGGGTTAGACCTCCATGTAAAAGGTATATTGAAACCCTCACATATCCAAGAAAATTCAAATGGTCATGGTCTTAATAAAAAATCTACATCTCAAGGCGTTGGTATCCCTTCAAAATCCAAATCCAGACATATACCTCCCCCTTCAACACTTCCATCCATCTTAGGTCCATATATTCCTCCCTCCACTAGCTCACAATCCCCTCACCCTTTCCCACATGTAGGTTACCAAAGGCACGCATCATGGAGAACCTTACATCCATCCAAAAATCCTCCATACAATTCCTATCCATCCATGATTTTCATTCCCTTCCAAAGCAATTTGGATGCCAAACACAGAGTCTATACATCAAGAAATCCACATGCTATCAAGGATCAACATGTCCAATCTAATCGACATGTACAAAAAAATAAAAATTTGATCCAAAATAAAAAAGAATTATCAAAAAGGCTACAAAGGCCCATTGAGAAAAAAATAAAGTCAAAAGCCATATGGGTCCCAAAATCCATTGTGCAAGCAATACATTCAAAGGACCCTCAAAATATGAAAAATAAAAAAGCATGTGGATTCCCAAAAATCTCCTTGAAGCACAGAGTCCCAAAGAAAATTCCAAATTGGCATCCAAAATTGCTATCCCTCCATCTAAATGTCTTCCATCTTCCAAACCCATTTTGGGTCCTTCTGTCCGAAAATCCATATCCAATCCTTCATTACTCCTTCAAAATCCAAAATCTTATTTTCCTCTATCACTCCATCACCCCTCAAGGTGTGTGCCAATTTTGTTCTTGCATCCATTCCCTTCCATTTCAAAGAAATATAGCGTACATCCCCTTCATCATCCAACACCTATTTTCCAACCTTTCATCCAACCTATCCAATCCTTTGCATAAAGCTTGTCCCATCCCTATCCAATCACCCACTTAATATCCCTTTGTCATTACCCTACCAACGTCTTTGCACAATATCTTTCAAAGTATATTTCAAAGAGTAAGGTGCTCTAGTCCTCTGTCCATGTCACTTCATGCATCTAATTTTTTCCAAAAGATGTCAAAAAAGAAAAAAAGAAAAAAAAAATGAAATATAAAAAAACATTGCCTTGATGAAAACCTGGAAAATAGGCGTCTTGGCAACACAAAAAAAAAAGATTCAAGAGAAATAATTTCATCCAATAGTGAAAACCTAGCAAATAGGCGCTTTGGGCAAGTACCATGATGAAAACCTGGCAAATAGGCATCATGTGTAATTCTATGAACTTCTTGTAGTCTATACTGGGGGGTAGATTTCATTCATGTTATTCTCCATTATCCCTAACATGTCCTCCATTATCCCCAGCATGTCCTCCATTATCCTATGCCTATCATATCCATTATCTTATCCCCTTTTCCCCATCTTTCATCTTGACACAATCTTTCTTGAAGCATCACATGTCTTATCTTCTTTACATTGTCTTGATGCCTTTGGTCTACATTTCCTATCCTATCGCAACCTTTCACCCATATATCCCTTCTCATTATCCTTGATTGATCTTTCTCATCCTACCCATATCCTGTCATTATCGTATCTCGGTCCTAACATTGTCCTATCCAAATCCTTATCTTGGTCTTGATAAAAACAAGGACATTCAATGCAAAAAATGTTTTCAAAGAAAAACCTCTTGACATGTCTATCTCCCGCATGCTATCCACTGCACTATCTCATTACCTTATCATTTTCTTATCCAGTCCCTTCACTTGGCACACAAATTGTTATCCCATTTCTTGGATAGTCCTTGGCACCAACCAAATCCAATGCAACAACCCTTGGCCTTCGTCCATATACCAGTCCATTTCCCCTTTCACAATGTCCCTGCCTTGCTAGACACTAGTGGCAATTCAAATCTTGCAACTTGTAAATATCATAATGTCCTGAAAAAATCCTAAAAATCCAAATATGCAAAAATTTCAAAAAAATCAAATAATGTCCTGAAAAAACTTCTAAAAATTACATAATGTCCTGAAAAAAAAATTGCTAAAAAAATTTAAATACGATCCTGAAAAAAGACCAAAAAAATTCAAATATTTCAAAAATCCTAAAAATTGCAAAAATCTTTTCAAAAATCTACAATAAATTTGTAGATACTTGTCTTCTTTTTGTGAATCAAACATCATGTTTGCAGACATCAGTGGTAGAATCATCAACTTGTGCTTAACGAAATCATGATCTCATCAAACACAATCTGAATCATTGTGACTCAACATTCAATCTGGTTGGACCTTTTCCATCTTTCAATCTTCATTATCAATCAATCTATCCAACTTATCAATCAATTATCAAATCATTCAATTTGCAATCTAAGCTATCAAACCAACGAACACTTAATGCAAGTAACAAAAGATTAGAATGGCTGTTGGCTCACATTGTTTCAGTGAGTGTTTTATCTTTCATTGATTTTTATCTTTTTGCTTTGTCTTCTGCCTGTTTGATGATCTCATGAAATTCTGGGGCATGTCTGCTACATGCTTTTGGGATGGATAATATCATCATCTATCTGCATCGTGTTTGTTTACGCAAAAAGGATGAATTTTTCGCTCTGGCTTTTGTGCCACAATGCGTCGCATCCGGTTTGCAATATCAAAATAAACTCTTATAACACAATTTCACTTTGAAAGCTAACATCTTTCTACTAACATTTATTTGTCTAATTTCTAATTTCTTACTAACATTTCTTCATCTAATTTATTCTTTCTCCTAACATTTCTTCAATCAATCATCTTTCTTTTCCAAAAAATTGTCCTCATTTAAATTTCTGCCCAATTTTTTGAGGGGGCATCCTACCTCCATTCTGTCGATCCAATGGGGGCATGATCTTCTATTTTTCTTTGAGCCAATGCTCATAATCACATTGTCGCAAAGAGTGGAAAAATGTAGACACCTAAAAATGGTTCATTGCATATGCCCCCTTTTTAACATGTCTTCTATATTGTGTGTTTGATCTTTATCATTCACTAATATTGTGTCATTCTTCCATGTCATCAATTACTAAAATTTCTAATCTCTTTATCAAATTGATCATCTTCCTAAATCAATATAACCAAGTCCCAAACCTTCCTAAATCAGTTCAGATATATCTTATTATATTCCTAATCATTTGCAAAATTGTCTGGACTCATTTTGACCATTCTAGGGCATTGTCCAAGATCATCGATGCCTAATCAATCCAATTTCAAACCAATCGATCAAACCCTAATTCCAATTCAATCAATCTTGTCATCATTTTAGGAGCATTGTCCAAGATCATTGATGCTTCATATCCTTTCAATCAACCATTTGATAACACTGTCAAACATCATCGGTGTTATTGCTATCAATCTATCAATTTTAATTCAATAGTCTTGTTCATTATTGTCAATACTATTTATGATTATCATTTCAAGAACATTGGCAAAGATCATTGATGTTACCCCATTTCAATATTACGCCGCCATAAAAGTTCATTGGAGCTTTTCAATCATTTCCAATCATCATTATCCGGGTGCATTGTTAAAGCTCATCGATGCCTCATAATTTCCTAAACTATTTTGTAACCCTCAGAATTAACCCTAATTCTTATCAACATTATCAAAATCCATTCAATTTGACATCAACACCTTCAATTTGACCTATTTCCCTCTAATTTCCCCCTTTGGATGAATAACCCATAATTTATCCTACGTCCTAATCAAATAAATAAATAAAATTTATTTATTCCCTATTTTCCCTAAGTCTCCAATAATTAATTAGCTAATTTCAAATTTATGAGATTTCTTATAATTTCAAATTTATGAGATTTCTTATAATTTCATAAATCTAGTTCAATTTTGAGGAATATTTGAGAATATTGAAATATGGATTTGATTAAAGATTCATAATCTCACCTACATATCATATCCCTTAAATAAGGATTCTCATCCCTATTAAGGTGCTTCACAAATATTCTCTAATATTTGCAATATCTCCTCAATATCTCTCCCCCATTTCATGCTTCCAAACATCCTACCAACCAAAATCTTGGTTGGTACATTGATTTTGTGCAATCTCACCTAAATATGTCTCATTTTCTATAAATTGAGGACATTTCTCTCATTCAAGGTTAGACCACTATCTTCTAGTATTCTCATTTCAAATTATATGCTTTCAAGAGTCTTTGTGCAATCTTTTTATTGTCAAAGAGCCAACATTAATCTGATTATGGAGAAAAAAGGACATGGGAGCTTCATCTAAAGGGGGTTCTTAGAGTTTTATGCTTTATTTTTGTGAATCCTTGTTTTAGATGGCTTTCATGATAGATTAGTTAGGTTAGCATGTTATTTAGGGTTTGTGGTCCCCTAGATATGCTAAATAGGCCTTTTTCTAGTCTTACAAGTTGATATATTGTCATTGATGTCAACTTGTTTGATTATCATAATGGTTAAAAAAAATTATTATGAATTGGAGAACTAGAACAAACAAAGTTTATGTGGTGAGTAAATGAAGAGTTTTGTATACACCGAGAGACAGTGAACACCAAGTATAATACAGTGTATACCGAGCACAGTGTTAACCAAATTAGGGATCATCAACACAACATGGTATTGATTGAAAAGTTAATTCAAACCGAGGCTGACTAGAATTCTGAGCTAGAAATATAATTTTTTTTATGTTGATCAAACTGTTATGAAAATTCAAGGAAGATCAGATGACAAAGATTGAAACGTTTTTTAACACAACTGCCAAGGATGGTTAAGCAGAAAAATCAATGATGGAGATTAAGAAGAAAAATATAAAGAATGGAAATTAAATGAGATATGATGTCTATATAAGAGACAAGATATTCATTATGAATTACATAATGCTATAAGGTGCACATGCAAACTTTATGCATGACTTATCAAATTGGTTATAGATAGAACTGACCATTTTTGCAGACATTACCGAGCGACAAAGGAAAAAGCATTACTAAGCACAATAGATATGGTGAATCAGATGAACTAAAGTGAACAAATTGATTAGAGGTATTATGTACTTAGCATAGATCTGAAAATCTACAAAATAGAGTTGTATTTGAATCAAATCATTATTGTATCAATTTAACCATTGTTACAAATAAATCTCTTAACCGAGTAGGAAGTGAAAGTCTTTATTATGACATTCTAATGAATGTTGAGTGTTTTCTTGTTGAACCCATAGTGAATGCATGGTTAAAGAGAAATGTTACTTTTAAATCCTCTAACCAGATCACATTTAATAGTGTGCATTGTAACCTTTAATAGGGTTGTCTCTTCACCGAGATCACTTCAAAACAATGAAATATTTTGGGTTACCGATCACAGGTGGTTTTTCCCTTAGCAGGGTTTCTACGTTAAAAATATATGTGCCAATTTGTATGAATGTTGTGGATTGTTATTTTTCTTTACACTTTACTTTATTGAGATTGATTGGTAATCACAGTATTAATTTATTGATACTCAGTAAACACTATTGAATAAAGTTTGAGATTACATAATACATTTCACCGAGTTGAATTATATGTTTGAAATTGTTTTTATATACATCTGGAGGAATTTGGGACTTGGGAGCTAACTTATTCACCCCCCCCTCTTAGTTATTCTAACAATTGGTTTTAGAGCAAGTGTGCTTAGAAGGAAATTTTTGAAGGACTTAAGCTAAAGATCACAAGATGTACAAGAGAGATGTACCAAATCTAAACAAGGAGAACTTCTCGACATGGAAAATAAGAATGAGACTATACCTATCAGGGATTGGTGAAAACATTGCAAATTATTTGGATAATGAATTCATTCTACCTTCTGGACCATTGACTATTAATCAGATGAAAGAGAAACATGAACACAACCTTATAATGGTGGAGATTGCTTCTTCGCTTGTTGATTCTAAATTTGAGAATATCAAGACATGTACAATTTCCAAGAAGATGTGGGACAAGCTTACACTAGTTTATGGAGGAGATGCAAATGTACTGAGAGCTAAATCTGAAAGTATCTAAGGGAAATTTGATGATATGAGAATGAAAGAAGGAGAAAACATAACATGATACAATACCCAGCTTAAGGAAGTTGTGAATACTATTTGAGGATCTAATGGAACTATTGATTATGACACTATTGTGAGTAAGATTCTTAGAACTTTATTGCCTATTTACTCTATAAGAGTCTCTGCAATACATGAAATGAGAGCAACACCTAGAAATAATATTACTGTTGATAGTCTTGTTGGAAGATTGATTTCTTTTGAGTTGAATAATTTTGGCAATAGTATTGTACCTACTATGAAATCCAAATTTATGTCTAATTTGAAAATTGGTAAATCTAGTAGCAAACACATAATCATAAATAATACTGATAGTGATAGTGATGATAAGGAACTTGATGAACTTGAAGCCTTAATGGTTAGAAGACTGCATAAAGGTAAAGGAAGA
>MU226330.1:1085467-1109612 GCA_018584345.1 Thuja plicata | reverse complement strand
TAAAAAGGGATTTTAATTAAATAAGATTATTTTATTTAATAAAAAGGAATTGTTTTCTTTTAATTAAATAAGATAATTGATGAAATGATCAAACCTTAGGAAATATTGAAATAATTGAATTAATTACCATTTGATCAAGGAAATTGATTTGAATTAAAATGTTGCAAAGCATTGATTCAGGAATTTGATAAATTGATAAAATGATAAATGGGGCCCACAGTCTAGGTGACCATTTTAGGGTGCATACATTTGCCCCTCTTTGACTAATGTGTGATCATTCTAGGAACACATGTAGTCAAAGACTGTAGTTGAAGTGTGAGATTGATTTGGGATCACAAAACAACACAGACATCAACACCATTGTAAAGAAGTAATTGACATCAGAATAAAGATAAGCTGATTGCAAAAAAGACAAGGTCAACACCATTGTAAATAAGTAATTGACATGTTCGAGATAAGAATCTCAAGCAAGGTTACCCCAAGTGGAGCAAATGATAGGATTGATAAAGCTGAATCAAGGATTGAAGTTTGATAGGTACTCCCCCCTCGTGATCGAAATCAAAATGAGATAGAGGAGAAACAACAAACTGATAAACTTGATCAAATCAAACTAAAGATAAGGTTCTTGATGTAAGATGAAAGATATAAGGATCACAGACCCAAGGTAGATCATCCAACACGAAATATTATGCCCCAATGTTGAATTAGAAGAAAAGAAGTGGGGTGAAAGCGAATGGAAGATAGAAGTTTGGAAGAGGTGGAAAGAAATGGAGAGAAGAAATAGAATTTTCCTTAAGAAAGAGAATGCCCCAAAATCAATCAACTGTTTAAGATAGAAAATTTTGATTGAGATCACGAAAGAAGATAAGGAAATGAAGATCAGAACATGATCATAGTTGATTAAAAGTCCACAAAAAAGATGAAGGAAAATGCTCGCAAACTCATAATGGAGCCTAAAAATGCAAACTAACATGAAGTCTAACAATGCAAGCTATATGAAAATACAAAGGTGTACTTGCAATAGAGAAACTGTAACATAGGAATTTGTGTTCATCATTCATTAGAGAATGTTAAGGAACTTATTTTCATCATTGTGCCATTATTAAAGGGACATCAGAAAATCACACAATCATCACTAGTCACAAGTGCAACTATGAAGATATGAATGTGATTTATATCAGATTGGAATGTGGAAAGATTCTAACATAAGCATCAAAGACATAAAGGTCAAGATGACTGTGATGTTAGCTTACCCAATTTAATATAGCAAAACCATGCTTGCATCAAGGCATAGAGGCCAGGATGACCAACATAACAGTTGTGCAAAAATAGTGAAGCATAAAGCAGGAAGAAAATAAAACCATGTTCCATGCCTCAAGTCCTCTAGCTATGCATCAAGAAGAGACTTATGAGACAAGAACACTCAACGAAAATCAATAGCAGTCAGCACACAAAGAAAAGATCATGACATAGCTCAAGCATTAAGTATTGTGTTTAAAAATTGAAGTGTGTTAATTGATGTTGAGTTTCAAGGATAAGGATTGAATGCTTGCAAGCAGGTAAGATCACATGACAAATTGGGGTAAGACCAAATCAATAAGTGTTGAAAAACACTCGATGTCAGGGGTTGTATTGAAAAATACAGTTGGGGTGGTGTTGAAAAACATCGTTTGTGAGATGTCCTAAAGACTAATGCATCCAAGAGATCAAATCTAACGCAATTATGCCCCCTAGACAAAGACAAAGACCAATTCCAAAATAAGGCAACAAGGACAAGGCATGATGAAGAAAGGCTAAGTGTCGAGGACACGCGCTAAGAAATAGGGGTGCAAAGTCCTCAAGTAGCGCCCATTTCCAGGTTTTTACCACTTGGATTTTATTACAATTTTTTCATTTTTTTATTTATTTTTATTTTTTTCTTCTTTTTTTTCAAAACTTTTTATAATTTTTAAAAAAATTTGCTACCAAGGCGCCTGTTTCCAAGTTTTCACCAAGGCACTTTTTCTATTTTTTTTGGATTTTTTTATTTTTTTATTTTTTTGTATTTTTGGAATATATAATTTTTTTAAGAGATACATCAAAGCACCTATTGCTAGGTTTTCACTAAGATGATCATTTTTTCAGGACATTTTCTGATTTTTAGAATTTTTGACAATATATCATTTTTTTGGATTTTTTCAGGATCAATAATTATATACAAAGGCTGTCCCCAGACAGAATGGGCATCATGGATAGAACTTCTTCAGGTACAAGACATTGATAGGATCAAGGAGCTTCTCTCTCTCTCTTCTATAGATAGTAAATAAGCACCTAACCCAAAAGTTGTTGTAATGATGTAAGGTCCAAACCAATTAGGTTCAAATTTGCCCTTTTGATCTCTATGCTGTTGATTCTTAGGAATTTCATGTAGGAGAAGATCTCCCACTTGGAACTCTCTAGGGCGAACCTTTTTTTTTAAGGCTTTGGACATGTGATTTTGATAAACCCTCATATGGTCAAATGATGCTTGACATTTTTCATCTAGAAGTACTAACTCTTGAAGTCTCATGGCATGGTAGTCTTCATCTATAACCAGACCGTGGAGGGAAACTCTAAGTGAAGGAATCTCAACCTCCAAAGGTAACACTGCTTTAGTGCCATATGTAAGGGCAAAAGAAGTAGCCCTAGCAGGATTACAAATACTCATTCTATAGGTCCACAAAGTCAGATTTATCTGTAAATGCCAATCTCTACCATTCTTACAGACTGTTCTATGCAAGATTTTGAGAATGGTCTTGTTTGATGCCTCTACTTGACCATTTCCTTGCGGGAAATAAATGAAGGACCAATGTTGTTTAATCTTGAATTTCTTGCAGAGTTTTTTAAGGTCCTTATTTTTGAACTGGCCTCCATTGTCAGTGATAATCTTGGAAGGTACTCCATATCAACAGATGATATGGTTCAGAATGAATAGAGAGACTGTCTTGCTCGAGGCAACAGAAAGTGGGACAACTTCTACCCATTTAGTGAAGTAATTAGTAGAAATGATAATAAACTTGTGTCCACCTGATGAGTTGAGATGAATCTTCCCAACAAGATCAAAGGCCCAGCACTGAAATGGTCAATGAGATATAGAAGGAATAAGTTCCCTGCCTGGAGCATGTATCAGGTTACCATGTTTTTGACACTTTTCACATGACTTTGCAAAAGCTACTACATCAATTTTCATTGTGGGCCAATAGTACCCCGCCCTAAGAAACCTTCAGGCCATGGCAAGACCATTGGAGTGTCCCCCACAGATGCCCTCATGAATGTCAACTAATGCTTGGTCTAATTCTTCCTTTTCTAAGCATCTAAGAAGTGTTCCATCTAGACCCCTCCTATACAAATCACCAGCGATAAGGGAATGGCGAGAGGCATTTTGGGTAAGGTTTATGTGTTTAGATCAGTTAAAGGTTTCAATTATAATTCCATCACGAAGGTATGAGAAAATGGCACTATAACAAGATGACTCACGACCAAAAAGGGTACAAATGACATGGCTTTCTTGGGAGTCATAGATAGGGTGATGCAACTCTTCCACCAGGAATTCAAATCTAGATTCATGTTGCTCTAAATGAAGGAGTGAAGCAAGTGTAACCATAGCATCAGCTACTTTATTTTCTGCTCTAGGGATTTGCTAAAACATGTCAAATGTGAAGTAGTGGTTCAAGGAATCAACCATTTTCTTGTAAGGTACTATTTTCTCATGTTTTGTTTGATATTCATCATTAACTTGGTTGATTATTAGCTATGAATCCCCATAGATGTGTAACTCTGTGATTCTCCATTCTATGGCCATCTTAAGTCCATTTGTTAAAGCTTCATACTCAACAATATTGTTTGTACATGGGAAAAATAATTTGTAAGACTTGGGAATCGTGTACCCATGAGGAGAAACAAACAAAACACCAGCTCTTGAACCATTTTGCATAAAAGATCCATCAAAGAAAATCCTCCATGTTCTTTCAGTCATATACATGAGGTGTTCATCTGGGAAGTCAACTTGAATAGGTGCATTATCTTGTATTGGGAAATCAGCCAATTGATCTGCTATGACTTGTCCTTTGATTGCTTTATGATCAATGTACTCTATGTCAAACTCTAAAAGTATCATCATCCATTTAGCAAGTCTACCTGTGAGGGAAGCCTTACTTAGCAAGTATTTGAGTGGATCTATTTTTTCTATGAGGTGTATAGTGTGTGCAAGCATGTAATGTCACAACTTTTGGGAAGCAAACACAACAGCAAGGCAAGATTTCTCAATGATGGTGTAGTTAACCTCATATGAAACAAGAGTATGACTAATGTAGTATATTGCTCTTTCTTTCCCATTTTCATCAAGTTGAGCTAGTAATTCCCCCAAGGAAGATTATTTTGCTGAAATGTATAGAATAAGTGGTTTCCCTAGGATATGAGGCATTAAAATGGGAGGATTTTCCAAGTACCTCTTGATTTGATCTATGCTCTTTTGACAATCCTCATTCCAAACACATTTGAATCCTTTGTGTAAGTTCTTGCTGAAGGGTTGAGCTCTATCTGCCAGTTGTGAAATGAATCTCCTTATAGATTGAAGATGTCCTTGAAGACTCCTCATTTGACTAATGTTTTTAGGAGGTGGCATATCTATGATTGCTTGAACTTTTTCAGGGTTCACCTCTATTCCTTTTGTTGAAATGATGAATCCAAATGCACACTTTTTAGGATTTAACCTTAGTTGAAATTGTTCAATGCGATCTAGAATGACTTCCAAATCATCTAAGTGTGTATCTCTTTGTTTGGACTTGGCCAAGGTGTCATCCACATAATCTTCCATGTTTTTATGCATCAAGTCATTAAAAAAAGTTGTCATAGCTCTTTGATAGGTGGCTCCTACATTTTTCAAACCAAAAGGCATAATGTTCCAACAATAGGTACCCCATGCACAAGTGAATGTAGTCTTTTCTTTATCTTCAGGAGATATCTTAATTTGATTGTGCCTAGAAAATTCATCCATCAAGGAATAAATCTCATAACTTGCAGTCATATCCACTATCATATCTATATTGGGGAGTGGAAAGACATCCTTTGGGCATGCTCTATTGAGATCTCTAAAATCTGTGCAAACTCGAATGGATTTGTCATGTTTGGAAACTGGTACAATGTTTGATATCCATTTAGCATAGTCGATGACTCTTATGAATTTTGCACCAAGGAGTTTCTCTAATTCTTCTTTGACTAGAAGAGCTATGTGAGGATGCATCTTTCTCAATTTTTGTTTAACTAGTTTGACATTTGGAGCTATGGACAAGTGATGCATAATAAGATTAATGTCCAATCCTGGCATATCTAAATAATTCCACGCAAAGTTGATTTTATTTTTATATAAGAACTTAGTGTAAGCTTCTTTTTCTTGTGGTGACAAAAACTCAGCCAAGTGTACTATTTGTGGAGCCTCATCTGTACCCAAATTGACTGCTTGTGTTGGTTCAATAAGCACTGAAGACCTGTCCTAAAAATAGCTGGGGAGATGATCAAGTACCTCATCCTTAGGAACCTCAGAGAGGTTTTCACCCTTGGATACGTCATTTATTTTTACTTTTTTTGGTTCTGACACCACCACACAGTGGTTTTCGCCATCAGAACACCTTTTTTTTTTATTTTCTTTTCTTTTTATCTTGTGTCTAAGGTACTTGATGTCTGGCTCTATCATACTGGTAGCCAGTTCACTGGTGGAAGAGACTATAGGTTCAAAGGCATTTAGGTAATAGGCAATTGCATAATCATTTTGAAATGTTAAAATCTCAGGTTCTTGATAGCGTTGGGACCAATCAATGAGGTCAGGATGTACAAGATGCAAGTCAATGAGTGGTTCAAGGTTATAAATGTGAATGATATTATCGTTGGTGACTGAAGAGTTAGATTTTGTCAAGTATACTTCTAAGATACCCAAATCAGGATTCATCCTAATAAGCAAAGAATCATCCACTAAGGCAACACATGGGTTTGAATCCTCTAATCCTACATGTGACTCGTTGGCTACCTCAAGTTGAGAACTATAAGTGTGTATAACATCAACATCTCTATCAACTGTAGAGGACTCAGAAAAGGAGTCCCTTTCATACTCATGTGAACTTGTATCTGAACTGCAACTAGGATGCTTACACCATGAAGGTTTGGGACATCATGATGTAGAAGTTCCAGTTTCATCAAAAGTATCACTTTCTCTTTCCATTAAATGAACAAGATTCTTTTATTGACTCTCTCTCAAAGCGTCTTCTATATCTTATTCTTGTTCTAAAGTTGCAGCTGACTCATGAGTGACTAGGATATCTGAATCTCTCCAAAGGAGATTAGTGGAAGGGATCCAATCTTCACACATATCTTGCTGATTTGTCAAATTAGGTACATACTCAAGCTCATCTTCACTATCTGACTCATCAAAGAGAGGGTTAGTGCGCTTGTTGTAATTCTCAAATCCTAGGCCAATTGGCTTCTTGGACTTGCATCCAAATTGAGCATGATCAAGAGGTTTGGATCTAGCATCCAAATTTTGATTAAGAGGGCTATATCCAAATAGTACATCTGTCTAATAAAAGTATACCCTCTTCCATAAGCCTTAGGAGAGGGAGATAAGTTCTTATTGTGCATATATTTTTCTTCTCTATAAATCCAGTCTCTAACAAATGTCTCCTCTTTCTCATCTTGAATAGGCACTGATGACTCTATAAATGTGCCAAATAAGGTCATAGCTGAAGAGGAAGGTTTCTTTTCTTGTGAAGGCTTTCCATAAGACCGAGGTGAAACTTGTAATGTTGTGAGGGAGTTTATTTGATAACCCCCCATACCAAGGTCTATCATTTAAAGCTTGTCTTTGCATTTAGCTAAAGTTGCATCAAAATTTTTTTCTTCTCTATTGAGGGCAACATGAGCCCCTACTAAAATTGAATTAAAAGATAAAGTGTTATCCCTAGGTATACAAATCTCTATGCCATTGTAGGGGAACTTAACACATTGATGATAGGTAGATGACACTACTTGCATATCATGAATCCATGGTCTACCAAGTAAGATATTATATGCAAGGGGTCCAACATCAACTATTTGAAATAAAATATCTTTTGGAACAGGGCCAATCCTAACAGGAAGGACAACCAACCCCTTGGAACTTTTTTCTGCCTCATCATAGGTTTTGATAGCAATCATTTTTCTGGTATCTATAACCTCTTCAAAATAACCCAATTCTTTCAAAAGACTAAAGGAACACATATTAAGCCTAGTACCCCCATCTATCAACACATGCCTGACATGAGTGTGATGGATCATGACCTCAATGTGAAGGGAAATATTGTGCGGATGGCTCAAAGATTTATCATCATCTTCTGAAAATGTAAGGTAATGAGGGGTAGCAATGTGATTATCCATATTCTAGAATTGATCAATATCTAAGTTGTTGGGGGAATTTTCCATGCGCAAAGCATCCTCAAGGATTTTTTTATGTCTTAGGGACAACTCTAAGAGCTCAAAGATCAAAATCTGAGTAGGGGTTCTTTGTAACTGATCAACAAGATTGTAGTTTGACTTAGGATTGATAGCTAGTTTTAAGGTGACAACCTTGGATGCCACTTGCTGAGGTTTACTTGATTGGCTTGAATTGGGTCCTCTAATGAAAATGGGACCTTGACTTTGGGTAACAACATTAAGGGCTTGAGATGACACTCTGGAGAGTGGACCCCTTAGCACCACAATAGTTTCTTTATCAAAAATAGGAGGAGAGTCTTCATCTAGATCATAACCATAAGGAGATCTTCCACTCATCATGTTAACATTTTCTTCCACAAATCCAAGCATTTTGATTGTATTCTCTGCATCTGTGTAAGTATAATTGATCTCAGATTTTCCATTCTTAACTTTAGAGGTTTCCCTCTTTTCATATTTGGGAAAAGGTTCCTTGAATGTCTTATGATCAGTGTTGGTGTTCAATCCATCTATTGTAAGTTGTCCACTCTCAATGAAATCTTGAATAATATGCCTGATTTTGTAGCAATGTTCAATGTCATGTCCAATACCATTATGGAAGATGCAAAAGGCCTTCTCCTTCCACCAATGCGGTTTAACTTTAGGTATATAGAAATGTGCAGGATCTTGAGGATGTTCAAGATTGTTAGAAATAAGTTTCTTTAAAATATCCCCATATGACTCACCAAGTTTTTCAAATTGACGTCTTTCACTCTTAGGCTTACCTTGGTAGCTTAGCTTACTTTCTTATTGATTGGAGGTATTGAGATTCATAGCTTGAACATCACTAGATAAATGAAGCACAGGTTAATCTTTAGGTTGGGAGGAATCCACAACTCCATCATTAACCACTTGTTTATTCCTATTCCTATGTTGGTTCTTCCCTTTATCCTTATTAGAGTTGTTGTTTTGACCATTGTTGTTGTTACTTCCATGTTTGGTCAAAATTCCTTGTTCTCTCAAAACATCCTCAAATCTACATGCAGTCTCAACAATGGTGTCAAATGAATCAAAAACCATTTTCTTAACTTCATACCGCAATTTAGGAACCAAGTTGCTAACAAGGATGTCAATCTTTTCATTATCAGGAATAGTTCTAGAATAGGAAGAGCACTTTCACCTCCACCTTTGCAAGAAAGTAACAAAGGATTCTCCTTGACTCTGTTTTAAGTTGCATAAGTCCAACAAGGTGATAGACCATGAAAGATTGTATGCAAAGTGTTGAAAAAATCTTTGAACAAGCTCCTTGAATGTCTTAATGGGGGGGTTATCTTAGTGAACCATTCCATTGCTTGTCCCTTAAGACTTTATGGGAATAACCTCATGAGATAAGAGTCATCCTGATGGAACTCAAAACTTGTGGTATAAAACTGGCACACATGATCATGTGGATCTCCACTCCCATCATATTTGTCATATTGAGGAATTTAAACTTTTCTAGGAAATTCTTTCATGTCAACACTCTTATCAAAAGGAATAGGACAAATTGAGTCCAATGAGAAAGAATTCATAGGTGCCAACATCTTGTCCATTGTTCTTTGCATTTCGTTGATTTTCTCATCTTGGGATGGACCTTGCTTCTTAATATTTTTATCCACATCAAAGTTGTAAGGGACTCTGGCACCCTTATTGATTAGGCTCTCTAGGAAATTATCCTTGTTTTGATCCAAATATTTCTCCATATACTGTTGGAAAAGTGGCTCTTGTTGCATTTTCATAAAGTCTTGGGAGGTGCGATCAAAGCTTGAGCTACTACCCCCATATTGTGAACCATAATGAGCACATTGTGAAGGTGGCCTTAAGTTCCTAGGATGGGTTTGTCTCCTATAATGATCATGTCTTGAGGCCCTTCTTCCCCTAGGGCTAGGAGATCGTGATGGTGATCTTGAATGTCTTCTATTTTGTGGATTCTGTTAGTTCCTTTTCTTGCTGATATGAAAAATACTCTCAGAGAGCTTGCTCTATTTATCCTAGACACTGACCAGGAAAGATGCAAAATAATAGAAATGAGGTTTTAAAACCTCCTACACTTTGAGCTCCATTAACTCGGGCGGGATTACCCTCCTAACTTAGAATAATGAAATCACTGAATTATTCCAATTGAATGTGGATGGAATTATAGGGGTTAATCACTGTAACTTTTATTGAATACAGACCAAACTGTAAGTAAAGATTGATTTTAATAGTGATAGTCACTTGATTTAATGGAAATAGACCAATTCTTAATCCTAGGCCATGGAGTCACTTATGAACAATTTTAACCAGCTTGACCATGGACATGAACTTAAAACAAGTAGAGAATCTAACATAAAAATAGATATACCTTATATATCTATCTCAACACACATAACAAGTTAATTCATCAAATTCATTATATACCCTGAATATTATTGAAATATTCCTAAGGCAAGTTTAGTCTTTCCTTGAAACAACCCTAAAACTATTTCATAATCTGCCTGACAGACATATAAATTGAACATTTCTCAAATATTCAATCTAAATAAAATTCAGAACATTAAAATGAAGACACAATACTCATTATATGCTTTAGAAACTATCAACTAGATTTTATTTTCATTTAAGATTAGAATTACTTGCTACATTCAACAATAATACTCCAAAAACCTATTATATTGGTCTTAAACCAGAGTTTATACAATTATATATTGCATTCTAAAAAATAAAATGGCTATCCCTTTTCCCAGTAGTCTTGGAATCCTTTTATAATTAAGGATGCAATAAGCTACCGAGTTACTAGGAAAGATTTACAAAATATTTTGCAGCAACCTTGCAATAGACAAGAAACAAAAACTTGTAACAGAACACTGGTGGCAACTATTGGCAAAGTCTGAATAAGGTTTGTTGTATCTATTGACAATATCCTCCTCATCCTTTCAGCTTTGCCTCCCACCTGTTTACCTCTTTATCGGTGGGACAATCAAAGATTTTTTTTTCTCCAACTTCGCAACAACTTCTACCCACCTGGCATCGATGGTGGTTCTAGCCTCAAAAATGAACTTGGCCATATCTCTTTCAATCTTGAAAAGGCTATCAATAAATTCATTGCAATATTCAACATTTTTATCCTTTTCCAAGCGTTGCTTTATATCTTCATTTTTAAGTATACCATCAAAACCATCTACCCATTCTGATTGTGTCTTTAAAACACCTGCTTCATCATAAATTTTTGGGATCAAGGATGGGCATTGATCACCAAATAGATGCAACTTGTTGTCTATCAAATTAGATTTTCCATTGAAAAAGGCAAAGGTGTCATTCAACTCACTAACAATCTCTATGGTATATATTACTTTATCTGGGAAATCATCACTATATAGCATAGCAATTTTTAACTTATCCATGAGCCTTTCCCTCCCTGACCACACTTTGAAAGTGGGTTCTAAGAAAACCATAGCTTCTGAAGCTATCTTTGAAGCTTCTTGTAATGACCCATATAGTGTGTATACTATGTCCATTTTCTATTTAGGAACATCAATCTTGTGCTGTAATATAAGCAATATAATAGACATAGAATTTATGCTATGTTCCTGTGATAACTCTTTGGGTTGGCTTTCTGCTAATGCCGAATCTTCCTTTACCCCAATAGCAACACCTATCACAACATTTTCTACTTCCTTAGAGGTTGGAGTCTTTTCTCTCTTACTCTCTATCAATTCTTCTTTCAATTTGGAAATCTCCTCTTCTAATGTGTGGTTCTGGACCACCACTTCTTCATGTTTCTTTGCCAGGGCCATCATTTGGCCAAAAGTTATTTCATACCTCTTGGACAGGTCATCGACCTTTTCCAGGTTCATGAATGAAACTTGTGTCATTAACTAAGCTATCTCAATATCTGAAGTGTTCTACAAATTCCATATCATCCTGTCTGCCCTTTTTTATTCTCTGATAGTCATGAACAAGGGTTTTTGTGTGGCAAGAGCTAATGAACATATTGCCAAGGTTTAGGATTTAGGATCAAATCCTAATCCTTTCAATACTTCATCCATTTCAAACTCTATTTTTAATAGAGGATCTTCTTGCCCCCTGATCTGATCAATAATGAATGTGGATTTTAGATCCCAACTAGGCATCAGCATTACACCACTATTATGTACCAACAACCTAGCTTGTTCCACAGTAATTTGTTCACTCTTAGGATCATAATCTTGGAGTGTTTGTACAATTTCTTCATTCTTATCTGCATTTTTTTCTTTTGCAGTCAACCCTTGCCTCAAGTTGCTTTGTTTTAATCCAATCAAGAAAGTCTTGAATTCTTTAGAATTTATGAATTCATGATCCTTCATAAATTTGTTAGCCATCATGACCCTCTCATCGTCTTTTTCAAAAAGTACCATTTGATTATCTCCTTGGCCCTCAGCCTAGGGCTCTTTCTGCAATTGTATTTTCAATTTTTTGAAATACTTATCCTACTCAGTGATCATGGCCTTGGCCATGCTTTTCCTATCCCGCACCATCTTGTGCTCTTTCTTTTTTTTCTTCCTTAGTGGCTCTCTAACTGAAGTAGCTTCTTCACCAGCCTCTTCTTCTTCTTGATGCTCATCCTTTTGTCGTTCCTCTTCCTATTTCTCCTAGTGTTCTTGGTCAAGTAATGCAACTGGAATTGGGGACCCTTTAGATTGTGCATCTTTAGCACTAAATTGTGGTACCTATGCCATTAGGGTTTCATAGGATTTGAGCATTTCCTCTATCCTCTAGAAGTATGGGAGATTAGGGAAAAAGCTAGAGAATGAATTATCTGATTCCTTCCATTCAGATTCTTCCCTAAGGAGGTCATTCCACTTCCTTCTCCTATCCTTGACTTCTTTCTTATTTAACTTGTTCCTCACAACATCCTCATCATCCAGTGGTTCATGATCCCTAATATTTTTCCAAGGAGTCATTCTCATTAGGGTTGTTTGAACAAAATTTTATGGATCATAGAATCTGGAAATTATTGTAGACATTATGTATTGCTTCAAAAGTCATTTCTCAGATCAAAAACCCTTTTCCCAATCGAAACGTCAAAACCTACCCACAATCTGGGGATAAAAGTGCCCTTCTTATGTCCCTCTAGAAATTTCTTATTTACCCAAGTGATTTTCCAAACAAATTCTAAGAATGCAACCCTAAGAGGAACAAACTTGGGAAGGATGTGAGGGGGTTGAGTACAACCATACACTCTGATGATAGTAATGTATTAAAAAAAGAATATATCAGCCTGATTGTGAGAGATAGGCCAATTTGGGACATACTCCCAAGGTCTCAAAAACTTTCTAATCTCAAAAGGAAGCCTGTGCCTATCTGTTTCTAACAAATTAAAAATTGGATCCAAAATCTAGTTGCAAAAGCATACAAATGATGAGTTGTTGGATGAACTATCCCATACTTGAGTCCATCTCTAGATTGGTGCATCAACACCATATTCTGAAACAAATAATTCAAGCTCTTTATCTATTGATGCTCTATTATAATACAAAACCATATACATTAGATGAGAGTAATGCTTAAAAGTAGGTGTTGGAGTATCTAACTGTATATGTACTAGTGCAGCATGGATAGCATTAACTATATATCCAACATATTCATAATCAGTGTTGACCTCTGGGTGCTGGATGTTCATGGCCATCATGAGTAAATCTTGAGACACTATGGAATCTCCATAAAAACCTAGAACCCCGCTCAAACCATAGACCATGCATATTACATAATGATGAAATAGGGATAAGTCAAAAGGTGGCTTGAAGTTGTCTGGGATTTTTACCAGGTGCCTGTCTACTCTGGGCATGAACTTAGGCATTTCATATTGCTTAATTAAGTGCTCTCTTTTGACATAGTCTGCCTTAATCTTCTTTAAATCACTATTTGTACACAATGCACTAGTGATTCCGAATACCTCTACCACTGACCTCCTATCTATGGAAACTAGGGTCTCTTTATTCCTCTTCTTGATTACCCTAGCTACTGGGCAGTAGTTTTTAGCTAGTTCCTTAATAAGACCTATGTCAACATAGACATCAGGCATGATCAATTTTGCCATATTCAAATCCCATGGATTACAAATGGGGACTACTTTGATCCTATTATTCCATAAATAATGAAACAAAGTACTACCATAATAATTTGGGGTTACCAAATTTCTACATTGACGCCATTTGTCGTTCCATTCATCCCAATTTGCATTGTTTGTATTCAGAGTCCCGGGCAGCAACTTGGCAAATTCTGCCACATACTTCTTCAATGTAACCTCTTTTTCTTCTCAAACCCTTATGAGGCAGTAGGAACAATAGCTTGACTCATCCTTCTTCTTTGAATTTACTATCTCAGACAAAATACTTTAGACTAACAAGATTTTTTGCTCTTCACATGAAATCTTAGGATGTAGAAATGAGAGCTGTACAAAATCAAACTCAATCATTCAAACTTATAGCCATTAAATCCTATGTCTTGTCCACTTGAATGCCAAATTCTCACACTTGCAGTGTCATGCAATAATCTCTCTATCACTAATGCTGCCATTAATTCACACTATTTGATCCTAGCTGGAAAAGAGTGTACACTTTTCTCTTTTTGCACTTGTAAGCCTAAAACTAGCCACTTGTCAATCTGGCTCCAACCCACTGTACTTTACTCATACTCAGAATATTCCTTGCGACTGAGTGATGTGACCTTTTACTTTAACCAGTCGCACACTCACCATCTATTTCTACCTTGGTTTACATCTTTTGCAGGTGAGTGATGACCTAATTTGCACTTCATCATTTGGCATTTGCATACTCACTACCTTTCTACCCTTTGCTTTTATGTCCATGCGAGTGTGCAATATTACCTTTTCTTCTCCCATCACAGACTCGCTTCTCAACATTCAACTTTGTCTGAATCCTTGTGAGTGAGTGAGTACACATTCATTTCTTAATCATTTCATAGTCGTACACCCATTGGCTTCTAAATCACTGCCTTTGGATCTAAGCGAGTGAGTGATTTTCATTTTATCATGTACTTTATCAGGTCACTCACTCACGCTACAAAACACTTCAACTTATAATATTAGTGAGTGAATGATGACCCTTGTTATTCATTCAATCACAAACTCACTATTGAAAATTCTTTATAACATAATCCTTTGCGGCTGAGCGAGTGCTTTTATCAAAATATTAAAACTCTCTTATTGCTCACTCGTTGACCCCTTTTTCTTTACTTCAATTTATGAACGGCTAAGTGACAACTTCTTTTTTTCTCCATCGCGCACCCATAGGCTTGAAAACTTAACTATCTCATCGACCATGAGTGTGCGATTGCCAACATTCTTTCTTTAATCACATACTCACTAAGCATTCTCCTTTTGTCTTTATTTATGGGTGAGTGAGCGACATCCCTTTTCTTTTCTTTATCACATACTCGTGAGCTTATTTCTTTAAACTTCAAATCATAAATGAGTGAGTGAGGAGATAAATGATCTCATAGTCACATACCTGCTCACCTTATAAAAAATTGAAAAATACCTCTATGACTGAGTGACAAGCTTTCAACTGATAACTTCGGCATAACAAATCGCCTACTTACGCTGCAAAAAAAATATATGAGTTAAAACTTGAACAAGTGAATGACTTCTACAACCTGACTTCCTCACACAGTCACTGAATTAAAAGACATACATGAAAACTTAACCCGGGTGTGTGACTAAGCCCTTTTTTAATAACACTCGCTCAGTCGTAGAGCATAAAGTTATCAACATAACATTAAAGAGACTACGTGACACACAAGATTTTAAGTCATCACAAACCCACTAGACCTTCTTTTAAATGGTTTAATCCCTTGTGAGTGAGTGATAAATAGAACCATTTCCAACTCGCTCAGCCACAAGCCTACAACCTGACTTCAAAATTTCATCACGATTGTGCGATTCACATTCTTTAGAAACCAAACTGCTCACTTGCACCGCTAACATGATTTGTCACAATTTTACCACGATTGCACGATTTACACTAAAATGACTCACTGCTCACTTTCACAACTTGAAAACATGTTAACAGACCAACATGATTGAGCGACAAACACTTGAAAAAAAATCATCAACAATGACTTTTGACCTTTTAAGCATAGTAAGACATGGGATTTGAACCAGAATACACAGGAAAACAACCAATGCTAGGAAATTGAAATTTTCTTGGTATAGTGCTAACAATGGCTCTGACTGGGGAAAGTTAATTGCAAAATTGACATTAGAAGCCAAATCTTTGGGAAACAGACCAAAAACCAAAACAAAAATATACATGCACACACAAAAACCACACTTAAAATAGGGAAATCTAATCTACTACGCATGGAAAAAGTAGGTTTATGAGAAATAATGTTTTAGGAATTGTCCATGCACTGGCAATTCCTATACCTCACCATTAGGGTCTTCCAAGAAATAAGAATATTGACCATGAAATTCCTGGATTACAAATGGGCCCATCCATAATGACTCAAATTTACCATGTTTGCCATTTTCTTCTTTTCTAGCATTCCATTGCAGCACCATATCATTTATCTGAAATTTTCTTTCAGAGTCTCTTTTATAAAACAAGTACTTGGATTGTTGTTGGAGCTTCAGGTTTCTTTTGTGAGCTTCTATCCTTATCTCTTCTAGTTCCACCAACAGATCCATTCTTTCCATCATGGGTTCTTGATTTTCCAAATCTTCTTCCTACAAAAATTTGTACACTGGTAACAGGTTATTCAAAGGAAACCTTGCCTAATTTCCATAAACCATTTCAAAAGGGGAAACCCCTATTTCTTTTTTTACTGTCACCATGTTAGCCCAAAGGGCTAACTTAAATTTTGAATGCCAAGACTTCTTATTTTTATTCAAAATCCTCTTAATTATTTTCATGAGACTCTTATTACTAGACTCGGTCTATCCATTTTCTTGGGGATGATATGGTGAGGACTAAGATAAAATAATGTCGTAATCTTCATAGAAATCCCTAAATTCCTCAAACCTAAAGCACATGGCATTATCCATAATTAGCTTACTGGGCACACCAAATCTGGTCAAAATTTTATCCATTAAAAATTCCATTGCTATCTTGCTAGTTTCCCTCTTTGTTGGAATTGCTTCTATCCATTTTGTGAGGTAGTTTGTAGCCACAAGAATCCAACTATGACCTCCACTAGATTTTTCTATAAATTCACCAATAAAGTCCAAACCCCATTGGGCAAAAGGTGCTTCAATGGTCATAGGATTTAAAAGTAAGGCTCCTAAAAATTTCATTTTAGAAGAAAACCTTTGGCATGGTTCACATTTCTGTACAAACATTTGAGTGTCTCTGAAAAGACATGGCCAATGGAATCTAGCTCTGATTATTTTGTGAGTTATGGTTTTGGGAGAATAATGCCCACCACATACACCACTATGCATTTCATTCAAGACCCTTTCAGATTGTGATTTATCCAAACATAATAATAAAATTCCATCTCTATTCTTCCAAAATAAATCACCTTGTATCAGGACATACCTCTGGTCCTGCAATCTTAGAGTCCTCTTTTGATTATCTAACATATGTTTTGGACACTTAGAATTTTTTAGGAAAAAAACAATATTAGTATACCAGAACTGTAATTCAATGCTAGTAAAATTCATGTTTATTGTTTGTACATCATTCATTTGGGCTAACTCCATGTTTGTATCAGTCATTAATTTGGCCAAACTGAAACCCCTTACCAATTTGGTAACCTAAATTTCTAGATTGAACTCTTGGATCCTGCTAATCCATCTGCACCTCTTCCCAATAACTTTAGATTGAGATAATATGTCTTTCACTGTGGCGTGTGGCACATAAGCAATTATTTTTACACAAACAAGATAAGGTCTAAAAGCCTTGACTGCCTTGACCAATGCATATGCTTTTTTCTCCATTATCTCATAGTTAAGTTACGTTGCTTGCAGAGACTTACTAAAGAATGCTATAGGGTGTTCAAAGCCTTCATCATCTTTCTGCAAAAGTACTACAACAATTGTATGAAATGAAGCAAAAGAAAACATGGAGAAAGGTTTCTCATAATCTGGAGATCTTAACATAGGAGCCTATTGAATGGCCACTTCTATCTCATTAAATGCTGACTAGGCATTTTTATCCCATTCAAACTTTGCATTTTTCTTCAATAATTTAACAATGGGTTTTACTATTTTAGCAAAGTTTACAATAAATCTTCTCACAAAATTTACCTTTCCAAGGAAAGACTGAACTCCTTTAATATTCTTTGGTGGCAACACCTTATTAATGGCTTCCACTCTTTCAGGATCAATCCTGACACCTTCTTTACACACTATATCTCCCAATAATTTACCCTCAGTTACGGCAAAGTGACACTTCTTTGGATTTAAAGAAATCCCGTATTCTAAAGCTTTGGTAAAGATCTTTTCTAAATGTTTGCAATGATCATCAGCCTTTTGGGAATATGTAGTTAAATCATCTTGATATACTACCATAATAATATTTATAAATTCCTTGAAAGCCACATCCATGGCTCTCGCAAAAGTAGCCCCTGCATTCATCAGGCCAAATGGAATTCTTACATAAACATATGTACCCCATGGGGTAGTGAAAGTTGTCTTGAATTGTTCAGATTCTTGAACCAGCACCTGGTTATAACCAGAAAAACCATCCATCATAGATAAAAGATCACAACCAGTTACCCTTTGCAGCATGGCCTCCATGTTTGGCAAGGAATAATTATCTTTCAATGAGGCCACGTTAAGATTCCTAAAATCAACACAACCTAATATCTCCATTTTTCTTTCTAACAAGGACCAAATTTTACACCCAAGAAGAATGCCTGATTGGTTTTATGATTCTAACTTCTCTGAGTTTTGTCAATTCTTATTGTATTTTGGGGACCAACAAAGGGTTGATTGGCCTTTGTTTCTGTCTGAAAGGCTTAATATCATCTTTTAATAGAATTTCAATGTTGAAATAAATCTTCCCTGTAAGCCTTAAGGTCTTCATAAGACCAAGAAAAAACATGCTTGAATCTTTTCAGCGGGCTAATCAAATTAGTCCTCACATGAGGAGCCAATTTCTTTCCAATGTACACAATCTTAGGACTACATTCTAATCCCAAATTTATCTCCTCAGAGTCATCCAACTTGGTAGAAGATTTGTGGCACATATGAATTTCATTATCAATAAACAATCCTTCTAATTGAGTCAATCCTTTAGGGATTTCATTTGTCTGCAACTGCAAAATTTCATTACCAAAAATAGTTTCCTTCCCATTAATAATCTTTATCAAATTATTACAATCAATCACTTGACCATCATAACTATCCACACATTGAATGAAATTAAGGATATCCTCATCACTCTCAAAAAATTTCCAATTATATACATTATCAGGGATTGTAGGCCTAGTTTTAGTTTCCACAATAGATATCCCTTTTAGTGTTAGATCATTATTTTTCAAACCTACATTAGCCAAAAAATATTCTATGATATTCTTGGATCTCTCTATCCATTCAATGGAAAATGCATCAAAAAATTCAATGCTATCCCATACAACATGCTTATATTGTTTCAACTGATCATTCTTGGCAGCATATCTTACTCTAATTTGGGAAATAGCTAGCTCTAAATCACCAAAAACTCTCAATAGTTTAATTCCATGCTTCATTGCTATCTCTAATCCCAACAATAATGCCTCAAACTCAGCTATATTATTTGTACATTGAAATGACAGCAGCAATGAGTATTTGAAAGTAATACCTGATGGAGAGACAAACAATATACCACCCCCTGATCCCTCTTTGGAGCATGCTCCATCAAAATACATCTACCACAGCCCTTGCTGTTGCAATTCCAATTCTTCTATAATGGGATCTATATTTTTTAACTGTGGCTGAATCTTTTCCACTTTGAAATTATTTATATCTACATCCACAAAGCAATTCAACATACTCGGTTGAACCTTCTCAACATAAATATGAGATCTGGGCTCCCTTAACAATTTTTCTTCTTTTTCCATTAACAGAGATGGTAGCAAAAGAAAAATCCAATTGTACATGTCCTCCAATGGCTACAGCACATTGCCTTGATAAGAGCATGCCATAATGGGGTGGTGAATCTACAAAGGGTGGTGAATCTACAACCACAACATCTATTTTAAAAGTGACCTCAGGGTAAGCAGCAAGTTTTATCTCTAACCCTTGCAAAGTTCCTATTACATGTACTTCCCTGTTGTCCATGGCATAACATTTACCACAAGTAGTATCCACATCTAAACCCAATTGTTTCATAATAGTGTAAGTCATCACATTAGCAGCAGCTCCTAAATCCATCATACAATTTTTTAGCAACATATTATTTGTGAGAAATGTAACATAAAAAGGATCAATCTAATCTGGCTCTTGAATAACTATATTTCCCAAATAGATTGGAATCCTATCCTTTTCTTCATGCTCATCTTTCAATTCATCGTTCAAAATAGTATTGTCATGCATACCAGGTAAGTCAGAAAATAATGAAAAGGTTGCCTCTCAGTGTTCCTTAATTTTAAACATCTCAAGCAAAGGAACAGAGACTTTCATCTGAGATAAAGCTTGCTTCATATTAAAAGTTGGGAAATTCATGTCACTTTCAAAAGATGTTTTACCTTTACTTTCTTTTAACTATTTTTTTTTTTGTCATGAATAGGAGTAACTTTGTTCTCTTTAACCAAGGTATCTTTCATTTCATCTTGTGTAATTTCCTCATTTACAACTTTTGTAATGATAGGTGAATCAGGTTGTTTCCCATTTTGATCAAATTTTCTATTCCTAAGCTGGTATGAACTTCTTGCTTGTGTCATAGCAAAAATAGTTAAAATTCTTATCTCTTCATCATTAGGCATCCCAAATGGAAAACACTCTAATTTAGTACTTGTATTATTTATTGTGACTAGACTATCTTTTCCTAATTCTTCTTTAGAACTACCATTGTCATCTTCAATAGTAAGTGCACACATATTTATAGCAGGTTTCTTCTCACCTTGACTTTCTTATGTTCCAATGTTTTCACATTGATCCACCAAGCTCTGAGCTACTGCACATTGATATGGGGAATCAGGCATATTGTAGGCTATGCACCAAGGAGTATTTTCCACATTATGGGCACTATTTTTTTTAATGGATCAAGAATCTCTTTGTTTTTGGGATCATTATGCTCTTCTAACATAGGTTTCCCATCCTCCCATTAAGTTTTATAAGGGAAATCTTGAAGTCTATAAGGTTTATCATGTCTTTGGTACTGTGGCCTATTATTTTGAAATCCCTTTTCATTCTTGTCTACCTTGGCAGCAAGGTCTTTCACCATAGTTACCAATGCATCCATCTTATCTTCTTCCTTGGGGTTTTTATTAGGCTGTGTTTTTTACTCTTTCCAGAGCCTATTGTCATCCCATTTACCAAGCTTTCCAGAAGCCCTTCTATTGCTTTCTATGTTTATAGCCAACTTATATGCTTCTCTCATGGTTTGAGGGTCTTTATCCCTAAGCAAATAAGTTGTTTTTCCATCCAAATCATTACAATAGGTAGTGACACACACATTTTCATCTAGTCTCAATACTTGAAACAAATTATACATAGCCTTTTGAAATCTTACATTAAATTCAGCAATGCCTTCATTAGTGAATTTTTTCAAGCTGTTGAATTCATTCAACATAAAACCAAAATTTATCTTGTCACCATGTTTCTCTTTGAAACTTCTGACAGATTCATCCCAAGAATAGATACTATGATCAGGCAAAACCCGATACCAATCTCTTGCATCCTCAGTTAAGGATTGTACAAATAATTTCATTACAACATCCTCATCTCCAATCTCATAATCATTCATTGTATCCGAGAATACTTTTAGATGTTCTTCACCAGTTATGGCATTATTACCACTAAACCTGGGAATCTTATCTCTGACCTCATTAGGAATAAGGTTTGGTTGGCCAGGGATACCATCAAATAACAACTGTCTATATCTCTCTAGATGAATAGGTCTTCTTCGAAAATTAGAGCCCATATTCTGACCAGCATTCTAGGTAATATTGCTAATGTTCTATCCAATGCCCACATTGTGGAGGCCAATATTTCTATTAGGTCCACTTGCTCCTGATTGTGATGCAGCCCCTTGAGATGCACTATATGTCTAGGTATTTGTATTGGCATTATTGGTCTAAACATTAGAGTTAAATATAGGGATGGCCTGACTAGTAACATTACTTGTTGTATTGGGACTAGTCATGGAACTCAAGAAGGCAATCCTTTTCTTCATCTCTGCAGTAGCAGCTTCTAATTCAACTCTTTCCAACTATTTTGCAATATCATCTTTGGCCTTTCTCACCCTTTCTAACTCCAAATCAAGTGAAAATATGTTCTGAGATATACGCTCTTCAACTTTAGCTTGAGAAAAGTTAATGCCAGTGACCTTTTGTTTTCCTTTATCAACCTCTATTTGCCTAGTATTAGTTGTTGATACATTTTGTGTAACTATCTGAGGCTTAGGATATTTTTTACTTTCATAGTTAATAACTTGCCTCACCACAGGCCTTGCATCTCTGGGTTCACCCTTCTTAAGTAAATGTTCTCTTTCCTGGCACTCTTTTCTCAGGGTATCTACATCTCCAAAAAGATCTTTATTCAAACCATGAAATCCTTCATTTGCACCCTGAGATGCCAATTTTAATTGAGCAACCCACTTCTTTAAGTTTTTCCTCTCAGTAATAGCATTTATAACTTTTTCTTCTCTAGCTTCATCATTCTTTTGCTTGATGAGTAACAATTCATCTAATTCCCTCTTCAAAAGGTCATTATCTCTGAAGACTCCCTCAGTATCAAAACTAGAAGAGTCATATATATTCATCTGATTTTCTCTTTTTTTCTCTTCAACCCTCTCATAGGGGATACCCTTGAAATAGGAGGATGTTTCCCCCTTTTCTTGATATACATTTTTTGGTCTAGGGTTAAATATGTCCTCAAAATAACCAGTTTTATCAGACTCAGGGTTTAAAGGTTTATTAATTTCCATTTTAATTTCTTTCTTTCAAAATAACCACTATTGAATGAATCTTGAATGTTTGCACCTAATCCCTTCAAAGGCTTGAAAGCTTGAATCCTTGATCTTCAATAGATAACTTGAATTCTTGAGAAGAAGACTTGAACACCTTAAGATCTTGAGAACAATGGATGCTTGAGCAAAATCTTGATTAGAGCTTCTTGCACTTGGGAGACTTTGTTTTTGACAAAATGAGAGAAAAATGCTTCCTTTTATATGAAAATAGGGCACAATCTTCCAAGGAGGCCTACATAGGATAATTAAATTTGAATTAAACCCATGCCCCTAGGAAAGGACCTATATTAAATATAATTTAGGAATCAACACTTCAGAACCTGAAACAGCCGACCTAGAAGCGGGAAAACTCAATTTTTGATGCGCCCCGACAGCCGACAAGATTCCAGATTTGAAAGGGGGACCCAGGTCAAGGTTGAGGTCGACCCTGACCCAAGGGGTCAGAACCCCTAGAAAATATGCCAAGTGGGGTAGGAGGTTCCTGGAGAGGCCCAATCAGGGTCCTAAACCAGCACAGAAGCATGAGGTGATGTAGGAACAGGATGATGATATGGTAGAGGTCAAAAAAATCCCCTAAGGAGGGATAAATTCTCTTAACATGGAAGTGCTTCCATTTTAAGATGATACAATTAGACCCTTTAATGACTCTCTACACTTGGTTAATAAGTTCTTGTCCCCCTAGTTTATTAGACCTAACAAAGATGATTCTTTGATCTGAGGGCTGGAGGCTAATGGTAAATTTTTTGTCTCATCTTCTTTAGCCCTTCTACACTGCAAGGATACTTGCTCTCCTAGCTGTAAGGTTTGGATCAAAAATCTTATTCCTAAAATTAACATGTTCTTCTGGTTTCTTGTATAGAATAAAATCCTCATAGTGGATAATCTTCAAAAAAGGGGCATTAGCATGTGTAATAGATGTATCCTATGCCGCTCTGAAGCTAAAAATAGTAATCATATAATGATACACTGTCCCTTCTCTTCCAAAGTCTGGAACTCAATTCTAAATGGTATTAATATGGAGTGGGTCAATCCCTCTAACTTCCAGGATCTGGTTAATCAATGGAGCTGCCCCCTCAAGGGTAAGGAAGCCAAAGATCTCTGGAAGCTTATCCTACCTCACTTCACTTGGAGAATATGGAAGGAAAGAAACAATAGAATATTTAGAGAAAAAATTTCTCCCTTTCAGACTGTGGATAATGGGGTTTGTAGAAGCATCCTGGAAAATTTTAAAAATTACATTCCTAGTGATTCTCCTTACAAGAACCTTCTCAGTATCAGTGAAGTTCTTATGAAGGCTCAGGTGTAGAAGGACAGAAATCAAAATATGAGGGAAAAGACAGTAACAGAGAAGAAGAATTTTCTACTAGAGTGAATGAGAAGGTGGAAGAAAAGATAAAAGAGATGAAAGAACAAATTAACCACAATGGGAATGTTAGGGATTTTTCTTGCATGAACTATACTGCTTGAAATGTCTATTTGAATCTTGTTACCTCTTAATCCTGATTCACAGTTCAGAGACAAGAAAAGCCTAATTGCTAAGGATTAAACAATATCCT
>MU226330.1:1065376-1078265 GCA_018584345.1 Thuja plicata | reverse complement strand
TGTGTGAAAATCTTAGTCGCTGGGAGTTATCTTTAACTCATCATTTATCTCCAGACTACGCGACAAGCCTCTTATCTTTTAACATGATCCCTTTGGTCGCTTAGTCGGGAGATCCACTTAACTTAATATTTTACTTAAAGCACGTGCCCTTTTCTATTTTTAGTGACCTCGCAACATACCTTAATCGCTCAGTCGAGGGTACCTTTTACCTGGGGCACTTTTATCATGAGACAACGCGACCACCGTCAGATCTCTTCATCACTTCATCAAACGGCTGTCTTTTAATCGCTATACATTTTCACATACCCTTAAACTATTACGAGACTTCACGAATGAGGGTATAATGACTTAAGTCTCCTTATCGCTTGATCCATTTATTTCATCAAGCGACCTCCTGAAAACCACTAGCAATAGGACAGATGTCATCTTTTACTTCATCCACTTAATGCATTCTGGAAGTCTGACTCATCTTTCTATTCTGGCGACATCCTGACTGAGGGAAATCACATAACATATAACTGTTAGTCGCATGGTCGTGACTGTTATCTCTTAACCGTATTTTAATCACGAGACCACGCGACCGAAGAGTAACCTTAACTGTTTGAATGTCCTGATCCAGCGATCATGCGACATGAAGAAAGGCGCAAGGTCGGAAGACATTTTGTTGACTTGCCTTTTTCTCATGCGATCACCCGACTGAGGGTGGGTCCCGTTCATTCTTAAAGCTTCATAACACAATATCAAGCGACAACCCGACCAAAGGAAGATCGCTAAGTCTCGAGACACTTAGAGAATATTCTATTTTTTCATGAGACTAAGCGACACAAGGCAAAAGCAAAGTCAGGAGATCATTTGGCATATTCGTTTTGATTCACGCGATCAAGCGACCTAACTTAAGCTATTAAAAGCACATGCCTTTAGTGACTGAAAAAGGTAATGAAAAAATAGAAAGACATGGCTAAGGGTTTCAAAATGCTTTGTTTAACATTAGGCCTTAGGGTTTTTGCAGGGTTTATCAGGATTTTGACATGGAATAGGCATGAAAACTTGCAAATTTTTAGAGAATAAGGCAAGGAACAGGGCAAAACAGAAAAAAACGAAAAACAACCAATAGGGAACATGATACGGATTATCCTTGAGCATAGAAATGAAGGATTGGAAGTTTTGATTCAGAACCTAAAAGTGTTATACGCTTATCTGGAATGAAGCCTGCTGGAAAACACCATAATTACAATTGAAGAAAAGGCTGGAAGCTCAGGCCCTAGCTCAAGAACCCGTAGCGGAGTTAAAAGAAAAGTCCCTGAGATTTCAAAAGAGATATAGGAGCTAAAGGAATCCATTGAAAAAATGGAAGAAATTAAGAAGGAGGCTGAGATAGCCTACCAGAAAATGATGTAATTTTCCTTCTGCTAGTCTGGACTTTTTGCTGGAAATTGCTCGGTAGTGGTGCTATAAGTTGTGTTGGAAGATGTGTTGGTTTTTGTGCCTTTCTTTGGTATTTTTTGCTTTCTCTTGTTTTAGGTCTTTTGTTTCTTGTTGGGTCCTACCTTTTGTTCAATGTAGGCATTCTCTGTTTGTATGATCTTTTAATGTCTATCTTTAGTAGCTTTTTGTAAAAGGTTTTGGGGCCCTTTCAAAATCTGTTTTAACCTTAATAAAAAACAATCAGAAGAAGTCAAAAAATCTTGAGATGTGCAGATGTTGTACTGGACATCACTAGTTTTCTCTAAGCCCTGGGTCCAAAAGATCTCAGACAATGAATTGTGAAAATGAAATGGGTAGCCATAAATATATAAAAAATCTGGTCAAAAATGGCTTCGCTCGAAGGAGTTGTTCAAGAAAACTACCTTACATTGGGTACTTCACATGAAGGGGTGGTCTTCATGTGAACACCCCATGTAAGTTATTTCACATGAAGTCAATTAACCCCTTCGTGTGAACAGGGGGCTTCGAGTGAAGGCAGTAAAATTTAAAAAAAAATTGGAAAGATGGATTTCCTTCATCCCGAAAAGTGGGACACACTATTATGAGATCACCCATACCCATCTTTGCATTTAATAAAACATTTGTACAGTGCCCGTACACTTCAGTTAGTCATCCATGCACCAGTGATAACCAGTCTGTCTATCTCATCATAAACATATGTTGACATTAGTGCCAAAACATGAATGCCAACAACTACAATAAAAAACAATCCCAACAATCTCCCCCTTTGGCATTGATGGCAACATATGAGAAAATTCATCAATGCAAAAAATTACCTATCTCAATACAACCTTCTCAATATCCTCTTCACATCTCTGCCTAAAATAGTAGGGATTTTCTACAGTCTCTCTTCACAGAATCTCTCCCTCTTTGACATTAATGGAAAAGGGTGCCATTACTCTACCTCTGACCATATTTCTTTTGCATGGTGTAGTTTTTTCAAATCTTCATGCATGAAACAACCAAGTGCTTAATCACCTAAATGTATTCTATGTTGTTCCTGCGATCACTCCCCCTAAGGAGTAGATCCAAACATTAAGTCTAGAGAATGATATAGCTCTAAAAGTCACGTGACTGATGCATTCCTACATCAATTATTTCTCGTAAGGAGGGGATCTCACCCCAAGCACACCTCTAAGATATTCAAAAGCATCATTTGGGAAAGGTTTTGTAAATACATTTTCTATTTATTCCTTTGCTAATATACTCCAATCTAATCTCCTTCTCTACAACCTTGTCTCTCAAGAAATGATACTTAATTGAAATATCTTTAGTCTTTGAATGCATAACTGGATTATTTGACATATTCATTGTGCTAGTGTTATGACAATGAATAACCACTGGCTCATCAAAATTTATCCCAATGTCCTTCATCATTTGCTTCATCCAAACAATCTATGTGCAATTTATAGCAGCAACAACATACTTTGATTCATGAGTAGACTGAGCTATATAATCTTGCTTCTTACTTAACCAAGAAACCAATATTTTACCAAGAAAAAATGCACCACTACTTGTACTCAATCTGTCATCAACATTTCCTGCCCAATTAGCATCAGTATAAACATGCAAAAAAAAATCATCAGATTTTTTATATCATAAGCCATATTCTAGTGTTCCTTTCAGATATATAAATATTCTTTTTATAGCAGCAAGGTGAGTCTCCTAAGAATATTCTTGATATCTTTCCATCAGTAGTAGTAAGTTTGTGACCAATAACCATAGGTGTTCCAGTAGTAGTAAGTTTGTGACCAATAACCATAGGTGTTCCAACAGGTTTACAATCTTCCATTCCAAACATTTTCAACATTTCCTTAAGATACTTGGTCTGAGAAATAAAAATACCATTCTTGTTCTAATTGATTTGTAGTCCAAGGAAAAAATTTATCTCACCAATCATCAACATCTCAGATTCATTTTCCATTTATTTAGAGAAATTTTTACTCATTTCATCATTGCCACAAAAAATGATATCATCTACAAAAACTTCAACTATTAAAATTCCATCTTCACTATTTCTTAAGTACAAATTATTGTGTGCATTACCTTTTCTTAAACCAAGATGTAAAGTAAATACCTGTCCAATCTAGCATATCATGCTCTAGGTGCTTGTTTCAGTCCATACAAAGCCTTTTTTAATTTTCAAACCATGTCCTCATCATCTCTTAGAGGAAATCCATCAGGTTGTTCAATATATACTTCCTCCTCTAGATCTTCATTTATAAATGCAAATTTCACATCCATTTGATATACTTTATAGTCTTTGTGTGTAGTATAAGCAAGAAATAATCTTACTACCTCAAGCCTAGCAACAAGAGAAAATGTTTCTTCAAATTCTATGCCTTCTTATTGCGAGTAGCCTTTACAAACCAGTCTTTCCTTATTCCTTACAACCATTCCTTCTTCATTAATTTTGTTTTTGAAAACCCTTTTAGTCCCTATTATATTCTTATCTTTAGGTCTAGAAACCAATTACCAAGTGTTATTTTTCTTTATCTATTCAATTTTTCCTGCATATCTTTATTCCAATATTCATCTCTACACGCCTCATTAGTAGTTTTTGGTTCATCTTGAGAAATCAAACAAATTTCATCTCTTAATTTGGATCTTGTCATCATGCCTTTATTTGCATTGCCAATAATTTGATTTTTAGGATGGTTCTTCTTAATATACCTCAGTTTTTTTGGAATTTTGGTAGGATCATTTGAATTATTTAGACATCCCTCAATCTCATGATCAAACTCAAAAGATTCTTCTTGATTTTTAGTAACCTCCACGTTCTCTGTAGTCTGGCTATAGTCATATATCCTTTCCTAAATTTGAAACTTCTCATCAATCCTCACATTAGCACTTTCAATCATCTTCCTCAATCTCAGATTAAAACATTTATAAGTTTTTCTCTTAGTGGAATATCCAAGGAAAATTCCCTCATCACTTCTAGCATCAAACTTTCATATCTCATCATCTCTTTTGATATAGAATTTACTACCAAATATTCTAAAATATTTTACAGTAGGAGCATGATTAAACCATAGTTCATAAGGAGTCTTATTAGTACCTTCTCTCATCTGAATTTTGTTTAAAGTGTAAATGATAGTATCAATAGATTCTCTCCAATAAACATGTGACACATTTCCTTCAAGCAACATAATTCTGGCAGCATCTAATATAGTTATGTTTCTTTGCTATGCAATCCCATTCTATTGTGGTGTCCTAGAAGATGATGTTTATTTGTATATTTCATATTTTTCACAGTAGGTATTGAAAAAATCTGAAGTAAATTCTCCACCTTTATCTAATCTTAAACATTTTATCTTCAAACTTGATTCATTCTCAACTTTTCTTTGAATATCTTGAATTTATCAAAAGCCTCAAATTTCTCTCTAAGATATGTAACCTGCATCATCCTAGAAAAGTAATCAAAAAAAAGTATGAAACACATTTCACCATAGTAAGATCTTGTTCTTGTAGGACCACACAGATCTATATGCACCATATCCAACTTCCCTTTTGCTGAATAAGATTTTCTTTAAAAATGCTTCTATTTTGTTTCCCCGTCACACATTCTCTACACATGGTGTTAGCAGGTTTCACAATCTTTGGTAGATCTCTAACAACATTAGTCATACTTTCTTTTACAATGTTATCAAAATTTTCATGACAAAATATTTTATGTCATAACCAACTTTCATCAACCTTTGCAATAAAAAAAGAAACTTTTGTAGTGTTCAACTAAAAAGCATTACCTCTTGACTTAGTACCAAATGCTATTAGCTCTCTTATCTTACTTCTGATAGTGTATACATTAAATGTAGCCTTCTTATTTGACCATACACTTCAACATAGTCCTTATTCATCAGACACACACAGAAATGAATATGATTTATTCATCCTACATGCCTATATGATTCAACTTGTTGCCTCCTATCTAGACATGGTTTTGAATGGCTCTTAGAACGAGAGTCTCACAAGCTAGACCAGTCTAAGAATGGAGGATTTTTCTCCATGAATGCAATGCAAGATTAGTCTAAGAATGAAATATGCAAGATTAATCTAAGCTAGAAATGAGATTAAACTATGATATGATTTGAAAGAGATTAATCTAAGAAAATGAAACTAATCTATTGCAAAATGAGAGCTTAATAGAAATGAGATTATAAACTATAAAATGCAACATATATTTTTTATTCTAACAATGCATCCTCTTGAATGAGAAATGGGAGTTCTTTTATAGGATGAGAGTTTGCTCAGAATAGAAAGTTTCATTTTGAATTAAAACAGATAAAAGAACCAGTTTAGATTAGCAAGTTTTCTTTAAAAGAAAATAGTGAACTGTTTTCTTTTTTATTTTAACTATTTTCTTTTTTATTTTAACTGTTTTATTTATCTTTTAAAGCACAGTTAATTCAAAGTTTTTATTTCTGAACTGGAGAGAAGATTTTTTTGAGAGAATATTTAATTAAATAAATAGATTATGACCTCATAAATGTATTTTCTCAATTATTTGAATAACTAAATTCAATTTTTGAAATGAAGA
This sequence comes from Thuja plicata, assembly GCA_018584345.1. Classification (NCBI taxonomy): domain Eukaryota; kingdom Viridiplantae; phylum Streptophyta; class Pinopsida; order Cupressales; family Cupressaceae; genus Thuja; species Thuja plicata. The sequence goes on along the minus strand of MU226330.1, from coordinate 1,072,243 downwards.
TATTTATTTAATAATTAAATATTATTTAATTCATTTTTATGTGTTTTAGATAAAAGGGGTGAATTTAATTTAATTGAAGTGCTAGGACTTTATAATTAAATTGATTCGATCGTTAGGTTTATTTAGCTAATTGATATTTTAGGAATTAAATATAATGTTATGATTAATGCAGATTTAGGATTTTCTGCATTTGACACTTAGGTCGAGTAGAGTAAGTCAAAACTCAGAATTTCCTAGTACAATAGGACTTTGATGATCCAGAAGAATGACAAATGCAAAAAAAATGGTTAGGGTTGCAAGATGCCAATTTTGGGGTGTTATATTTTTCTCCTCTTTGAATTGATGTGCGAGCAACATTGATTCAAAGAATAGTCTGATGTCTGAAGCATAGAAGAATAGATTTCAAAAATTGATGATACAAAGATCAATTGATGAAGATTTCAGAGCCATCTCTAGGATAGATTTTAACTCTCCGAAGTCTAGGTTAGATTGCCAAGACGCTGGTCAAGTAGAATTTTTGAGGGCCATCTCCAGAACAAATCTTGATCCTTAGGGATCTGAGTTAGATTGCCCCGATACCTAATAGATTAAGATTTTGAGAATCATCTCTAGAATGAAGCTTGATCCTCAGGGATCAAGGTTAGATTGCCCCAATACCTAATAGATTAATATTTTGAGAATCATCTCCAGAATGAAGATTTGTCCTCAGGGATCTAAGTTAGATTGCTTAGATACCTAATAGATTGATATCTTTCAAAAGACTGTTCCCAAAATGAGGCTCAACCTTCAGGAGTTAGGGTTAGATTGCCTCGATACCTATCCATAAAAAGATAGTCAAATAGAGATTTTTAGGACTATCTCTAGAATGAAGCGTAGTCCCCCAATATCTAGATTAGATTGCCCAAACACTAGTTAGATTGAGTTTCATAATCATCTCCAAGACAAAGCTTGATTTTTAGGAGTCAGGGTTAGATTGCCCCAATTCCCAATAGATGAGTTTTTCAAGAACTATCTCCAGAACAAAGCTTGATCCTCAAGAATCTAAGTTAGATTTCTCAGATACTTAATAGATTTAGATTTCTAGAATCATCTCCAGAATGAAGTTTGATCCTCAGGGATCTAGGTTAGATTGCCTCAATACCTAATAGATGATGAGATGTAAGGAAAAGAGATGCCCTTAGTGATTTAAAGTCATGGAACACCCAGTTTTGACTATGAGGTAGGAAAAACTAAACATGTCGCAAGTGATGAGATGCCCCTAGCCATGAGGACTTTTGAAAATCATATTAGATTGATTGCAATAGATTCAATGGTGTAATCATCCTACCCCCTCAAAAGAGAAATAGAAGGATGACATGTCATAATGATGATTGAGAGTGAGAAATCCCAGATAGATGTTGAATCAGAGATCAAGAAGAACTCAAAATAGATTACGAAAGAATTTGGAAGATTCATAATCAATTTTGAGCAATTTTGAGGTCTGGTTGACCAAGTTTGACTAGGGTTGACTAGAGTTGACCAGAGTTGAATTTTGATGAAAAGAGTCAAAGATTTGAGAAAATGTTGATTAGATATGATTCTAACAAGAAAATGACATCAAAAAGTTAACTGCACAAGCGTCTGATCGCGTCGGTCCTAAAAAATTTAAAATGCAATTTTGAGCGACATAGGAGTGTCAGATTTTGATTTTGATCCCAGAAAAGTACTTTTGAAAATTAGATTCTAGTTCAAAGCATTAGGAATTGAAGAGTGAGAGAGAGGATCAAACACTTGGGTAGTAGTGATGAAGCCAGAACGGTGAAGAAGAACCCCTCATTGTACAATTCTAGGAGAATGTAATGAAGTGAGCATCGAATTGCTGCTACAATGCAAGTCTAGAATGAAAATGCAATCCTATGCTAGATGCATTCCCTAGGACATGGTTGTGAGACCATTGGATAATTTTCATCATAAAGTGTTTTTGGAACATTGGAGTTGATATAATCCTTACTTGTGCCACTGTAACCATAAGAATATGAATATGACTTTCATCGGATAAGATATGGGAAACGAACGTAAGCACCAGGGCACAAAAGCAAGATGACCTGAACATTGTTTCTAGTTGATGTTGCAAGAGTACAATAGTATCAAGGAATTCAATTCCAAGATAACCATGAGTGCAATCATGCATAAACAAATAGAGTAATAATAGTCAAGGAGATAGTACCGACGTCACCATGGTGTACAAATAAACAAGATTGAGGGATGTGAGGATTTTCCACCTTAATGTAGGAGCTTTTATCACATACACCCTTTTTATTTGACATTTTTGGATCATCAGGACTACACAAAAAATTAGTAGATAAAGAAAATATCAACAAAATCCATAAGAACAGACATCATACAAAGAAAGATTCAATCATAGCTCAGCATGTTTCAAAGTCTTTGAATATGTATGTTTATGTTTGAGATATCTAATGTGTGTTGAAAAACATAGATGTTTCCAAAGGTAGCATTGAGAGACACTATTTTAATTGGGGTGTTGAGAAACATTAGTTTTTGTCAGTAGATAGTTGTCCTTGAGAAGTGACAAGATTACTGACTCTAGATGCAATCAGATTTGGGGACCCATGCCCCTAGTAGTGGTGACTGATTGGATATATGTTGTGAGAAAAAATTAGATTTGGTTTCCCTCAGGCATATAACATTGAATTAGTGTCAAGTTAGTAGGGTTCACAAAGGAACCAAAGTGTCACGAAAGTGACCAAAAGCTATGTACAAACTAAGGCAAAGAGTTGTCAAGACTAAGTATCGATAGAGAGAGCATTGAATACAACTTCAATTGCAATAGATTGATGTCAATATACAATAATATGTGTGAGAGATCTCCTTAGTACGATGACAGTAGGCAGACGCGGTGAGATTGACCTATGACTGACGTGAGAAAGATTCTCAATGTTTAAAGATTGTAGCAATAGCTAGGCATCAACAGGAAGATGCAGTGAGAATCATTGGTGACTAATGTGAAGAGTAATAGGACTATTCCTCCTAGACCAGAAAGGGTGCTCTGAGAGTATGACCAGTTTCAATCCATGTAAGTTGGTGCCTTGACAGGAACCGAGAGCATGTGGAAAAGAAAATATAAGTAGGAAAGTCAGAAAGTAGCAAAGCAGGAAAGAAAATGTATAAAGCCAAGTGGTGCTGCAATAGATATAGCAATGTGGAACAAGAGGCACCTATTTACCAGGTTTTCACCTTCTTGGTAGAAATTCTTTTTTTTTGCTACCATGACACCTGTTTGCCAGGTTTTCATCAATGACACTTTTTCCCTTTTTTTCTCTTGTTTTGTATTTTGTATTTTTACATTTTTTTGTATTTTTCAAATTTTAATTTTTTTGTATTTTTGGAATATATAAATTTTTTTTGGAGATACATAAAAGCACCTATTGCTATGTTTTCACTAATATGATCATTTTTTTAGGAAATTTTCCTATTTTTAGAATTTTTTTAGGACTTTACTATGTACATGAGCACACTGAAGATGTCTCAGCTGTAGAACCGTTTCAGATGAAGGGCGTTGATCTGCTCCTTGAGTTTCTCCCCTTTAGTTGTAGAGATTTGATAGGTGCCAAACCCAAATACTATAGTGAAAACATACAGACCAAGCCAATTTGGTTCAAATTTTCCTTTCTGGACCCGATGTTGTTGATTCTTAGGGTTCTCCCTTATAACAAGGTCACCCACTTGGAAGTCCCTTGGTCAAACCTTCTTGTTACAGCTCTTGGACATCCTTTTCTAATATGCTCAAAGGTGATCAAACGCCACTTGCCAAAGTTTTTCAAGTAGTTCTAGCTCTTGTAGCCAAGATATTCTGTTATCATCATTAGTAATGAGGCACTTTAGAGAGACTCATAGAGAAGGAATCTCAACCTCAATTGGTAACACATCATCTACTCCATAAACCAAATCATAGGGCATAGCCCTTGTTAATGTTCTTATGCTTTGTCCTATATGCCCATAGAGCTGGATTGATCTGGAGGTGCCAATCTCGTCTAGATTTGTGAATTGTGTGGTGCGGGATTTTAAGGATTGTCTTGTTTGATGCTTCCGCCTATCCATTACCCTGAGGATAATAGATGGAAGACCAGTGCTGAGTGATTTTAAACTTAGAGAATAACTCTGTCAAATCCTTGTTTTTGAACTACCCCCCATTATTAGTGATTATTGTTGAGGGTACACCATACTTGTAGATGATGTAATTGAGAATGAACATTTCTACAGATTTTCCATTGGCCATGGTGAGAGGGACTGCCTCCACCCACTTGGTAAAATAGTCTGTAGCTATGATGATGAACTTATGTCCATTTGATGATGAGGGATAAATTTGACCCACCAAATCAAAGGCCCATTCTTGAAATGGCCAGAAAGTAATGAAGAGAATGAGCTCCTTGGCTAGAGCATGAATCAGATTTCCATGTAGTTGAAACTATTTGCAAGACTTAGAAAACTATGTAGCTTCTTTTTCCATATCTAGCCAATAGTAACCAGCTCTAATAAGTTTACGGGCCAGTGTCAGGCCGTTTGAGTAAGACCCACAGATGCCTTCATGCACCTCTACTAATGCACGCTTGGAATCATCATGTTCTAAAAACCTAAGAAGCGTACTACCTAGACCTCGCCTATAAAAGTTGTTAGCTATGATAACAAACCATGAAACACTGTTGATTAAGTGACATTTTTCATTCCACGTGTAGGTGTCTGGAACAATCTGGTCACGAAGGTAGGAATAAATATGATGGTAGCATATGAATCATGTCTAATGACAGAACAGATCATCTGGGACTCAAGGGAATCATAGGTTGGGAAGCGTAATGTCTCCACTAGGAATTCATGTCAGAAGTCATTTTCTATCATCTGTAGCATGGAAGAAAGAGTAGCCATTGCATCAACCACATTATTTTATTCCCTTGGAACTTTTTGAAATGTAATGTGAGTAAAATATTTTTTGAGGTCATCAACCAGCCATTTATAAGGCACCAGCTTGTCATCTTTTGTTTTATAAATATCATTTACTTGATTGAGGACTAATTGTGAATCTCCAAGGACATTGAGCTCATCCACTCGCCACTCAAGGGAAATCTTCATACCATTGATCAAGGATTCATACTCGGTGATGTTATTTGTACAAGGAAACAACATCTTGTATGCTTTTGTTAAAGAGTACCTTTGAGGTGTGATGAACATTATCCCAGCACCTGACCCCTATTGGGTAAATGAACCATCAAAGAACATAGTCCAGGATCGATGCGTGAGAAGTAATATGGACTCATCTAGAAATTCAATGTTCAATGGATGATGATCTACTAGAGGTGCTTCCACTAATTGATCTGCAATTTCTTGCCCCTTGATAGCTTTTCTTTCTACATACTCAATATCAAATTAACTGAGAACCATGACCCACTTGGCTAGTCTACCTATGAGGGTAGCTTTACTTAGCAAATATTTCAACGGATCAATCTTAGCAATGAGGCACGTAGTATGAGCCAACATGTAGTGTCACAGTTTTTGTGAAGAAAATAAAACTGCGAGGGAAGCCTTCTCTATAACAAAATAGTTTGTTTCATATGAGACCAAAGTTCTACTAATGTAGTAGATAGCCCTTTCTTTATTTTTCTAATCTTCTTGAGCTAATAGGACACCCAGTGATGTATCTATAGCAGAGATGTAAAGTATGAGGGGCTTTTCATGAATAGGAGGCATCAATATTGGAGGTTTTGCAAGATATTGTTTGATTTGTGTGAACCCCTCATCACATTCTTTGTTCCATTGGTAAGCCAAACCTTTGTGTAAAGTCTTGGTGAATGGTTGTGACTTGCCCACCAGTTGTGAGATGAAGCACTTGATAGACTGTAATCGGCCTTGAAGTCCTCTCATTTGTCTGATATTGCTTGGTGGTGGCATTTCCATGATAGCTTTAACTCACATACTTTAAATTTAACTCCCATGATGGGCACCAGAAAAGTATACGTTAAATGTGGCCTTCTTATTTAACCATACACTTCAACATAGTCCTTATTCATCAAACACACAAAAATAATATGATTTATTCATCCCGCATGCCTATATGATTTGACCTGTTGCCTCCTATCTAGATGGGATTTTGAATGGCTCTCATAACAAGAGTCTCACAACCTAGACCAGTCTAAGAATGAAGGATTTTTATCCATGAATGAAATGCAAGATTAATCTAAGAATGAAAGATGCAAGATAAATCTAAGCTAGAAATGAGATTAAACTACGACATGATTTGAAAGAGATTAATCTAAGAAAATGAAATTAATCTATTGCAAAATGAGAGCTTAATAGAAATGAGATTATGAACTATAAAATGCAGCAGCAATTCATTATTCTAACAATGCATCCCCTTTGAATGAGAAATGGGAGTTCTTTTATAAACTAAGAGTCTGCTCAAAATAGAAAGTTTCATTTTGAAATAAAACAGATAAAAAAGCGAGTTCAGATTAGCAAGTTTTCTTTAAAAGAGAACAAAGAACTATTTTCTTTTTTATTTTAACTATTTTCTTTCTCTTTAAAGCACAGTTAATTCAAAGTTTTTATTTCTGAACTGGAGAGAAGATTTTTGAGAGAATATTTAATTAAATAAATAGAATATGACCTCATAAATGTATTTTCTCAATTATTTGAATAATTCAATTCAATTTTTGAAATGAGATATTTATTTAATAATTAAATATTATTTGATTCCTTTTTATGTGTTTTAGCTAAAAGGGGTGAATTTAATTTAATTAAAGTGCTAGGATTTTATAATTAAATTAATTCAATTGTAGGGTTTGTTCAACTAATTGATTGATATTTAGGAATTAAATA
>MU226330.1:1001249-1014456 GCA_018584345.1 Thuja plicata | reverse complement strand
AAACACATTTGACTCCTTTGTGTAAGTTCTTGTTGAAGGGTTGAGCTCTATCTGCCAGTTGTGAAATGAATCTCCTTATAGATTGAAGATGTCCTTGAAGACTCCTCATTTGACTAATGTTTTTAGGTGGCATATCTAGGATTGCTTGAACCTTTTCAAGGTTCACCTCTATTCCTTTTTCTGAAATGATGAATCCAAGTAGTATTCCAGAGGTGACTCCAAATTAAATGCACACTTTTTAGGATTTAACCTTAGTTGAAATTGTTCAATGTGATCTAGAATGACTTCCAAATTGTCTAAGTGTGTATCTCTTTGTTTAGACTTGGCCAAGGTGTCATCCACATAATCTTGCATGTTTTTATGCATCAAGTCATTAAAAATAGTTGTCATAGCTCTTTGATAGGTGGCTCCTACATTTTTCAAACCAAAAGGCATAAATTTCCAACAATAGGTACCCCATGCACAAGTGAATGCAGTCTTTTCTTTATCTTCAGGAGCTATCTTAATTTGATTGTGCCCAGAAAATTCATCCATCAAGGAATAAATCTCATAACTTGCAGTCATATCCACTATCATATCTATATTGGGGAGTGGAAAGTCATCCTTTGGGCATGCTCTATTGAGATCTCTAAAATTTGTGCAAACTCAAATGGATTTGTCATGTTTGGAAACTGGTACAATGTTGTATATCCATTTAGCATAGTCGATGACTCTTATGAATTTTGCACCAAGGATTTTCTCTAATTCTTCTTTGACTAGAAGAGCTATGTGAGGATCCATCTTTCTCAATTTTTGTTTAACTAGTTTGACATTTGGAGCTATGGACAAGTGATGCATAATAAGATTAATGTCCAATCCTAGCATATCTGAATAAGTCCACGCAAAGTTGATTTTCTTTTTCTGTAAGAACTTAGTGTAAGCTTCTTTTTCTTGTGGTGACAAAAACTCAGCCAAGTGTACTATCTGTGGAGCCTCATCTGTACCCAAACTGACTACTTGTGTTGGTTCAATAAGCACTGAAGACTTGTCCTAAAAATAGTTGGACAGATGATCAAGTACCTCATCCTTAGGCACCTCAGAGAGGTTTTCACCCTGGATACATCATTTATTTTTACTTTTTTTTGGTTCTGACACCACCACACAGTGGTTTTTTCCTTTAGAACACCTTTTTTTTTTATGTTCTTTTCTTTTTATCTTGTGTCTAAGGTACTTGATGTCTGGCTCTGTCATATTGGTAGTCGGTTCACTAGTGGAAGAGACTATAGGTTCAAAGGCATTTAGGTAACAGGCAATCTCATAATCATTTTGGAATGTTAAAATCTCAGGTTCTTGATAGCATTGGGACCAATCAATGAGGTCAGGATGTACAAGATGCAAGTCAGTGAGTGGTTCAAGGTTATAAATGTGAATGATATTATCGCTGGTGACCGAAGAGTTAGAGTCTATCAAGTATCCTTAGGATTCATCCTAACAGGCAAAGAATCATCCACTAAGGGAACACATGGGTTCAAATCCTCTAATCCTACACGTGACTTGTTGGCTACCTCAAGTTGAGAACTTTAAGTGTGTATAACATCAACATCTCTATCAACTATAGAGGACTCAAAAAAGGAGTCCCTTTCATACTCATGTGAACTTGTATCTGAATTGTGACTAGGATGCTTACACCATGAAGGTTTGGGACATCATGATGTAGAAGTTCTAGTTTCATCAAAAGTATCACTTTCTCTTTCCATTAAATGAACAAGATTCTTTTATTGACTCTCTCTCAAAGGGTCTTCTATATCTTATTCTTGTTCTAAAGTTGTAGCTGACTCATGAGTGACTAGGATATCTGAATCTCTCCAAAGGAGATTAGTGGAAGGGATCCAATCTTCACACATATCTTTCTGATTTGTCAAATTAGGTACATAATCAGGCTCATCTTCACTATCTGACTCATCAAAGAGAGGGTTAGTGTGCTTGTTGTAATTCTCAAATCCTAGGCCAATTGGCTTCTTGGACTTGCATCCAAATTGATCATGATCAAGAGGTTTGGATCTAGCATCCAAATTTTGATTAAGAGGGTTGTATCCAGGATAGTCCATCTGTCTAATAAAAGTATAACCTCTTCCATAAGCCTTAGGAGAGGGAGAGAAGTTCTTATTTTGCATATATTTTTCTTCTCTATAGATCCAGTCTCTAACAAATGTCTCCTCTTTCTCATCTTGAATAGGCACTGATGACTCTATAAATGTGCCAAATAAGGTCATAGCTGAAGAGGAAGGTTTCTTTTATTGTGAAGGCTTTCCATAAGACCGAGGTGAAACTTGTAATGTTGTGAGGGAGTTGATTTGATAACCCCCCATGCCAAGGTCTATCATTTAAAGCTTGTCTTTGCATTTAACTAAAGTTGCATCAAAATATTTTTCTTCTCTATTGAGGGGAACATGATCCCCTACTAAAATTGACTTAAAATATAAAGTGTTATCCCTAGGTATACAAATCTCTATGCCATTGTAGGGAAACTTAACACATTGATGATAGGTAGATGACACTGCTTTCATATCATGAATCCATGGTCTACCAAGTAAGATATTATATGCAAGGGGTCCAGCATCAACTATTTGAAATAAAATATCTTTTTGAATAGGGCCAATCCTAATAGGAAGGATGGCCAACCCCTTGGAACTTCTTTCTGCCTCATCATAGGTTTTGATAGCAATCATTTTTATGGTATCTATAACCTCTTCAAAATAACCCAATTCTTTCAAAAGACTAAAGGAACACATATTAAGCCTAGTACCCCCATCTATCAACACGTGCCTGACATGGGTGTGATGGATCATGACCTCAATGTGAAGGGAAATATTGTGTGGATGGCTCAAAGATTTATCATCATCTTCTGAAAATGTAAGGTAATGAGGGGTAGCAATGTGATTAACCATATTCTAGAATTGATCAATATCTAAGTTGTTGGGGGCATTTACCATGCGCAAAGCATCCTCAAGGATTTATTTATGTCTTAGGGACAACTCTAAGAGCTCAAAGATCAAAATCTGAGCAGGGGTTCTTTGTAACTGATCAACAAGATTGTAGTTTGACTTAGGATTGATAGCTAGTTTTAAGGTGACAACCTTGGATGCCACTTGCTGAGGTTTAATTGATTGGCTTGAATTGGGTCCTCTAATGAAAATGGGACCTTGAATTTGGGTAACAACATTAAGGGCTTGAGATGACACTCTGGAGAGTGGACCCCTTAGCACCACAATAGGTTCTTTATCAAAAATAGGAGGAGAGTCTTCATCTAGATCATAACCATAAGGATCTCTTCCACTCATCATGTTAACATTTTCTTCCAAAAATCCAAACATGTTGATTGTATTCTCTGCATCTGTGTAAGTATAATTGATCTCAGCTTTTCCATTCTTAACTTTAGAGGTTTCCCTCTTTTCATATTTGGGCAAAGGTTCCTTGAATGCCTTATGATTGGTGTTGGTGTTCAATCCATCTATTGTAAGTTGTCCACTCTCAATGAAGTCTTGAATAATATGCCTGAGTTTGTAGCAATGTTCAATGTCATGTCCAATACCATTATGGAAGATGCAAAAGGCCTTCTCCTTCCACCAATGTGGTTTAACTTTAGGTATATAGAAATGTGCAAGATCTTGAGGACGTACAAGATTGTTAGAAATAAGTTTCTTTAAAATATCCCCATATGACTCACCAAGTTTTGCAAATTGATGTCTTTCACTCTTAGGCTTACCTTGGTAGCTTGGCTTACTTTCTTATTGAGTGGAGGTATTGAGATTCATATCTTGAACATCACTAGATAAATGAAGCACAGGTTGATCTTTAGGTTGGGAGGAATCCACAACTCCATCACTAACCACTTTTTTATTCCTATTCCTATGTTGGTTCTTCCCTTTATCCTTATTAGAGTTGTTGTTTTGACCATTGTTGTTGTTGCTTCCATGTTTGGTCAAAATTCCTTGTTCTCTTAAAACATCCTCATTTCTACATGCAATCTCAACCATGGTGTCAAATTAATCAAAACCCATTTTCTTAACTTCATACCGCAATTCAGGAACCAAGTTGCTAACAAGGATGTCAATCTTTTCATTATCAGGAATAGTTCCAGAATAGCAAGAGCACTTTCACCTCCACCTTTGCAAGAAAGTAACAAAGGATTCTCCTTGACTCGGTTTTAAGTTGCATAAGTCCAACAAGGTAATAGACCGTGAAAGATTGTATGCAAAGTGTTGAATAAATCTTTGAACAAGCTCCTTGAATGTCTTAATGGGGGGGTTATCTTAGTAAACCATTCCATTGCTTGTCCCTTAAGACTTTGTGGGAATAACCTCATGAGATAAGAGTCATCCTGATGGAACTCAAAACTTGTGGTATAAAACTGGCGCACATGATCATGTGCATCTCCACTCCCATCATATTTGTCATATTGAGGAATTTAAACTTTTCTAGGAAATTCTTTCATGTCAACAATCTTATCAAAAGGATTATGACAAATCAAGTCCAATGAGAAAGAATTTTTAGGTGCCAACATCTTGTCCATTGTTCTTTGCATTTCGTTGATTTTCTCATCTTGGGATGGACCTTGCTTCTTAATCTTTTTATCCACATCAAAGTTGTAAGGTACTCTGGCATCCTTATTGATTAGGCTCTCTAGGAAGTTATCCTTGTTTTGATCCAAATATTTCTCCATCTACTGTTGGAAAAGTGGCTCTTGTTACATTTTCATAAAGTCTTGGGAGGTGCGATCAAAGCTCGAGCTACTACCCCCATATTGTGAACCATAATGAGCACATTGTGAAGGTGGCCTTCAGTTCCTAGGATGGGTTTGTCTCCTATAAAGATCATGTCTTGAGGCCCTTCTTCCCCTAGGGCTAGGAGATCGTGATGGTGATCTTGAATGTCTTCTACTTCATGGAGTCTATTAGTTCGTTTTCTTGCTGATATGAAAAATAATCTCAGAGAGCTTGCTATATTTATCCTAGACATTGACCAGGCAAGATGCAGAATAATAGAAATGAGGTTTTAAAACCTCCTACACTTTGAGCTTCATTAACTCGGGCGGGATTACCCTCCTAACTTAGAATAATGAAATCACTGAATTATTCCAATTGAATGTGGATGGAATTATAGGGGTTAATCATTGTAACTTTTATTGAATACAGACCAAACTGTAAGGAAAGATTGATTTTAATAGTGATAGTCACTTGATTTAATGGAAATAGACCAATTCTTAATCCTAGGGCATGGAGTCACTTATGAACAATTTTAACCAGCTTGACCATGAACATGAACTTAAAACAAGTACAACATCTGACATAAAAATAGATATACCTTATATATCTATCTCAACACACATAACAAGTTAATTCATCAAATTCATTATATACCCTGAATCTTATTGAAATATTACTAAGGCAATTTTAGTCTTTACTTGAAAGAACCCTAAAACTATTTCATAATCTGCATGACAGACATATAAATTGAACATTTCTCAAATATTCAATCTAAATAAAATTTAGAACATTAAAATGAAGACACAATACTCATTATATGCTTTAGAAACCGTCAACTGGATTGTATTTTCATTTAAGATCAGAATTACTTGCTACATTCAACAATAATACTCCAAAAACCTATTGTATTGGTCTTAAACCAGAGTTTATAAAATTATATATTGCATTCTCAAAAATAAAATGGCTATCCCTTTTCCTAGTAGTCTTGGAATCCTTTTATAATTAAGGATGCAATAAGCTACCGAATTACTGGGAAAGATTTACAAAATCTTTTGCAGCAACCTTGCAACAGACAAGAAACAAAAACTTGTAACAAAACACTAGTGGCAACTATTGGCAAAGTCTGAATAAGGTTTGTTTTAGCTATTGAAAATATCCTCCTCATCCTTTTAGCTTTGCCTCCCACCTGTTTACCTCTTTATCGGTGGGACAATCAAAGGTTTTTTTTTTCTCCAACTTCACAACAACTTCTACCCACCTGGCATTGATGGTGGTTCTAGCCTCAAAAATGAACTTGGCCATATCTCTTTCAATCTTGAAAAGGCTATCAATAAATTCATTGCAATATTCAGCATTTTTATCCTTTTCCAAGCGTTGCTTTATATCTTCATTTTTAAGTATACCATCAAAACCATCTACCCAATCTAATTGTGTCTTTAAAACACCTGCTTCATCACAAATAGCTTCAACTTGTTGTCTATCAAATTAGATTTTCCATTGAAAAAGGCAAAGGTGTCATTAAACTCACTAATGATCTCTATGGTATCTATTACTTTATCTAGGAAATCATCACTATATAGCATAGCAGTTTTTAACTTATCCATGAGCCTTTCCCTCCCTGACCACACTTTGAAAGTGGGTTCTAAGAAAACCATAGCTTCTGTAGCTGTCTTTGAAGCTTCTTGTAATGACCTGTATAGTGTGTATACTATGTCCATTTTCTATTTTAGAACATCAATCTTGTGCTATAATATAAGAAATATAATAGACATAGCATTTATGCTATGTTCCTGTGATAACTCTTTAGGTTGGCTTTCTGCTAATGTCAAATCTTCCTTTACCCCAATAGCAACACCTGTCACAACATTTTCTACTTCCTTAGAGGTTGGAGTCTTTTCTCTCTTACTCTCTATCAATTCTTCTTTCAATTTGGAAATCTCCTCTTCTAATGTGTGGTTCTGGACCATCACTTCTTCATGTTTTTTTGCCAGGGCCATCATTTGGCCAAAAGTTATTTCATACCTCTTGGATAGGTCATCGACCTTCGCCAGGTTCATGAATGAAACTTGTGTCATTAAATAAGCTATCTCAATATCTGAAGTGTTCTGCAAATTCCATATCATCATGTTTGCCCTTTTTTCTTCTTTGATAGTCATGACCAAGGATTTTTGTGTGGCAAGTGCTAATGACCATATTGCCAAGGTTTAGGATTTAGGATCAAATACTGATCCTTTCAATACTTCATCCATTTCAAACTCTATTTTTAATAGAGGATCTTCTTTCCCCCTGATCTAATCAATAATGAATGTGGATTTTGGATCCCAACCAGGCATCAGCATTACACCACTATTCTGTACCAGCAACCTAGCTTGTTCCATAGTAATCTGTTCACTCTTAGGATCATAATCTTTAAGTGTTTGTACAATTTCTTCATGACCTTATCTGCATTTTCTTCTTTTGCAGTCAACCCTTGCCTCAAGTTCCTTTGTTTTAATCCAATCAAGAAAGTCTTGAATTCTTTAGAATTTATGAATTCATCATCCTTCATAAATTTTTTAACCATCATGACCCTCTTGTCATCTTTTTCAAATAGTACCATTTGATTATCTCCTTGGCCCTCAGCCTAGGGCTCTTTCTGCAATTGTATTGTCAATTTTTTGAAATACTTACCCTACTCAGTGATCATGGCCTTGGCCATGCTTTTCCTATCCTACACCATCTTGTGCTCTTTCTTTTGTTTCTTCCTTGGTGGCTCTCTAACTGAAGTAGCTTCTTCACCAGACTCTTCTTCTTCCTTATGCTCATCCTTTGTTGTTCCTCTTCCTATTTCTCCTAGTGTTCTTGGTCCAGTAATGCAACTGGAATTGGGGACCCTTTAGATTGTGCATCTTTAGCACTGAATTGTGGTACCTATGCCATTAGGGTTTCATAGGATTTGATCATTTCCTCTATCCTCTGGAAGTATGGGAGATTAGGGAAAAAGATAGAGAATGAATTATCTGATTCCTTCCATTCAGATTCTGCCCTAAGGAGGTCATTCCACTTCCTTCTCCTATCCTAGACTTATTTCTTATTTAAATTTTTCCTCACAACATCCTCATCATCCAGTGGTTCATGATCCCTAATCTTTTTCCAAGGAGTCATTCTCATTAGGGTTGTTTGAACAAAATTTTATGGATCACAGAATCTGGCAATTATTGTAGACATTCTGTATTGCATCAAAATTCATTTATCAGATCAAAACCCCTTTTCCCAATGGAAAAGTCAAAACCTACCCACAATCTGGGGATAAAAGTGCCCTTCTTATGTCCCTCTAGAAATTTCTTATCTACCCAAGTGATTTTCCAAACAAATTCTAAGAATGCAACCCTAAGAGGAACAAACTTGGGAAGGATGTGAGGGGGTTGAGTACAACCATATACTCTGATGATATTAATGTATTAAAAAAGAATATATCAGCCCAATTGTGAGAGATAGGCCAATTTGGGACATACTCCCAAGGTCTCAAAAACTTTCTAATCTCAAAAGGAAGCATGTGCCTATCTATTTCTAACAAAATAACAATTGGATCCATAATCCAGTTGCAAAAGCATACAAATGATGAGTTGTTGGATGAACTATCCCATACCTGAGTCCATCTCTAGATTGTTGTATCAACACCATATTCTGAAACAAATAATTCAAGCTCTTTATCTATTGATGCTCTGTTATAATACAAAACCATATACATCAGATGAGAGTAATGCTTAAAAGTAGGTGTTGGAGTATCTGACTGTATATGTACTAGTGTAGCATGGATAGCATTAAGTATATATCCAACATAGTCATAATCAATGTTGACCTCTGGGTGTTGGATGTTCATGGCCATCATGAGTAAATCTTGAGACACTGTGGAATCTCCATAAAAACCTAGAACCCTGCTCAAACCATAGACCATGCATATTACATAATGATGAAATAGGGATAAGTCAAAAGGTGGCTTGAAGTTGTCTGGGATTTTTACCAGGTGCCTGTCTACTTTGGGCATGAACTTTGGAATTTCATATTGCTTAATTAAGTGCTCTCTTTTGACATAGTCTGCCTTAATCTTCTTTAAATCACTGTATGTACATAATGCACTAGTGATTCTGAATACCTCTGCCACTGACCTCCTATATATGGAAACTAGGGTCTCTTTATTCCTCTTCTTGATTACCCTAGCTACTGTGCAGTAGTTTTTAGCTACTTCCTTAATAAGACCTATGTCAACATAGACATCAAGCACAATCAATTTTGCCATATTCAAATCCCATGGATTACAAATTGGGACTGCTTTGATCCTATTATTCCATAAATAATGAAACAAAGTACTACCATAATAATTTGGGGTTACTAGATTTCTACATTGACACCATTTGTCGTTCCATTCATCCCAATTTGCATTGTTTGTATTCAGAGTCCCAGGCAGCAACTCGGCAAATTCTTCCATGTACTTCTTCAATGTAACCTCTTTTTCTTCTCAGACCCTTGCGAGGCAACAGGAACAATAGCTTGACTCATCCTTCTTCTTTGAATTTACTATCTCAGACAAAATACTTTAGACTAACAAGCTTTTTCTCTCTTCACAGAAAATCTTAGGATGCAGAAATGAGAGCTGAACAGAATCAAACTCAATCATTCCAACTTATAGCCATTAAATCCTATGTCTTGTCCACTTGAATGCCAAATTCTCGCACTTGCAATGTCATGCAATCATCTCTCTGTCACTAATGCTGCCATTAATTCACACTATTTGATCCTAGCTGGAAAAGAGTGTACACTTTTTTCTTTTTGCACTCGTAAGCCTAAAACTAGCCACTTGTCAATCTGGCTCCAACCCACTATACTTTACTTATACTCAGAATAGTCCTTGCGACTGAGAAATGTGACCTTTTACTTTAACTAGTCGCACACTCGCCGTCTATTTCTACCTTGGTTTACATCTTCTGCGGGTGAGCGATGACCTAATTTGCACTTCATCATTTGGAATTTGCATACTCGCTACCTTTCTACCCTTTGCTTTTATGTCCATGTGAGTGTATGATATTACCTTTTCTTCTCCCATCGCAAACTCGCTGCTCAACATTCAGCTTTTTCTAAATCCTTGTGAGTGAGTGAGTTCACATTCATTTCTTAATCATTTCATAGTCGTACACCCATTGGCTTCTAAATCACTACCTTTGGATCTAAGTGAGTGAGTGATTTTGATTTTATCATGTACTTTATTGGGTCACTCACTCACGCTACAAAACACTTCAACTTATAATATTAGTGAGTGAACGATGACCCTTGTTATTCATTCAATTGCAAACTCACTATTGAAAATTCTTTATAACTTAATCCTTTGCGGCTGAGTGAGTGCTTTTATCAAAATATTAAAACTCTCTTATCGCTCACTCATTGACCCCTTTTTCTTTACTTCAATCTATGAACGGCTGAGCAACAACTTCATTTTTTCTCCATCGTGCACCCGCAGGCTTGAAAACTTAACTATCTCATCGACCATGAGTGTGTGATTGCCAAAATTCTTTCTTTAATCACATACTCGCTGAGCATTCTCCTTTTGTCTTTATTTATGGGCGAGTGAGCGACATCCCTTTTCTTTTCTTTATCGCATACTCATGAGCTTATTTCTTTAAACTTCAAATCATCAGCGAGTGAGTGAGGAGATAAATGATCTCATAGTCGCATACCCACTCACCTTATAGAAAATTGAAAAATACCTCTGTGACTGAGTGACAAGCTTTCAACTGATAACTTCGGCATAATAGATTGCTTACTTACCCTGCAAAAAAAATATATGAGTTAAAACTTGAACGAGTGAATGACCTCTACAACCTGACTTCCTCACACAGTCACTGACTTAAAAGAAATGCATGAAAACCTAACGCGGGTGTGTGACTAAGCCCTTTTTTAATAACACTCGCTCGGTCATAGAGCATAAAGTTATCAACATAACATTAAAGAGTCTACGTGACACACAATATTTTAAGTCATCACAGACCCGCTAGACCTTCTTTTAAATGAGTTAATCCCTTGTGAGCGAGTGATAAATAGAACCATTTCCAACTCGCTCAGTAGCAAGCCTATGACCCAACTTCAAAATTTCATCATGATTGTGCCATTCACATTCTTTAGCAACCAAACCGCTCACTTGCACCGCTAACATGATTTGTCACAATTTTACCACAATTGCACGATTTTCACTAAAATGACTCACCGCTCACTTGCACAACTTGAAAACATGTTAATAGACCAACATGATTGAGTGAAAAACACTTGAAAACAAATCATCAATAATGACTTTTGACCTTTTAAGCGTAGTAAGACATGGGATTTGAACCAGAATACACAGGAAAACAACCAATGCTAGGAAATTGAAATTTTCTTGGTATAGTGCTAACAATGGCTCTGACTAGGGAAAGTTAATTGAAAAATTGACATTAGAAGCCAAATCTCTGGGAAACATACCACAAACCAAAACAAAAATATACATGCACACAAAAACCACACTTAAAATAGGGAAATCTAATCTACTACGCATGGAAAAAGTAGGTTTATGAGAAATAATGTTTCAAGAATTGTCCATGCACTGGCGATTCTTATACCTCACCATTAGGGTCTTCCAAGAAATAAGAATCTTTACCATGAAATTCATGGATTACAAATGGGCCCATCCATAATGACTCAAATTTACCATGTTTGCCATTTTCTTCTTTTCTAGCATTCCATTGCAGCACCATATCATTTATCTAAAATTTTCTTTCAGTTGCTCTTTTATAAAACAATTACTTGGATTGTTGTTGGAGCTTCAGGTTTCTTTTGTGAGCTTCTATTCTTATCTCTTCTAGTTCCACCAACTAATCCATTCTTTCCATCGCGGGTTCTTGATTTTCCAAATCTTCTTCCTACAAAAATTTGTACATTGGTAACAAGTTGTTCAAAGGAAGCCTTGCCTAATTTCCATAAACCATTTCAAAAGGGGAAACCCCTATTGCTTTTTTTACTGTCACCGTGTTAGCCCAAAGGGATAACTTAAATTTTGAATGCCAAGACTTCTTATTTTTATCCAAAATCCTCTTCATTATTTTCATGAGACTCTTATTACTAGACTCGGTCTATCTATTTTCTTCGGGATGATATGGTGAGGAGTAAGATAAAATAATGTCATAATATTCATAGAAATCCCTAAATTACTCAAACCTAAAGCACATGGCATTATCCATAATTTGCTTAGTGGGCACACCAAATCTTGTCAGAATTTTATCCATTAAAAAGTCCATTGCTATCTTGCTAGTTGCCCTCTTTGTTGGAATTGCTTCTATCCATTTTGTGAGGTAGTCTATAGCCACAAGAATCCAACTATGACCTCCACTAGATTTTTCTATAAATTCACCAATAAATTCCAAGCCCCATTGGACAAAAGGTGCTTCAATGGTCATAGGATTTAAAAGTCAGGCTCCTAAAAATTTCATTTTAGCAGAAAACCTTTGCCATGGTTCACATTTGTGTACAAACATTTGAGTGTCTCTAAAGAGACATGGCCAATAGAATCCAGCTTTGATTATTTTGTGAGTTGTGGTTTTGGCAGAATAATGCCCACCACATACACCACTATGCATTTCATTCAAGACCCTTTTAGACTGTGATTTATCCAAACATAATAATAAAATTCCATCTCTATTCTTCCAAAATAAATCACCTTGTATCAGGACATACCTCTGGGCCTGTAATCTCAGAGTCCTCTTTTGATTATCTGACATGTGTTTTGGACACTTAGCATTTTTTAGGAAAAACACAATATCAGTATACCAGAACTGTAATTCAATGCTAGTAAAATTCATGTTTATTGTTTGTAAATCATTCATTTGGGCTAACTCCATGTTTGTATCAGTCATTAATTTGGCCAAACACAAACCCCTAACCAATTTGGTAACCTGAATTTCTAGATTGAACTCTTGGATCCTGCTAATCCATCTGCACCTCTTCCTAATAACTTCAGATTGAGATAATATGTCTTTCACTATGGGGCGTGGCACATAAGCAATTATTTTTACACAAACAAGATAAGGTCTAAAAGCCTTGACTACCTTGACCAATGCATATGCTTTTTTCTCCATTATCTCATAGTTAAATTACACTGCTTGCAGAGACTTACTAAACAATGCTATAGGGTGTTCAAAGCCTTCATCATCTTTCTGCAAAAGTACTACAAAAATTGTATGAAATGAAGTAAAAGAAAAGAATTGCCACTTTTATGTCATTAAATGCTGACTGGGCATTTTTATCCCATTCAAACTTTGCATTTTTCTTCAACAATTTAACAATGGGTTTTACTATTTTAGCAAAGTTTACAATAAATCTTCTCACAAAATTTACCTTTCCAAGGAAAGACTGAACTCCTTTAATATTCTTTGGTGGCAACACCTTATTAATGGCTTCCA
>MU226330.1:986326-997174 GCA_018584345.1 Thuja plicata | reverse complement strand
GGATATTTTTTACTTTCATAGTTAATAACTTGCCTCACCACAGGCCTTGCATCTCTGGGTTCACCCTTCTTAAGTAAATGTTCTCTTTCCTGGCACTCTTTTCTCAGGGTATCTACATCTCCAAAAATCTCTTTATTCAAACCATGAAATCCTTCATTTGCACCCTGAGCTACCAATTTTAACTGAGCAACCCGCTTCTTTAAGTTTTTCCTCTCAGTAATAGCATTTATAACTTTTTCTTCTCTAGCTTCATCATTCTTTTTCTTGATGAGTAACAATTCATCTAATTCCCTCTTCAAAAGGTCATTATCTCTAAGGACTCCCTCAATATCAGAACTAGAAGAGTCATATATATTCATCTGATTTTCTCCTTTTTTCTCTTCAACCCTCTCATAGGGGATACCCTTGAAATAGGAGGATGTTTCCCCCTTTTCTTGATATACATTTTTTGGTCTAGGGTTAAATATGTCCTCAAAATAACCAGTTTTTTCAGACTCAGGGTTTAAAGGTTTATTAATTTCTTTCTCAGTAATAGTATCTAATGACTTGTTAGGGCCTATCGACCTACGCTTCCAGGAAGTATTATTAGAGGACTTGCCTTTTCTAGAGTGATTTCTTCTAGAATTTTTAGAAATATCACTCTTTGATGTTGCCTGAGAGTGATTCTTTGTGTTTGCTTTTGTGTTCCTCATTATGTCCAAAATGAAATCTCACACACTTAATCTACTAGTATTCCCCTTGGAAACACTGCAACCAATAAATTAGAGTCACCACCCAAAAACTTTGGCAATAAAATAAAGAAAATTCACTTTGACAATAATATTTGAGAATATAACTCAATAAAATGCAATACACAACTTGTGATTTCAAAAACTTGACTTCAAAGAATCTATATTATGGAATTTTGTTGTCAGACTAACCTTTCATGCATTCCTTGATAAAAGTCCCCAGTAGAGTCACCATTTTCTATTAGTTACTTTTCTTGCTGATATGAAAAATACTCTTAGAGAGCTTGCTCTACTTATCCTAGACAATGACCAGGCAAGATGCATAATAATAGAAATGAGGTTTTAAAACCTCCTACACTTTGAGCTCCATTAACTCGGGCGAGATTACCCTCCTAACTTAGAATAATGAAATCACTGAATTATTCCAATTAAATGTGGATGGAATTATAGGGGTTAATCACTATAACTTTTATTGAATACATACCAAACTATAAGTAAAGATTGATTTTAATAGTGATAGTCACTTGATTTAATGGAAATAGACCAGTGCTTAATCCTAGGGCATGGAGTCACTTATGAAAATTTTTAACCAGCTTTACCATGAACATGAACTTAAAACAAGTACAGCATCTGACATAAAAATAGATATACCTTATATATCTATCTCAACACACATAACAAGTTAATTCATCAAATTCATTATATACACTAAATCTTATTGAAATAGTCCAAAGGCAATTTTAGTCTTTCCTTGAAAGAACCCTAAAAATATTTCATAATCTTCCTGACAGACATATAAATTGAACATTTCTCAAATATTCAATCTAAATAAAATTCAGAACATCAAAATGAAGACACAATACTCATTATATGCTTCAGAAACTATCAAATGGATTTCATTTTCATTTAAGATCAAAATTACTTGCTACATTCAACAATAATACTCCAAAAACCTATTGTATTGGTCTTAAATTAGAGTTTATACAATTATATATTGCATTCTCAAAAATAAAATGGCTATCCCTTTTCCTAGTAGTCTTGGAATCCTTTTATAATTAAGGATGCAACAAGCTACCGACTTACTGGGAAAGATTCACAAAATATTTTGCAACAACCTTGCAATAGACAAGAAACAAAAACTTGTAACAGAACACTGGTGGAAACTATTGGCAAAGTTTGAATAGGGTTTGTTGTAGTTGTTGACAATATCCTCCTCATCCTTTTAGATTTGCCTCCCACCTATTTACCTCTTTGGCGGTGGGCCAATCAAAGGTTTTTTCTTTCTCCAAATTCACAACAGCTTCTACCCACCTGGCATCGATGGCAGTTCTGGCCTCAGAAACGAACTTGACCATATCTCTTTCAATCTTGAAAAGGCTATCAATAAATTTGTTGCAATATTCAGAATTTGTATCCTTTTCCAAGTGTTGATTTATATCTTCATTTTTAAGTATACCATCAAAACCATCTACCCAATTTGATTGTGTCTTTAAAACACCTGCTTCATCATAAATTTTTGGGATCAAGGATGGGCACTGATCACCAAATAGCTGCAACTTGTTGTCTATCAAATTAGATTTTCCATTGAAAAAGGAAAAGGTGTCATTCAACTCACTAACCATCTCTATGGTATCTGTTACTTTATCCAAGAAATCATCACTATATAGCATAGTATTTTTTAACTTATCCATGAGCCTTTCCCTCTCTGACCACACTTTGAAAGTGGGTTCTAAGAAAACCATAGCTTCTGCAGCTATCTTTGAAGCTTCTTGTAATGACCCATATAGTGTGTATACTATGTCAGTTTTCTATTTCATAACATCAATCATGTGTTGTAATATGAGTAATATAATAGACATAGCATTTATGCTATGTTCCTTTGATAACTATTTGGGTTGGGTTTTTGCTAATGCTGAATCTTCCTTTACCCCAATAGCAACACCTATCACAACATTTTCTACTTCCTCAGGGGTTGGATTCTTTTCTCTCTTACTCTCTATCAATTATTCTTTCAATTTGGAAATCTCCTCTTCTAATGTGTGGTTCTGGACCACTACTTCTTCATGTTTCTTTGCCAGGGCCATCATTTGGCCAAAATTTGTTTCATACCTCTTGGACAGGTCATCGACCCTTGCCAGGTTCATGAATGAAACTTGTGTCATTAACTGAGATATCTTAGTATCTGAAGTGTTCTGTAAATTCCATATCATCATGTCTACCCTTTTTTCTTCTCTGATAGCCATGACCAAGGGTTTTTGTGTGGCAGGAGCTAATGACCATATTGCCAAGGTTTTGGATTTAGGATCAAATCCTGATACTTTCAATACTTCATCCATTTCAACTCTATTTTTAACAGAGGATCTTCTTTCCTCCTGATCTGATCAATAATGAATGTGTATTGTAGATCCCAACTAGGAATCAACATTACACTACTATTTTGTACCAGCAAATTAGATTATTCCACAGTAATCTGTTCACTCTCAGGATCATAATCTTGGAGTGTTTGTGCAATTTCCTCATTCTTATCTATATTTTCTTCTTCTATAGTCAACCCTTGCCTCAATTTTCTTTGTTTTAATTTAATCAAGAAAGTCTTGAATTCTTTAGACTTTATGAATTCATCATCCTTCATAAATTCATTAGCCATCATGACCCTCTCATCATCTTTTTCAAATAGTACCATTTGATTATCTCCTTGGCCCTCAGCTTGGGGCTCTTTATGCAATTGTCTTTTCAATTTTTTGAAATACTTACCCTACTCAATGATCATGGCCTTGGCCATTCTTTTCCTATCCTGCACCATCTTGTGCTCTTTCTTTTGTTTCTTCCTTGGTGGCTCTCTAACTAAAGTAGCTTCTTCATTAGCCTGTTCTTCTTCCTGATGCTCATCCTTTTGTTGTTCCTCTTCCTGTTATTCCTGGTGTTCTTGGTCATGTAATGCAACTAGAATTTGGGACCCTTTAGATTTTGCATCTTTAGCACTAAATTGTGGTACCTCTGCCATTAGGGTTTCATAGGATTTGAGCATTTCCTCTATCCTCTGGAAGTATGGGATATCAGGGAAAAAGCTAGAGAATGAACTATCTGATTCCTTCCATTCAGGTTCTGCCCTAAGGAGGTCATTCTGCTTCCTTCTCCTATCCTGGACTTCTTTCTTATTTAACTTGTTCATCACAACATCCTCATCATCTATTGGTTCATGATCTGTAATCTTTTTTCAAGGAGTCATTCTTTTTAGGGTTGTTTGAATAAAATTTTCTAGATCACAGAATCTGGCAATTGTTGTAGACATTTTGTATTTCTTCAAAAAGTCATTTATTAGATCAAAAACCCTTTTCCCAATGGAAAATTCAAAACCTACCCACAATCTGCGGATAAAAGTGCCCTTCTTATGTCCCTCTAGAAATTCCTTATCTACCTAAGTGATTTTCCAAACAAATTCTAAGAATGCAACCCTAAGAGGAAAAAGCTTGGGAAGTATGTGAGGGGGCTAAGTACAACCACATACTCTGATGATAGTAATGTAGTCAAAAAAGAATAAATCACCCCAATTGTGAGAGATAGGCCAATTTGGGACATACACCCAAGGTCTCAAAACCTTTCTAATCTCAAAAGGAAGCGTGTGCCTATATGTTACAAAAAAATTAAAAATTGGATCCAAAATCCAGTTGCAAAAGCATACAAATGATGAGTTGTTGGATGAACTATCCCATACGCGACTCCATCTCTGGATTGGTGCATCAACACCATATTATGAAACAAATAATTCAAGCTCTTTATCCATTGATGCTCTGTTATAATAAAAAGTCATATACATCAGATGAGAGTAATTCTTAAAAGTAGGTGTTGGATTATCTGACTATATTGTACTAGTGCAACATGGATAGCATCAACTATATATCCAACATAGTCATAATCAGTGTTGACCTCTAATTGTTGGATGTTCATGGCCTTCATGAGTAAATCTTGAGACACTATGGAATCTCCATCAAAACCTAGAACACTACTCAAACCATAGATTGTACATTTTACATAATAATGAAATAGGGATAAGTCAAAAGGTGGCTTGAATTTGTCTGGGATTTTTACCAGGTGCCTGTCTACTTTGGGCATGAACTTAGGCATTTCATATTGCTTAATTAAGTTATCTTTTTTGGCATAGTCTTCCTTAATCTTCTTTAAATAAATGTCTATACACAATGCACCAATGATTCCAAATACCTCTGCCACTGACCTCCTATCTATGGAAACTAGGGTCTCTTTATTCCTCTTCCTGATTACCCTAGCTACTGGGCAGTGGTTTTTAGCTAGTTCCTTAATAAGACCTATATCGACATAGACATTAGGCATGATCAATTTTGCCATATTCAAATCCCATGGATTACAAATTAGGATTGCTTTGATCCTATTATTACATAAATAATGAAACAAAGTACTACCAGAATAATTTGGGGTTACCAGATTTTTTCATTGACACCATTTGTCATTCTGTTCATCCCAATTTGTACTATTTGTATTGAGAGTCTTGGCAAGCAACTCAGCAAATTCTTCCACATACTTCTTCAATGTAACCTCTTTTTCTTCTCAGACCCTTGCAAGGCAGTGGGAACAATAGCTTGACTCATCCTTCTTCTTTGAATTTACTATCTCAGATAAAATACTTCAGACTAACAAGCTTTTTTTCTCTTCATAGAAAATCTTAAGATGTAGAAATGAGAGCTATATAGAATCAAACTCAATCATTCAAACTTATATCCATTAAATCATGTGTCTTGTCCACTTGAATGCAAAATTCTCACACTTGCAGTGTCATGCAATCATCTCTCTATCACTAATGCTACCATTAATTCACACTGTTTGATCCTAGCTGGAAAAGAGTGTACACTTTTCTCTTTTTGCACTCATAAGCCTAAAAATAGCCACTTGTTAATCTAGCGCCAACCCACTATACTTTACTCATACTCAGAATAGTCCTTGTGAGTGAGCAATGTGACCTTTTACTTTAACCATTCACACACTCGCCGTCTATTTCTACCTTGGTTTACATCTTCTCCGAGTGAGGGATGACCTAATTTTCACTTCATTATCTAGCAGTCGCATACTCACTACCTTTCTACCCTTTGCTTTTATGTCCATGCAAGTGTGCAATATTACCTTTTCTTCTCCCATCGTGGATTTGCTACTTAACATTCAGCTTTGTCTGAATCCTCATGAGTGAGTGAGTACACATTCATTTCTTAATCATTTCATAGTCGCACACCTGCTGGCTTTTAAATCATTGCCTTTGCATCTGAGCGAGTGAGCAATTTTCATTTTATCATGTACTTTATTAGGTTGCTCACTGGTGCTACAAAACACTTCAACTTATAATATTAGTGAGTGAGCAATGACCCTTGTTCTTCATTCAGTCGCAAACTCACTATTGAAAATTCTTTATAACTTAATCCTTTGCGGCTAAGCGAGTGCTTTTATCAAAATCTTAAAACTCTCTTATCGCTCACTCGCTAACCCCTTTTTCTTTACTTCAATCTGTGAACGAATAAGAAAAAACTTCATTTTTTCTCCATCACACACCCATGGGCTTGAAAACTTAACTATCTCATCAACTATGAGTGTGTGATTTCCAACATTCTTTCTTTAATCGCATACTCGTTGAGCATTCTCCTTTTTTCTTTGGTTATGGGTGAGTGAGCGACAACCCTTTTCTTTTCTTTATCGCATACTCATGATCTTATTTCTTTAAACTTCAAATCATCAGTGAGTGAGAAAGGAGATAAATGATCTCATAGTCACATACCCACTCACCTTTTATAAAATTGAAAAACACATCTGCGACTGAGCGACGAGCTTTCAACTGATAACTTTGGCATAACAGATCACTTACTCACGCTGCAAAAAACATATATGAGTTAAAACTTGAACGAGTGAGTGACCTCTAAAACATGACTTCGTCACATAGTTGCTTACTTAAAATACATACATGAAAACCTAACGCGGGTGGGAGACTAAGCCTTTTTTTAATAACACTTGCTCGGTCGCAGAGCATAAAGTTATCAACATAACATTAAAGCGACTATGCGACACACAAGATTTTAATTCATTGCGGACCCGCTAGACCTTATTTTAAATGAGTTAATCCCTTGTGAGTGAGAGATAAATAGAACCATTTCCAACTCGCTCAGCCACAAGCCTGCGAGCCAACTTCAAAATTTCATCGCGATTGCGCGATTCACATTCTTTAGCAACCAAACCGCTCACTCGCACCGCTAACATGATTTGTCACAATTTTACCGTGATTGCGGGATTTACACTAAAATGAATCACTGCTCACTCACACAACTTGAAAATATTTTAACAGACCAACGCGACTGAGTGACAAACACTTGAAAACAAAGTATCAACAATGACTTTTGACCTTTTAAGCACAGTAAGACATGGGATTTGAACCAGAATACATGGGAAAACAACCAGTGCTAGGAAATTGAAAATTTTCTTGGTATAGTGCTAACAAAGTCCTAGGAGGAGTGGATGGAGGAGAACTATTTCCACCACTAACATGCATATTATTGAATGGATCATTAAGTTGTCAAGCCAAGAGCCTATCTTTCTCTTCTTGAAAGGCTTTCTTTTCCATTTCTACCAAAGTCTGTCTCTCCCGTTCTAGGAGTCTAATTTTTTTTTCCTTACGAGCTTGTTCATCTATGAAAGATTTCTTTTCATGCTCAATCCTCTTAATCCTTTCATTCATGTAACCTGAAGAGGTCTTGAGTGGTGAACTTGGTCTTGAATTTCTAAACAAGTTGTTGGTACAAGTTGTATTGACATGGGTGTCATAACGTTCATCTTTTTTGCTTTCATGTTGTGATAACTCATCATCATAAGTATGTCTTTTACCTTTCTCTCTCTCATCCCTTTGGTGTGCATCTAGATATATTGTTGAAATAAGGGGTGAGGTCGGTCTACTATTATGAGAGGAACCACCAGATGAAATAGCATCCCAATACTTCGCAAACATGTCGTCAAGATGTTTATCCCTATCTTCTCTCTCTCTCCAAGTCATTGTGTAACTCATATCCATAGAAGAGAGAGAAGATACTAAGGGGGTACCCAACTCACTAAGGTGACTCTTGGAATCAAACCATACTTTTTATATATTCCTAGGTGATTGATCAAATATGGGTTATTTTTCCTTATGTCTTTGGCGAGTTTAAACTAAGGGTAATTGGTTAAAGACCACTTGAAGTCATTTTCCTTGATTTACTTGATATCTTATTGTAACTGGCATGAAAGAAAAGGTACTAGATGATAGGATGACCCTAAGAGATGTTGGTACCAAACTAGGATAGAAAAGGCATTAACTTGTCCAAAAAGAGGTGATAAGATAGAAAATTTGCAAAAGGCGTAAGCCAACACTGCCACAGAGGTGCCCAATAAATTTGGGTGAATACCCTAGCACATATGGATCATGAGGATGGTCTTACCAAAATTATATTGATTGAAATTTAATATATGAAAGTGGATGGACAAGAGACTACCAAAACTCTCCAAGTGTGTTATCAAAGAACCTAAAGGTTTATCTTTTCAATGAGGACGGTTTCTAGCTCACCAAGCTTCCAAGCAAGGTCACTTGTGAAATAAAAGATTGTTAATCCAAGAGGTCAAAATGCAAGAATCCTAAGATAAACAAGCTTCTAACAGTGGGGTAAGTAATCCAATCTAACCTGGATCAACCAAGGACACTAGAAATGAAAGGATAGAAAATTGAACAAGTTGTAAAAAGTTGGTTTTTTGACTCGGAAACTCAGTTTTTGTTTGTTTTAATTGATCAACTAGATGCATTAACAAATTTTTCTCATGAATCAGGCATGCAAGATAGCAATTAGGGACTTCAAGCAATCAATGTCTTCAACCAATGAGCAAGGGACAAAGCAACCTTGCACATGAACATGAATATTGTTGTATTATTTCTACTCCCTAAAGATTCTACTTGTGTATGTTCTCAAAATGTTTTCCAATCACACACAGTTATAGAAAATAAAATTTGGTTGCACTATGGTTCTTAGTAATAGTTTGAATCTGCAACTTTTTCAATCTCAAGTGGGTGAAATTCAATCCTGGGGCATCGAGGTTTTGACACAGTCTGAGAATTTAATCAATCATGAGCTGCTGAGGAGATCTAACAACCCACAAGAAACTACACCCGTGGATATTTCTTCCACAAGGACATTTATATAACAGTTGTTGCTACCATGGAAAAAATTGCTATTACTGCTTGAGGTTCCATCCTCGTGGTTTACCCAATAAAGGGAGTTTCCACTATGGTTAACCCTCTCTAACAAGGAAGACTCACAATATGAACCACATGGGGACTTAGTTCGGATTCAAGGGTTCCAAGTTTCTGATTCTCCCAAAAGGGAAAAGAGCATAATCCTCTAGCCTTTTCACCTCACCAAAACATAGCAAACAAGATTAATTGACCCACTAATTTGAAATCACCTTACCCAAGGTAAATCAACAACAATGACCACTAATCTCAAGAGAGAAAGTACCAATCAAAGTTGAAGACTAAACCAAGTTTGAAGTAATGACAAATCCTTCCCTACCTACAAGGGGATCTATCATCAAGAAGATCTTTGCATGTAAGACAAGTGAATGAAGCCCACTCTCTCAAGATCACCACAAATAGTATTCATAGGGCCTAATTACTATGTGAAACATATATGCAAGAAAGCAAATCTAGGTCCATTTTTAGAGCACCAATTGGAAATGTGATCTATGAAAGCAAGAAAATACTCAAGCTAAACACATGAGATGTTCATTATTATTTTCAAAATCCAAATTTTATAGAGATATAACAAAATACCTCAAATCCAAAGCAACGCGAGCATTTTTTTGTTTATCCACACAAGTCCAAGCAATCCCCATGAACTCTTCAACAAGCAAACATACAAATAAGATATGCAATATATATTCAACTTATGCAAACCCTAGGGTTAGATCTGAAAATCAATTGTTAGGAGCAATAATAACCAACAAATAATCTAAATGATAAATCACGTCATGCATTTAACCATGTGAAAAATAAGTGCAAGCTAACCATTAAATGCCTTTTTTTTTTTAAATTTTGATTTTTGACCTAGTCAACAAGATCTGATTTGTTTGCTATGATTTTGGCCCTAAAAATAGAAATACAAAGAAGAGAACCCTATTAAAAAATAGAGATCTTTCCAAAAATATAAATTTTTTAGCAATATTTTATGATTTGTGCCCTAGGGACCCTATTTATCAAAATAGACTAGTTTTTAAAGATTGGATTTTTAAGCCATTATTTGTCATCAAAACAAAAAACATAGAAAACATACCCCCTATAGAATTCCAAGATATTTTTAGAAATGTAAAATTTTCTGAAAAAATCGTTGATTTGCTACTAGAAATGAATTTTTATGAAAAATCATAAAAAAATTATAAATCGCAGAACAATGATCCAAAAAATCTAATTTTCAAACTGAGACACCTGTGACCCATTGCCAACCTGTAAAAAAAGATTAGACCAAAACTCCAAGCCGTTTGGGAGATATGATCAAATCTTTCAAAAAATCTTAGGTTTTGTCTTCAACTCATCATGCACAAGGGTTAGGCTTGAAAAAATTCAATAAAATAACCATGTAAAGATTAGAAAATCTGAAAATCTGAATAAAATAAAGAAAAATCAGGAGCATCATGCCCCACGGTGGGCGCCAAAAATGTGTGCTAAAAATGTGTCACACTTCTATGAATCATTCCATACAAGGTTGCTCAAGAATGAGGCCTCAAATATTGACTCATAGCTCCCTAATCATGGAGTGCAAAGGTTTTTGATGGAGGCCCTTAGATTGACCTAGTTGTGCCCCTACAAGTACACCATGAAATAGGAGATTCAAATAGAAAAAGAAAAGATGCTAGTCTCCATGATCATACAATATGCAATGAAATGAAAACTATTCTATATGATTGCAATGCATGAAAGGAAATTAATATAAATGATAACAATGCATGATTATTCTATGAAAAGAAATACAAATGCAAGATTAATCTATGAAAGGAAACATGAATCTAATCTACATGAATAGCCATGGATGCA
>MU226330.1:973946-984592 GCA_018584345.1 Thuja plicata | reverse complement strand
TAATTATTTTCAACATGTGAGATAATTGAATTCTTTTTTATTAAGAATTGTTTTATTTGATGAAATTAAATTAATTTAATTGAAATTAATTTAATTGGAAGAATTTAATTAGTAAGTTTAAATATTTTCAATTTAAACTATAGGAAATTGAGTTTAATTAATCAATTAATGGTAATTAATCAATTAAAGCTTAATTAATTAAATAAAATTAATTATTTAATTAATTTTGGGAATTGGATTAGATTATTTGAGAAATAAATTTAGAAGAAAATAGATGATTAATTAATGATTAAGAAACCATTAATTAATAGATGAAAATTAGTGTTTTTGATGTAAATTCGCAAGCCTGTCCATTTTAGGGTGTCTACATTTGCCCGTCTTTGATGCGATGTGACTTGTCGCAGTGTGTCAAAGATTCTTTGATTTTGCCCCAGCTTACCCCGACATTGTATGAGTGTATTTATGCCCCCTCAACAAATTTGAGTGAAAAGTCGCGAGACGAGCGTTAATTTGTTGAAAATGCAAATTTGAGAACTGGGTAGCTGACGGATCTGAAAAACAATTGAAAATGCCCCTGTAATTAACCTTTGAAGTTTCCGAGGACTGGGAAGAAATTTTTGAGCTTTTAGGCAAAATTAGGGTTTTTTCAGATCCCTATAAGTAGCTAGGAGAGCCCTTCATTTGTCACTTTGTGAATTTGAGCTCTGAATCTTGGTAAGTTTTTCTACTTTATTATCTGCTTCCTTTCTGTGCTTCTTTCGAGCGATGGCTGGTCTTTCGGGTGTCGTACATATTTCTGATTGAGTCTGCTCGTACCATCGACCTGCTGGCTCTGGACACTCGATGAGTATCCTCGCTTTCCATATCATTTATTGCATTATTTTTAGCTTTTAAAATTTGTACTTTTGTCTAAAAATTTAAGCTTTGCTGCACTCACTCGCGGTTTTGCCGCAGTTGCGGTTAAAATGCCGCAATCGTGAGTTATGTGCCACACTTGATAAAAGTGCCACACTTTAGTATGTATAATGCCGCAGTTTCTATTTTTGTGCCGCACTTTCTATTTGGATGCCACACTCGCATAAAAGTACCGTAGTTGCTAGTTTTAATGCCGCAATTGAAATTTTAACACTATCTGCCTATTTTTGTAATCAGTTATCTGCCTGCTTTTGCTTCTGTTATGTTCCTTAACATTGAAAATTGAAAATTTTCTATGTTTGGTACTGTGTGCAGTTCATTGGTCGTATTCTGCGATGTCGAGAGTCCAGGCCTGCTGGACTTGTTTACCGATTTCAGTTGACAGAGGACGAGAGGTCAGTTCTTCGCGACCTTCATTTATATTGGATTTGTTATATGCCGAAGATCATGACCAACAGGGGTTTGATCTCCGCTCTTATAGAGCGTTGGCATTTAGAGACCTGTACTTTCTGGTTGCCCACTGGAGAGTGCATGATGACGTTGGAGGATGTGTATCGCATCCTTCAACTTCCTATCTAGGGCGAGTTGGTGGAGTACTCCACTCGCACTGGTCTTCCTGCGTTATCAGAGCTCACTGGTTTGCCCCAAGATCAGCTTGGTCTAGGTGGTGATTATGACATACCCTGGTCGAGATTTGGATTGGGGTTAGATAGACTCTCCACTCTTTTGGGCAGTTTGATCTGTGGTCTTCTTTGTCCTGATCGGCGGCAGTGTGGATTTGCTGTGGGGTTTGGGAGTGTACTACAGAGTATGGTCTGAGACCATACAATCTTTGCGTGGGGTCCCTGTATGTTGGCTCATATGCATTATCATATGATATACGTGGCTTACCTTGATGGTAGGTCACTTGGATGCGGAGCCACACTTCTTTAGATATGGGTGTGGGAGCATATTGCAGTATGTCATCCTGTGGGTGCCCGAGCTATCCTGGCCGATAGGCCTTATGTTTATATGTATGATGGTGCCATTGCGCAGACCCACATGGGTCACCTTACCTATTGGCGCCAGCAGCTTGACATGATTTCATATTTTATCTGGCAGTCATATAGAGATTGTCCTGTTTCAGATGGGGAGGATATCCATCTTCCATTTTGTCATCAGCGGCGATACCTGATTGGCCGTGTGAGTGATCATGTTCACATGATCAATTTTCATAACACCGACAGGGTGTTGCGGCAGTTCAGAGAGCAGCAGGATGTCTTAGATTCCTATGCTTACTTCGCCCAGAGATCTCGAGATTCACGTGTATGGGGTGTTGTGGTATCATTAGATGTTGCACGTACTGAGTTTTTGGGATTGCTGCCCGTTGCATGGACCTGGCGTTCTGCCATTGTGGATCCAAGTTTGTGTTTGATTTCATTGTTATGCACTTCCTTTCTGCTTTGTAGATTATATGCTTTGTATAGTATATTTTGTATATATCTGCTCTGGTACTGATAGTCAAATTTTATTTTGCAGGTACCACGCCACAGTATGATGCTTACTAGCTGCAGCATCGCCTAATAGCTTTGACCGATGTGTCGCCTCCTGTACCCAGGAATATTATGTGTAGAGATCGGCAGGTACAGCATGGTAGGGGAGGCCGTGCCGAAGGGAGAGGAGGTGGCAGAGGAGGGAGGGATGATGGTGGGAATGGTGGGCAGGGGGAGGCAGGAGAGGTGGTGGGGATGGTGGGGATGGAGGAAGAGGGAGGGGGATGGAGGACGAGGGAGAGGAGATGATGGAGGGGATGATCCCGGTCCCGGGGGTGCTGGTGGTGCCATGAGATTAGGTGGCCAGAGTGGTGGAGTTCAAACTAGAGTTGGTCTGGGGACCATTCTGGAGGAGGAGGAGGCTGCAGAGGAGGAGGCACCCCAGTTGGTGCGCAGGGTTCACCGGAAGACTGTCGTTGTAGTTGCTCCTATGGCTAAGGAGAGGGTGGAGATAGAGGAGGTGGATTTGGAGCTCGCAGATGTTGATGTGGAGGCTCTTGACGAGCAGGGTGCTGAGACAGGGTCCACGGATGGGAGCAGCCAGAGTGGGAGCAGCAGTGGGGAGAGTGAGGAGAGTGAGGAGGAGCCAGCCACTCAGAGAGGAGGTGGGGGACTAGGAGGCTCTAGTGGGGAGGGAGCTATGGATGTAGTCATGGGTGGTATGGACGATGATCCCTCTGAGGTGGAGAGACTCTCTGAGTAGGTCCTGGATTTATAGAGATGTCTTGCCTTGGCTGATGCTCGCGCTACAATTTTGGAGGCCCGTGTTACAGCCGTAGAGGCTAGAGAGCGACAGGCTTGTACTGAGGTCCGCTCTTTTATTAACAGTGTATAGGATGCATCCCATAGGGACATTTTGGACAGATACTACAGATCTGGGTGTGAGGCCCAATGGGAGATAGATTATTGGAGACGCCATTATGAGGGCGTTGTTCCTTCTGCGGAGAGAGTACCTAGTTACATGACATCGTAGAGATCTAGCAGGACTCAGCGGTCCCAGACTAGTGGTGTTAGAGCTCTAGGGTCCTCTCACAGGACCGATTCTAATATGCCTCCCCCTCGTGCCCCTCCTGGCGAGGGTGGGGGTAGCTCGTGTTGATTATGCTCTTTGTACCAGTTTTGGAGTGATTCATTGTATACTCTGAGTTGTACCATTTTTGTATCTCGACACACTGATATATATATATGATTCTTGTTGGTTACCCTTGTGTTTAGACTTGTGACTTTTCATTTGTACTCAGATGTTTTGATCTATATGTGATGCAGCAGTGTTTTGATATGAGGTGCAAATGTTTTTACTTTCTATATGCATGTTCTATATGATTTATGGATGATGAGATGTATATCCCATGTGCTTCTAATATGCAGACTCGTTTATATAAATGATGTACCTTTTCTATGATACTGACGTATTTATGCAGGATGGTGTAAATGAAATGCCTATGTGAATGAGATGTTTCGCGGATGCATGTGATGTTTTATGGTTTTATCATGTATGCAAAAGTATCATGTATTTTTCATTTTGTGATGCGTTTTTTATGGAATGAATGCACTCTATTATGCACAAAAAAATCTGAGTAATGCATGTGTTAGTTAGAAAGAAGTTTGTATGGATAGGTGTTTTTTGAGATCGATCTGATAGAATGTAATAATAAAAGTGTTTTTTTTTGCTTGTTTTTTTTTTTTGGAAAGATATGATCTGGTAGAATGGATGAATGTCTCAAGTCGCTGCCCCTATTCCAATAATTGTCATCATTGCATCTTTTTTGTATTTTCTGATATTCTGGAAGAGCATCGAATGATCCAGGTCACATACCACCTAGATACCCCCATGACCTCTTGATAGCAGAAGGAGTAGAGAGATTGAATAGAAAGATACCCATAGTGCACCCAAATATTGACCATCTGGATTCAACTATGCTCCCTATTTGAAAAGGAAGAGACACAAAAGCACCCAGATATTGACCATCTGGATACCGCTTGTCATCTAAATTAACCTAAAACAAAGAAACCAAGATAGAACTCCTATGTCGCCAGAGTCCGTCTGGATAACACACTGAGCTCTTGATTTCTGAAAAGGGAAAGACAAGAAAAACAAAGATAGAACTCCTACGCCCCTAGAGTCCATCTGGATAGCACATGAGCTCTTGTTTGCAAACATAAAGGGAAAGACCATAGAAACCAAGATAGAACTCCAAAGCAAACTTAGAGTCCTTCTGAATAGTGCTGCGAGCTCTTGATTCTATAAAGAAAACAAGCAAATAAAAGAGAAGAAATGTCCAATTCTTTCCCAGGTTTAATCTCAGATTGTGGAACTGTGCGGCTGCCAAATAATTGATAGTTCCTACCGCATTTATCCTTAATCATCATGGCCCTGAAATCAAAGTGAACATTTAACAGACAGCAATCAAAGAAAATAAGTCATGATCTATCATAGCTACTCTCCTCACATGGTGGATCCTGGAGTAGCATAAGAACGTAACCCCGAAATATAGACTGACATCTAACTGACTTGACTGACCTAGTCAACATTTTTTCTTGGTTCTTCGATGCAGTGGATCTCTTGATTGGTCAACTCTTTAGATAGGCTTGTTTGGCTTGTTTTGATTGATCGGGTTGGCAGCTGATTAAGCTGTGTCAGATGGGCCAAATGCTTATTCGCAAAGCTCATGATTGTGATAGTAATGATTTGACAGATTTGAATTGTTCTGATCATATTGGCAGCTGATCAAGCTGTGTCAGATGTGCCCCATGCTTAGTCGCAAAGCTCATGATTGTGACAATTTGATTGATAGATTTTGAAATGATCAATTTGGCAGCTGATTAAGCTATGTCAGATGGGCCTAATGCTGATTTGCAAGCCGATGATTGTGATAATTGATTGACTGGGCATGCTTGCCCCTTTCTATTTTGATAACCAAGTTGGTTTTATTGCTTGGGATTTTGTAAATTTTTTGAATGTTTTTGATGAAGATTGATTTTCTCTTGATTTTGATCTTTGTAGGAATTTTTGATGAGTTTTCAATTTTTAGGATTTTTTAGATCTTTTGGAATCGCCCCTCAGTCTGGTGGACCAATAAGTAATTGTGGGTAAGTACTTTGTGCTCATGGTGGATTGTGCTAGTAGATATAGCCTTGG
Source organism: Thuja plicata (assembly GCA_018584345.1). Taxonomy (NCBI): domain Eukaryota; kingdom Viridiplantae; phylum Streptophyta; class Pinopsida; order Cupressales; family Cupressaceae; genus Thuja; species Thuja plicata. The sequence continues at coordinate 979,006 of MU226330.1, read as the reverse complement.
ATAGTTAGTCTTGTCTTTTTGAAGTGGGCTCAAGCCTTTGCAACTCATTGATGGTGAAGCCAGTTTTGAACACTTGGCGCCTGTTTGCCAGGTTTTCACCAAGGTACCTACTCAATAGCGCCTGATTGTCAGGTTTTCACTGAGAGAGAGATGCTATTTTCTCTTTAATTTTTGCTATATATATATTTTTTTTGTTGTTGCCAAGGCGCCTGATTGCCAAGTTTTCACCAAGGTAACTTTGTATTTTTTGATTTTTTGGGGATTTTCTGGATATGTAGATAAATGCCTTAACCATAGAGACCTTTAAGGGTAGAACCTCTTCAGGTGCATGTTGTTGATGTAACTGGGGAGCTGATCTCCTTCTCGTGTTGCTAGTATGAATGCCCCACTTTGGGTAGAGCTGATAATGACATATGGCCCTAACCAATTTGGCTCAAATTTCCCAGGTTTGACTCGTTCTATTTGATTCTTCTATTTTTCCATGAGGACAAGATCTCCTACCTCAAATGTTTGTGGCTTTACCTTTTTGTGATAGTTCCTTCTAAGGCAGTTTTGATAGCCTTGTAAGTGGTCAAATGCATGTTGCCTTCTTTCATCTAGCAACTCTAGTTCACTGAGCCTTGCTACTCTATAGTCTTCATCGGAAACTAGGTTTTTCAATGATATCCTTAGGGATGGGATTTCCACTTTGAGAGGTAATACCGCCTCTGTTCCATAGAGTACGGAGAAAGGAGTTGCCCCCATTGGTGTTCTCACACTAGTTCTGTATGCCCATAATGCAGGACTAAGCTGTAGATGTCAGTCTCTCCCTGATTCATTCACTTTTTTCTTTAGGATCTTCAAGATTGTTTTATTAGTAGCTTCGGCTTGTCCATTTCCTTGAGGGTAGTAAAATGAGGAGAAACCTTGTTTGATACAGAACTGCTCACATAGGTCTTCAACATCTTTGTTTTGGAAAGGGGTACCATGATCTGTTAGGATTTTTTGGGGGATCCCGTATCGACAGATGATGTGATTGAGCATGAACATGGCTATCTATTTTCCTATGATGTAAGTGAGGGGAATCGCTTCCACCCACTTTGTGAAGTACTCTGTTGCTGCGATGATGTACTTGTGTCCGTTTGCCGAAGAGGGTGTTATCTTACCCACTAAGTCAAATCCCCACATTCAAAATGGTAACGGTGATGTGATGGGATTTAACTCCTGGGCCGGTGCATGGATGAGGTCTCCATGAATTTGACACTTTTTACACCTTTGAACATGCTTGTGTGCATCTATCTCTATTGTTGGCCAATAGTATCCCATGCGGATTATTTTCTTAGCTAAGCTGTTTCCACCTCCGTGGGTTCCACATATTCCTTCATGTACCTCGTACAAAGCTTTATGGGATTCTATGGAAGTGAGACAACGTAGTAATGTTCCATCGAGACTTCGTCTGTATAGAATAGTGGAGAGGATTGTATACCTAGAGGCTTGTCGTATGAGGGCTTTTCTTTGGTTTCTAGAAAGGTTTTGGGGTAAGACATTGTTTTGGAGATAGCTATAGACTTCTTGATACCATGGGGATTCAGGACCAACAAGGACACACGCTGATTCTATGATAGATGCTTGATGTGATGGCACCAAGAGTTGATCCACTAGAAACTAGAATTTGGTATCATTGCCTGGCATATCAATCAGTGATGCTATGGTGGCCATTGCATCTGCAGCTTTGTTCTGTGCTCTTGGGACTTGCTCGAAGAGAATATAATGAAACTTGGTGCATAGTTGTTCCATCTGCGCTCTGTAAGGTATGAGCTTCTCATCCTTGGTCATGTAATCATTGTTAACTTGGCTAATGACCAACTATGAATCACCAAAGACTTTCAGGTTCTTGATTCTCCATTGAATGGCTATCTTTAGACCGGTGACCAATGCTTCGTATTCCGCTATGTTGTTGGTGGATTGGAAGTTGAGTCTAAAAGACTTTGGTATTGTATCATTATCTAGGGTGATAAGTACTATCCCTGCCCCCGCTCCATGGTTTGTACATGATCCATCAAAATAAAGTTGCCATATCTCGATCACCAGTTATAGTGTCATGATAGATTCATCAGGAAAATCAGAGATAATTGGTTGATGGTCCTGAATCGGTGCCTCTGCTAGTTGATCGGTGATCACTTGTCCTTTGATAGCCTTTCTATCTACATATTCAATGTCGAACTCGCTTAAGATCATTACCCATTTTGCCAGTCTTCCAGTGAGCATTGCTTTGCTTAATAGGTATTTGAGAGGATCAATATGTGCAAATAATTTCGTCTGATGACTCAGCATGTAGTGTCTTAGCTTTTGAGAAGTGAACACAACTTCCAGGCATGACTTCTCTATGGGTGTGTAGTTTAGCTCATATCCAACCAATGTTCGGCTTAGATAGTATACAGCCCTCTCCTTCCCTGCATCATCATGTTGTGCCAAAAGGACTCCTAATGCTGATTCTGTTGCTGAAATGTATAGTAACAATGGTCTACCTTGTACTGGAGGTACCAATATAGGAGTTTTAAGAAGGTAGTCTTTGAATATCTGAAACGCTTGTTCACATTGTTCTGTCCATATGAACTTGATATCTTTATGTAATAGATGTTGGAATGGGTGGCACTTGTCTGCCAGTTGAGCTATGAAGCGTCTTATTGATTGTAGCCTTCCTTGTAAACCCCGTAGTTGTCTCAGGTTCGATGGTGGAGGCATGTCCAATATTGCCTTGACCTTTGCTGGATCCACTTCAATTCCTCTGTGTGATACTATGAACCCTAGTAATTTTCCTGCTGTGACACCGAATGCACACATTTTTGGATTTAGTCGGACTTTGAATTCCTCCATTCTATCAAAGATAGGTCCCAAAACTTTTAGATGATCCTTTTGAAGTATGGACTTTGCTAGTATGTCATCGACATAATCTTCCATTGTCTTATGAATGAGATCATGAAATATAGTGGTCATGGCCCTTTGATATGTTGCTCCGGCATTCTTTAAACCAAACGGCATGACATTCCAACAATAAGTTCCCCAAGGACATGTGAAAGCTATTTTGTGTTGGTCTTCTGGTGCTATCCTTATCTTGTTGTATCTTGAAAAGCCATCCATAAATGATAGCATTTCATGCCCTGCAGTTAGGTCCACTATCATGTCAATTTTTGGTAAAGGAAAGTCATCCTTGGGACATGCTATATTGAGATCCTGAAAATCTGTGCAAATTTGTATTTGTCCACTGTTCTTCGTAACTGGTACCAGATTTGATATCCAATCCGCATATGGTATAGGTCTGATGAATTTAGCATCTAGGAGCTTCTTCAATTCTTCTTTGACTAATAATGCAATGTGAGGGTGCATCTTTCTTAGCTTCTATTTGATAGATTTTGCATTTGGTAACAATGGGAGATGGTGTAGTACCAACTCTGGATCTAATCCTGGCATGTCTAAGTAAGACCATGCAAAATTGATCATTCTCTCCTTGAAGAAACCAATGAACTGTTCTCTTTCCTCAGGGGTGAGAGATTGTGCCAAATAGATGTTCTTTGAGTTCTTGTCATCCCCCAAGTTGATCTCTTCTATCTCCTCTGCTAGTAGTGCTGATTTCTCCTCTGTTAAGGGGAGGAGTTCTTTCTTTCCATCTTCTAGTGCCTCTATGAGGTTTTCACTAGAAGATACGTCTTCTTGTAGCTTTTTACCTTTTGTTCTTTTTTCTTTTGTGGACTGGAAAGAGGAGCTTCCTCCCTGAAGTATGTTGCTCTGTCTAGGTTGATAGAGAATCCTTCTTTGTGATCTCCTGACAGAATGCCTTCTCTTAGTCCCAAAAAGTGAGCTATTGCTTTGTCATTTTCAAAGACATCAAGATCAGGTGGTCCTTGTTGATCCCACTCTATAAGTTTAGGGTGTACAAGATAGATACTTTCACTTCTATATGGCTTTGTTTGACTGAATGAGACGACAGATATGGTGCCTACAAAATATGAATGTGATGAGGACGCACCACTTGAGGTCTGATGAATGATATGTTTGTCTATACAAGGTTGTTCGGTAATGGTCAATTGTTCAAATAGGTCTGCTAGGTTTATGATAATATCAACTTAAGGGAACGAGTAAGGGATTGATGGTTCAGAGTCATGGAGGGATTGCCACTCATACTCATTGGAGTCAATCTCAAAGGAATGTTCTTTCGATGTCTCGCTTCCCTAGGTATCGTTGATTGCTAAGTGTAGGTTAATTTGGGATTGTGTGGATCCCTCTTCGGCAGGCAACAACTATGCTAATATGTTGCTTATTAGGACACGCTCATTGTTGTGCCCCCGGTGCATCTATGCTATTTGCACGTGATTGACTTGAATGTCTTGAACCACAGGACTAGTGCTTTGTTGTCCATATCCCAAACCTCTAGTGTTTCTTTGGGTTGGTGGGATAGGCAATTCATATATGCCTTGTTGCCTTGCCCCCAGTCCAGTTGTACCATCATACCCAAACCTTTGTATCATTGTGTAACCGTTGCCATAGTTTGCCAAAGGTAAGGGTGGCTGGATTATCTTAGGAGTGTCTCTGTATAACCAAACATTAATGTCCTGCTCAAAAGGATTCTCTTCCGCTATGTCCCCCCATCGGACAAAGGTTGTTGGTGGACATCTAAAAAGGAGTGGTTGCTAAGTTTCTGTTGCAATGACAGGTGGTGGCATACCATGATTTATGGGGCTTAAAGGCATGTGCGTGATTGTGAAGGCCTCTTCATATTTATATTCACCACATCCTTTATCCGTGATGGATATCTTACTTGCTTTCTCCATGATATCTTTAAGATCTATTTTTGAACTGGATGAGACATTGGTATCTTGTTGAATGACTATCTTACCTGCTGCTCGTTTGACATCCTTGGGATTTGATTCTGAAGAGGATGGGATACTTGCATCCTGGTTCGATGGTACTTGGTTATCCATGTTGATTTGGACCGCATTGCAATATTGGAAGGGATTGGGATCCCCTTCTATGATAATCTCCTCCCCTTGGTGAGGGAATTTGATGCATTGATGGTATGTTGA
>MU226330.1:955645-968207 GCA_018584345.1 Thuja plicata | reverse complement strand
CCATGTGATGTAATTGGAGTTATCTCTTTGAAGATAAATGAATATTTAATTCATTTATTTAATAATTATTTTCAACATGTGAGATAATTGAATTCTTTTTTATTAAGAATTGCTTTATTTGATGAAAGTAAATTAATTTAATTGGAGGAATTTAATTAGTAAGTTTAAATATTTTGAATTTAAACTATAGGAAATTGAGTTTAATTAATCAATTAATGGTAATTAATCAATTAAAGATTAATTAATTAAATAAAATTAATTATTTAATTAATTTTGAGAATTGGATTAGATGATTTGAGAAATGAATTTAGAAGAAAATAGATGATTAATTAATGATTAAGAAACCATTAATTAATAGATGAAAATTAGTGTTTTTGACGTAAAGTCACAAGCCTGTCCATTTTAAGGTGTCTACATTTGAATATTATGATGGTGGATCTATTAGAATAGGAAATGATACACCTTGTCAAGTGAAAGGAAAAGGTACTATAATGTTGAACAATCAAATCAAATGTGAGAATTCATATTGAGTAAAAGGACTTAATTATAATATGTTGAGTGTTTCACATCTGAATAACACAGGTCACCGAGTTTCTTTTGAGAATAGAAAAGCTAGAATATATGATGGATTGGAACTACCTTGACATTGCTGAAACTACTTGCTTATTGGCAAAGAATGAAGATATATGGTTATGGAATAAAGGGATTGTCATGTAAATTTTGACAACATGGTTAAGATTAGTAAGAAAAGAAAAGTTAGAGGATTACCGAGCTTATCTAAACCTGACCTTGTTATGTGCAAGAATTGTCAAATGGGAAATATGTCAAAATCTAGTTTCAAGAGAAATAATTTTTCATCTAATGATATTTTGGATTTAGTTCATACAAACCTATATGGACCAATGAGAATACAGAGCTATTATGGGGACAAATACTTTATTTTATTTATTGATGACTACTCTAGAATGATGACTGTCATGTTCCTAAAAGAAAAATATAAAGAATTTAAGATGTTTAAATGGTATAAAGATAAAGTGGAAAAAGAAATTGGAAGAGAAATAAAGTGTTTGAGATCTGATAGAGGAGGTGAATTTATTTCTGATGATTTCACTAACTTTTGTAATGAGTATGGAATCAAAAGGCAAGTTTCTGCACCGAGGACACCACAACATAATATAATTGGTGAAAGAAGGAATAGATCAATTGTAGATTGTGCTAGAACACTGATAATTGGAAGGAGCGTTGCACAAACATACTAGAGAGAAGCAGTTAGCACAGTCGTATACACACTAAACCGAGTACAACTAAAGAAAGATTTAAATAAGACACCTTATGAGATATGGTATGGTTACACACCTAATGTGAGTTATTTTAGAATATTTGGTTGTCATTTTTATATTCTAAAATAAAATCAAAATGGTAAATTTGATTCAAAAAGAGATGAAGGAATATTTCTTGGATATTATACTAAAAGTAAAGCCTACAAATGTTTGAACAAGACTTCTAACAAATTCATTTAAAGTGCAAATGTGAAAGTTGATGAATTTGCTGAGAAGAATGATGAGGACATCATGAAAGAACCGGAAGATTATAGTATATTGGTCTACATGGAAGAACCTAATACTTTACCGATGTAGATGCCTAACATTACCATGCAACAAGGTAATGTCATCGGGCAACAGGTAGCACAGACTAAGAATCAGGAAAATGCTGAAATAGAATATCATGAACATGAACACAATGAACATGCTGAAGAAGAAAATAAAGAACAAATAATTGAACCTAATCTTGCCAAATATGTGAGGAGACATCATCCACAAAATCAGATTATTGGAGATAAAAGAGTTGGTATGATGACAAGAAGTAAGTTGAAATACAACACATGTTTAATTTGTGAATTTGAGCCTAAGAATGTTAGAGATGCATTAGACAATTAAGAATGGATTACTGCATGAAAAAGGAAATTGAGAAGATACAGAAAAACAAGACATGGACTTTAGTACCGAGACCGAGTGATAAGAATTTCATTGGAACCAAATGGATATTCAAAAACAAATTGAATAAAAATGGAGATGTAACCAGAAATAAAGAAAGATTGGTTTTCAAAGGGTATGCAAAAGAAGAAGGGATTGACTATGGAGAAAAATTTTCACCCATTGCTATACTTGAAGGAGTAAGAATATTACTTGCATACACTGCATATAAAGAATTCAAATTATATCATATGGATGTTAAGTCTACATTTTTGAATGGAATATTGGAAGAAGAGGTATATATTGAACAACCTGAAGGATTTTTTGATCTTGATTAGAAAAACATGGTATGTAAGTTTCACAAAGCTTTATATGGATTGAGACAAGCACCGAGAGCATGGTATGAAATATTACATTCCTATCTTATAAGTATTGTATTTATTAGAACAAGTGACAAAAATGATTTGTATTTAAAAGGACAAAATGATGATAAAACCCTTATTGCAGAAATATTTGTTGATGATATTATATTTGGAGGAAATGATACTCTATGCACTTCATTTGATGATAAAATGAGGAAAGAATTTTAAATGTAAATGTTTGGAGGGATCAAATTTTTTCTTGGAATGTAAATTTTACAACAGACTATAGGTATCAACATTACATAGTCCAAATACATCAAGGAAGTACTGAAAACATTCACGATGGAAGAATCAAAACCAGTCGAAACACCTATGGTGATAGGATGTAAATTGACAACAAAAGACAAGACCCTTGAGGTAAATCAGACTTTGTATAGATCTATGATTGGAAATTTGATGTATATTGTACACACAAGACCAGACATTGCACACGCAATTAAAATTATTGCAAGATTTTTTTCTAATCCTAGAGAATCACATATGACTGCTGGAAAAATAATTTTTAGATATCTAAAGAATACTAAAGACTATGGACTATGGTACAAAAGAGATGGAAAAATTGAATTGAAAGTTTATAGTGATGTTGATTGGGCTAGGAACATTGATGATAGAAAGAGAACTACTAGTGGAGCATTCTTTATTGGAGAAAGATTAGTTACTTGGATAGGTAAGAAGCAAGGATGTATATCTCAGTCAACTGTAGAAGTAGAATATGTTGTTATTCCTGAAAACTATTCAAACATTACATGGATCAAAAAACTTTTGAAAGGCGTGAATGAAGAGATCACTAACCCAATGATAATTTACTGTGATAATATAACTGTTATAAATATTTCAAAGAATCTTGTGGTGCATGAAAAAAAAAAGCATATATTTATTAAATATCACTACTTAAGGGAGCAAGTACAAGATAAACAAGTGATACTGGAATATGTACAATCAAAAGAACAACTTGCAGACATATTCATTAAACCCTTACCGAAGGATACATTTGAGTACTTGAGAGGTAGACTAGGGGTTTGTCCCTTGTCTATTGGTCACTAAGCTGACTAGGAGGTTGCATCAACCTACACATAATCATAAGATCAGAAATGTTGATGCAAATTTAAACTAGACTGACACAGACATATCAGTATAGTGCAAGGTACTTACTACAGCGAAAACTAGAGATATGTTTTTTGGCTATTAAAGAGTTGTATATTTATTTTTGGTATTGTTGTCAAAGGGAGAGATATTCATGAAATATCTAAAGGAAGAGAGATTCAATGAAACATCTATCCATCAAAGGGAGAAAAGAGAGAGGAATAGAAATATCTATCTACAGAGAGATTAGGAACAAAAGAGTCAAAACTGTAGGGAGAGTCTACATGGTAAATTTTTAATACTGAAACAATTTTATATTCAAGCTAGGGAGAGCTACAAAATTGTTGCAGTTGTAGAATAGAAGTTTGGTATTCATTGTATATCATTTTTATATTGCATATTTCATATTGTGTTGCCATCAATGCCAAAGGGAGAGATTGATGAACTACAACTAATTGTATGTTTCAAGTCATTTGTTGATAGCCAACTGAGTTATAGATATGATGATTGACATTATAATTTGATATATGTCATTGATGTCAACTTGTTTGAATATCATAATGGTAGAAAACATCTATTATCAATTAGAGAACTAGAACAAACAAATTTTATGTGGTCAGGAAATGAAGAGTTTTGTATACACCAAGAGATAGTGAACATTGATTAAAACATAGTGTATACCGAGCACAATGTTAACCAAGCTAGGGATCACCGTCACAACACGGTATTGACCAAGCAGTTAATTCAAACCAAGTCTGACTAGAATGTTGAGCTAGAAATTGATGATTTTGAGGTAAAAGATAAATTTTGTTATGTTGATCAAATGGTTATAAAAATTCAAGGAAGATCGGATGACAAAGATTGAAATGTATTTTTTAACACAACTGTCAAGGATAGTTAAGCGGAAAAATAAATGATGAAGATTAAGAGGAAAAATATGAATGTTGGATTTTAAATGAGATATGATGTCTATATAAGAGATAAGAGATTCATTATGAATTACATGATTCTATGAGGCGCACAGGAAAAGTTTATGCATGATTGATCAAACTAGTTAAAAATAGAACTGAGCATTTCTACAGACATTACCAAGAAACAAAGGAAAGAGCATTACCAAGTAGAATAGAGTATGGTGAATCAGATGAACTAAAGTGAAAAAATTGATCAAAGGTATTATGTACTTAGTATAGATCTGAAAATCTGCAAAACAAAGTTGAATTTGAATTAGATCATTATTGTATTAGTTTAACCATTGTTACAGATAAATCTCTTAATCAAGTAGGATGTGAAAGTCTTTATTATGACATTCTAATGAATGTTGAGTGTTTTCTTGTTGACCCCATAGTGAATGCATGGTCAAGAGAGAATTGTTAGTTTTAAATCCTCTAACCAGGTCACATTTAACAGTATGCATTGTAACCTTTAACAAGGTTGGCTCTTCACCGAGCTCACTTTAGAAGAGTGAAATATTTTGGGTTACTGTCCCAAGTGATTTTTCCCTTAGCAAGGTTTACACATTAAAAATCTATGTGTCAATGTGCATGAATGTTGTAGATTGTTATTTTGATTTACAATTTACTTTATTGACATTGATCAATAATCACAATATTCATATGCTAATGCTTAGTAAACACTATTGACTAAAGTTTGAGATTACATAATACATTTCACCGAGTTGAATTATATGTTTGAAATTTTTTTTATATACATTTGGATTAATTTGGGACTATAGGATAACTGGGAGCTAATTGATTCACCCCCTCCCCCGTCTAAGTTATTCTAATAGAGGGATGGTAGAATGTAGATCTGACCTATGACAATAGAGGATTCATGCAAGGATGGATCAGATAATAGTTTTTTTCTAATTATGAAGCTTGGAGTGGGTTGAGTTCCTTGAGACATCTTGTTGGTGGATAGATCATCAGTTCAAGGCAGGATGAGAGGATGGTTAATAAATTGTCAAGTGAAAGGCAATTGAGATATCTTCAGTTAGATCACTGAGTAGAGGCAGTTGTACCTTATGAAGGGAGAGAGGTTTCTTGATAGGATGAACCCTAGAAGTGTGAAGAGAATGTTTGAAGACCTTAGGGTTGATTTGAGGTCTGAGATTTGTAATGTTGTGCTTGGTTTGAGGAGGAATCCTAAACCTGGGAGTGAGTGTGAAGAAGCTACTAAAGAGCTGAAGAGGTTGAGTTGGCATCTACCGGTCAAGAGGTGGATTTTTTATCCTATGAGAAGGATTGTTAAAATGAGGAGAAAGAAAGTTAGGGTTACTACTGAGATTGAGGTTAATCTTGATAAGGTATGTACACCTATGAATTCTTTGACTAAGATTGTAGAGGATAAGGTAGATATGGTTATGGATGAGTTTCATGATTTGTTGATTGGATCTGATGAGGTAGTTAAGGAATGTCTTGTTATTAAGGAGAATAATGAGATTTTTATATTGAATAAATTGATGTTGCTGAAGTTAGAATTGAGATTCCTTTGGCTAAATTTGATGACCTTGTTGGATTAGATGTTGAGTTTGATGTTTTTTGCAATAGGGATGTTATTTTTTATGATATTAGTGAGTATGAGAGGGCTTGTGATAAGACTCTTAGTTGTGATTATGTGCATGGTGTTGACAGAGATTTTCAGACTGAATTGTTTCAGTTAGACGTTGATTTATTACAGATATTACCTAGAGGGTGTGAGAGAGAAGACATGTGGTTCTTTGTTGATTTGATAATAATTAGATTGATTATGTGGAAGAGGGTGTTGTCTCTTGTGTTACAGTGTAGGTGTGGAAAGAGGGACTCTATTTCCTTGACAGAGATGAGTATTTGAGCATGAGGATGGATATGTTGAGAGTGAAGATGAAGATAGAGTTGATGGTGATGAAGATGGATGAATGGCTGAAGGATAAGGGTGGTGGATTTAGTGATGTTTTTTATTTACTAATTTTTGATGGACTGATTAAAGAGGGTGTTCAGATGTGTGAGGAGTATGAGAATGAGTGGTTGAGGTTGATAAGTGGGTTTGAGAAGAAGAGTGCAGATATTGAGTGTAATTTAATGGATGGTCTATTTGGTTCTTCTTGTGGATTTTTTGGTTGGTTTGATTTGGTGTAGAGGTTGTGGGGATTAGATTAGAGGGTTAGAGAGTTTGTGTGTGCCGCTTCATTTTATTAACCAGGAGGGTTGGGAAGCCAAAGGTTAAAATTAAATCTTTTATCCAGTTGTGGATTTATTTGAGAGCTGCAAAGTGAGAGGCTCACTTTATATTAACCCCAGGTGTTTGATACAGGAGAATCTTGGGATCTTGGAAATCTTGCATGAAATAAAAATATTTTTCTTCTTGTCTATTTGTTGTTCAGTTCTAGTTGGGCAGTTTTGGTGTTTTAGGTGGCAGTCACTCCAATTGGCTATTTATATGATGTGATCTAGTGGGTTTGTTCTAGAAATCTTGCAGAAGCTTTTCCTATGATCACATCATGTTTCTTTATATTTTAGAGAATATATCTTAAGTTTTTTCTGGACCTATTCTGTTCTTCAGTTTCCCAGTTGGCCTTGGTTTTTTCTGATCATTTATTGATCTTCCGGTGGGAGTATCTATCTGTGATCATGTCAACTCATTATTATAGTTAAGGCCAACATAATTGTGTGATCACATCTCTTAATTCTTTCATTGGAGGTTGTTCCTAATGATTTTGGGTCCTAACTTATATGTGTAACACATTTTCTTCTTCTTTGAGAATGTGATATTTTATGGTCAACTTGTGGCTTGCAGTCTTGTACATATTTGTAGTCTTAGGGTCTTTAGAGAGGGAATTTTTTAGTAGGTAGCTTTGAGAGTTTATCATCTAGTATGGATCTTTTTTTTTGGTTGTAATCAAGCATTATTTCTTTAGAATGTAACCTGGCATGTGGTTGGGCATGTATGTTGTAAATATTGATCAGATGATAATATGAAGGCCTACAAGGCATGTTTGTTGTTCATTTCTAAGATGATTATGACCTGTTGTTGTGTGTTTCCATTGTGTTGACTCTTTCTACATGGTTGGAATATCTCCATTAGGGAAACTCTTGCCATGATTGTATCAAATACAACTTAAAATCTCAAACATATAATAATTCCATTAAAATCCCCAAATAGTTTCAACTCATGAAATATTTAGATTCAATAAATTTAACTACCTATACACCATATTTGTCAGCAACCCAAAATTAACACATAAAATATTTCAAACTAGCATTTAATTTGAATCAATCAACTAAGACAACTGCAGACAACTTGACCATGCACTTTTCCAAAGCTATAACAAAATGAATCTTCTAAAATAATGAAACCCAATATAATTAAATGCTCATACAACTTAGCGACAATAATAATAATATTAGTATAATGATTGACAACACTAGTTGGCAATTATTATAAATGGTTAAACACACACAAGCATCGGTCATTAGTCTCATCACATTATGCAAGGGTAGTTGAATGTTACCACACAATAACTGATGGGTAAGCATAGGGAATGCAATGATTGTCAGCCAAGAGAAAGGATGACAATTAGGCTAAGGAACATGATTTTGGCCATATGATTATCTCCAATTACCATTGTCAGAATATTATAGACATGTTTAGACCTATGGAGCTGGGTGTAGTTGATGTGTGGTACATATCATCACTTAAATGCCACATGTCAAGTGTATGAAATCATATATAAATAAATAGTTGAAGCACATACAACACTATTTAAATAACATCAGCCAATGAAAGGGATCTTTGGTGACACAATCATTCAATGGATGTTATGATACCACCCCTTCTCACATATAATCCTCATTTACAACATCGCATCAATATTCTTATCTATCAACTACATCATATAATCATTTATTTGACATTAAATATAAGAATTTATCATTAAATGTCATGAATCTCATTAATCAACATTTACACATTACAATTATTAACATCATTCAATCAATATGATTCAGCATAAAATAAATCTTTTTGAAAATATTACTAGAAACACATGATGAATTATAGTATAACACTCAGAATAGTTGACACAATATCACACTCATCATGAAGCCATCAACAATACCAAAGACAAAATATCATCCATATATGTGAATATATCCAGACATCATCATATAACATCATAACACATACACATAGATTCGTCATGCATATATGATCATCAATGAAAAACCCAATTATAAATCACAACCACATCAGTAGTAATACACACATGCCAAAAAAAAATATAACTATAAATAGGTTCATATCACATATGCCAACTCAAAACAATAGTATATGAACAATCACAAGTGAGATATAACAGAGTCTAGCTCAGATCAAAATAAACAATGACAGAATGCAATCACATGAGGCACTACATATTCTATTAGAAATGGACTATGCAAGTCTAAAGTGAAAATGTATACAATATGAAATTAAATAACTCTTATATACCTACAAAAGCTTTATAAATCATTGTAAGATAAGAAAATAGAATTGTTATTGAAGGAATGGATGTTACCAAAATGTAAGATATAAAATGTGTATTTGAAATGTAGGGGGTAGATAAGATGTTCACCTTTTATCCTTAGATACACAAATGAAGGATTCAAATTAATTAATCCCAAAGGAAGGATCAATGCATAAATGAATCAACCATTTGGAAATAAGCGTAAAGAGGAAGATCTTAAATTCCCATTTATAGAAAGGGAATGTGTGAAAGATTTAGAAATATTAAGAACTCTAATTGAAATAGATAGGAGGAAAGTACTAACCTTGAAATGTTACAGATATGAAGAATGTTGTTTTTGGGGGTTTGCACTCAGTTTCTAGTAAACTCTGAGACCAGATCTGGAACAAAAATGCAGAAATGAATAAAACCCAAAAATATTTTTCTATTCTGAAATAGTTCCAATTTTGACCCTCAAGTCAATGTCACCATTGACCCAGAACTTACAATTCTAACCTAGGGAAGAATCAACCTAAAAAGTCTCCAACATAAAATATGTTTCTGGATCTTGAAATTTTGCTAAAAAAGGTATCCAAATCTGCACTCTGATCCACTATTTTGAACCTATACCTATAATAAAAATGGATTTATTTGTTGGGGGGAGGGTTTTGCCTTGGTCAAACCCCAATTTTGGAATTAACCTCAAAGTATAATTGAAATTGCATAAATGAAACAAAGTAAATGAAAAAATTAACCTTGCTTGTAGAAGCCCTTGTAGTGGATTTGAATCCATGGATCCACAAGTATGCATGCACCAAATGGATATGGTATATAGAATGTAGAAGTTAGGATGTAGGATGTCTCAAATCAGTTGCTTGTAGATCTTCAACACCAATCTTGAATGGATCTTGGAATAGGAAGAGGCTTGGAGGAATGTGGATGGATAAATCTTCAACAAGAGGGCTCCATGGAGCTTGAATCCTGCAATGGCCACCAATGGATCTTCTTGATGAATTGAGTGCTTGAGAAGTGCTTGAATTATTGAGAATGGATGAATACTTCATTGGCTACTTGGCTTGATTCAAATCTTGCTCCTTAGCTTGCTTGAATTTCACTTAGATGATGGTTAGAGAAAATGAGAGGAGAAAGCTTCCTTATATATGAATCTAGGGAACAACCTTCTAGAGAGGCCTACATAGGAGAATTAAATTCCAATTAGACCTATATCCCTAGAAGAGGACCTATATTAAATATAATTTAAGATTTTTTTTTCCGGAGAATGAAACAGTCGACCCAGAAGCAGGAATTAACTCTTTCCAAAGCTCGACATCTGGGAACCCTGGAAATCTAGAATTTGGACCATAGGTCATTAAAGATCAATTCTGACCTAGGTTAAGGTCAAGGTTGACCTTGACCCAAGAAGGTCAACTTTGACCCTGAGTTCAAAAACCTAGTTTGTAGTTTGGAATGCTAGAAACACATTGGAAAAGGTAGAAAATGGGGCAGAACAGGGGGAAAAAGCCAGATCCAAGTCATAAACCCATTCAAGGTGCTTGACATGACCCCAAACCACTTACTCAAAAGGCTAAACTAGTCTATAATGGAAGTGGTTCCATTTTCTGACTATATATTTAGCCCCCACTTTAGCAAGAGTATGGACTCAATGAAAACTCTTGGTAAAGCAGATCATAAATAATAGATAATCTTATTGAAATCAAAAGGGACAAAGGAATCCTCAAGCCCCCAAGGACTTAAGTCTTTATCAACCCTAAGATCACGATAAGAGAGACATCACCAGTTAAGGAGAAAAAGAGAGAGGGTGTGATTACCTCACCCAATGAGAACTTATGTCCCATTGTGAACCACACAAGGAAACAGTGCAAATGGAAAGATGGAGTTGAACTGCCTAGTGAATGTGGCTACTCACTAATCAACCCATCAAGGAGATCTGGTCTTAAGGACACCTTCCTACCTTAAGGGATCAGAACATTGTAAATTGAAACTAGAGGGATCAAGAGATCCATATAAATTTAAACTGGAGGGATCAAGAGATCCTATAAGGTAAAATATCCATGATTTAAGGATTATTCTTTAATCCATAAATGGAAAAAGTTTTAAGTTTGAAAATATTTTGAAAGTGTGTGTGTGCAAAAAGTGAGTAGAGCATATGCCCCCATGTTAAAGTCATTGCTAACACTTTAACAGGAGCAATGGATTTAATGGAAACATAAGCAACTCTACTAATTACGTTTCCATGATGAGATGCCCCCAAATGAAGACAAATCAAGGGAAATACCACATAAATTTACAAAAAAACACAGAAGGGATCTACCTACTGTGGGGTCAGTATGATCATAAGATAATATGTATATATAGATATGATATTGTTGCAAATGAATTGACATCATTCCCCAAAGAAATTAGAACTACAATCACAATGGAGGAAAGAAAACTCAAGAGTTATGAAGAAGAATCTTTTCGGACCACAATGTGGAGACCAAAAAGAATCAGTGCTACCATGTCACAGATCCAAGTGGAATACATGAGGAAAACATTTACGAACAATAGCACAAGTACAACATAACATGAAAACAACATATAGAAGAATACATATACATATAGAGGAATAGTTCAATAGGTTTGATTCCTTTATCACCTTGCACCATCAAAGTAACAAGGGTCATATAAAAGATTCTAACAAATATTTAGCAAACACATTACGGGAGAAGCACAATACAGCATGCAAACACAAAAAGGGCTACCATGAAGGATAAGCCAATCAGGCACATCACCTACTTTCCCCATCTCAGTTTATATCATTTAGGGAAGGTGGGAAACTCGCAAGAGGGACTATATCCAATATAGTAGGAATAATAGCCAGTTCCAAACAAGGATCCTCTTGATAGTCCTGTTGCTCAATACTAGGTGTAATTATTAATTGAGTTGAAAGCATATGGGGTAAATTAGTATCAAGATCGATGGTCTCATATTCATAACTAAGATCAATAGGATCATCAAGAGTATCCTCCTCATCAAGATTAATTAAAATAGGATCTAAGATGCGAATAAGATCATCATACTCATTTATCCTAACATCATCATTATGAGCTTTAACTTCTTCCAACACATCGGGCGTAGGTTGGTCAAAAGAAGGCAAAGAATTTAGAAGAATAGAAGCACGTGCCCTAGCATTAGCTCTACACTTCTTACGATGTTCATTAGCAGATTTGTCACATTTTTCTTTGTTTGACACATGTTGAGAACTAGGAGGAATAACAACTGGTTCCTTCACAAGTTCTATAGGAGAATTGATAGGATTCGTAGTAGGCTAAGAAGAAACATTGAGAGGTTGAGTAATAGAAATAGTGGTAATGGATAAAGGAGGTATATAAGGAGTGGGAAAAAGAAAATGGTTAAGATCTTTCTGAGGCATGCTTAACTTGACAATCTTGCGATGTTTATAGGCTTGATATGAACAAAAAAGGTTGTTAGGGAGAGAAGGACATGAATTAGGTAATGAAGGCCAAAATAAATCAAGAGTAGCACAATCTCTAGGCCTATAAGGTTGATACAAACTATGATTAATCATTTTCACTTCTCCATTATGAATGAACTTAAGACATTTA
>MU226330.1:918368-955595 GCA_018584345.1 Thuja plicata | reverse complement strand
TGATACAAACTATGATTAATCATTTTCACTTCTCCATTATGAATGAACTTAAGACATTTATGAATAGGAGAAGCAATAGCATGCATAGCAGTTATCCAAGGAAAACCAAATTTGACTTGAAATTGATCAGAGCTAGGAATAGAAATGAAGGTAGTATCTACAACTTTGCCACAAAGTTCAACAGGCAAGTTAATAGAACCAAGTGTAGGATAGAGAAAACCATTACAATTTTGGATCCATGCATCAAATATATCATAATAATCACGTTGTAGGTTTTTCATAAAAAGGTTTTCTTTAGTAATGACATTTATTAAAGATGTGGGATCAACAAGACAACCACACGTAGGTATCTTAGCAATCCTAGCATAAATATAAAGGGGACCATCAGGAGCCTTAATAGTCTCAGAATCATCAAAGGTAATTGAGATTTCCCGAGGTCATTTATCCTTAGTTTGTTTCTGAGGTTTAGGTGGAACTTGAAGTTGAAGTGGAGGCAAAGGATCTTGAATAGTAGGTTGAGGTGAAACAACACACTCCACATGATTAACAATGTGATTGATATCATCCATCTTTGAATCATAAACAATATCCATAGAAGATGGTTGAGAAATGGTATTAGTATAATGTGTAGGTAAAGGATTTGTATAAATTTGAAGGTTTTGATTAGGAGGAGAGAAAGATTTGTTCCCATTACCATAAAAATTATCAATAGATAAAGCATTAGAATTTATTAAGTCTTGAACCTTATGCTTTAGAGAATAACATTTTTCAGTATCATGGCCATTCTGGTGATGGTATTGGCAAAAAGCTTTAGAATCAAAATATGTTGATGCTATCATGGTAGGGAGAAGATGTTGAATAGGAGGAAAAGTAATCATATTAGCACTTAACAACCTACTCATAATAGAATGTAAAGATTCAAAGAGAGGAGTAAATGTACGATTCATACGAAAAGCAGTGGATGCAGAAGTGGCATTGTTGGATGCAACAACTTGATTAGCGACTGCATTCATCTTTTTATTGATCTTGATAAATTTGTTAGGTTTTTGAAACTTATTAGGATTAGGAGCAGCATCACTCTTATAAACTAGAATAGGAGCCATTGGAGTCTTGATCTCAAATTGACTCACTTGTAATTGATAATGATGAAGTGTTGCACAAAGTTTTTGAAAAGAAGTAAATTCAGTAAGCAGAATCTTATCTCTAATATCCTTTTGTAAATTTGAAATAAATATAGGTTGAATATCAATATCAGGAACAAGATAAGAAATATGAGCATACAAATTCTTAAATCTACCAATAAAAACAATCAATTTTTCCTTAATGTTTTGTTTACAATGCATTAAATCAGTTAAGGAAACTTGCAAACCAATGTTATTTTGAAATTGTTGAATGAAGGTATTAGAAAGTTTAGGAAAAGAATCAATAGAATAAGGAGGTAAAGAACAATACCTTTTCAAGGCCTTATCACAAAAATTTCTAGCAAACAACTTAGCTAAAATCCTATGGTCATGAGCATAATCACTACAAAGGATTTGAAATGTTTTAACATGAGTAATAGGATCGCCTTTACCATTGTAATTCTACAAATGAGGCATATCAGCTTGCTGAGGGATAGTAGCATGAATAATCTCTAAGGATAAAGGACTACCCATGTCACATGTAGGAATGCTAAACTTGGATTGGGTTAAAGATGCAAGTTGTTGTTGTAAAGATGACATAGCTAGTTTGAGCCAAAATAATAATTGTGGAATCATTAGAAGAAATAGGTGGCATAGAAATATTAGGAACACTATAAAAAAATGTAGGAAGAAGCGGGAATGGAAGACACAACCAGTGGAACACTTGGAACCACAGTTGGAAGGGGGTTGGAATAAGTAAAAGGGACACTATGATATGAAGGTTGTGAGGTAGGTAGGGATACCGGTGGAACACTCACAAGAATAGATAAAATTGGAAGAGATGTAGTCATCAAAGGAGGAGTATAAGTAGGAATACTAGGTAAAGGAATAGAGGAAGCTCCCTCAATAGTGATAGGAGTGAATCCTAGATCTTGAGCTTCTTGAGCTAAAGGTTTTGTTGGTTCTTTTTTACACTATGATTACTGAACAACAACCCTTTCACCCTTTGATGTATTTTAAAGAGTAGCCAACTCTTGGTATTCAAAAAGGACTGAAAAGGACCAACTAAATAGGATGCAATCCATCCTTCTACACTTTAGGTTTTGAAAAACCAAGCCAAGGACACCCTTCAATGCCTTCAATACTCTATTTGGCATCAATCAGTAGCAATATCACAAAGGATTCAACATGACCGGGAGATACTAGATGACCAGCTAATCACCCATCGAACATCAACCTTGAAGTGGAGCAAGAGATTAGTACAACCACAAAGCACATAAAACCTTCAGATATTTGGAGTTTATTTCTTTAAATGTAGAACATAGCCAAGACTTAACCAAATATGCATCAATATAGGAGGTACTACTAAATGATCAGTGCTTTATCTATTGGGCAATCCTCTTTAACCAAATTTAGAAATATAGCAATCAACTTCTGTCAGAGATTCCAAGCCATAAACACAATAAATCCAAATCAATACTAATTATAGAAATCCTCTTATAGACAACCGAATGAAACTATGTCACATCTACAGCATCATTTAATCTAATCCTAGCTAGATCAGAACTGAAGAATGATAAAACATACATAGACAAACTCCATGCAAAAAATCAAAAAGTTCAGACTTCACTAGACTGACACCAAGGAGAGATTTGAATCTGGAATTCTCATATTAAGTGTGAAGAATCACATTAATGTACACAAATTTGCAATCAGGAATATACTACTTCAATAAGCTACAAAAACTCAATGATATTCTATTTGAATACAAAACTGGTATAATCAACAAACTATATCCTTAATGGAACCATGAAATGACTGGAAGCTCCTGGAGCCAGTACTCTACAACTCTCTATGGAGACCAGGATTTGGAACCCTATAACAATGGAAGAAATTTGCATAAGTAGAAAGAGAAAAACCATCAGATTCATCCTCATTTCAACACCTATCCCTTCTCCCAAATATACTCAATTGATCTACCTCAACTACTCAAAAATCTGATTTTATCTGCCGATATGTCTTCTCTATTTTTTCCAAATTTAAGTTGACTCATTGTTTCTTCATTTTTTTCAAACTGATTTGATCCTGCATCAAAATGGACTGCAAAAATGAATTCCTCATTTCGAGACCTTTCTGGCAATATATGATACTTGGTATTTTGGATAAAATTTGCCCCCTGAATCACCAAAAAAACTTTCCCTTCCCGTGCATATTTCTTGAATAATTTCTAAAATATTTGTGCCTTTTCAATAGTCAAACTATTGAATTAAGATGACATTTCATTTAAAAATCTGCATATTTTATCTTTTATCCTTATTTCACCCAGATTTAATCAGCTTGTGACACTTGTCAATCAGGCTTAATGGCTTACCCATTAGATCTCATGCATCTTCCTTTTAAGCCATTAAGTCCACCCTATGATTCTTTTCAACCTGCACACCCTTTAATTCCTCCTTTTTTGAGATGAATTTATGCACATATTTCATATTAGTCCCAGATTAAACCAGCTTGTGACACTTGTCAATTAGGCTTAATGGCTTACCCATTAGATGTCATGCATCTTCCTTTTAAGCCATTAAGTCCACCCTAGGATTCTTTTCAACTTGCATACTTTTTAACTCCTTGTTGAAATAAATTCAATTTAAATTTTATTTAAATCTGCAAATTTTACCAGATTGCGCTATGTGGCATCTTCTGATTGGTCTACAGGTCCATTGGGCACCATGTGTCATTCTCTAATTCGCCACCATCTATGCACTATATTGGATCTTTCCTTGTGTTTGAGGTGTCACATGGCCCAATGGCTTAATGGCTTAATGATATCTTCCTTGTAACTTTCTCATTAAGCCTTTAAGTCATTCATTGATCTTGGTTGCCTTGAGATCCATGCCCAAACCTGCAGCATATTAGCCTACTCATCTGCCATGTTAGCTTTGTGTGGTCCATCAAAATTGGGTGTTTGTACACCAAGCACGCTTCCCAATTCAATTTACCACCTGTGCGTGCATAGCCTCCAGCTTCATCTTCATATCACTATCTGTGGCTTTTTGTATTTGAACACATTGAAAGTCCCCTTCCCGGTGAATGTGGAACTAAATCTTTAGAATGTTTTAAAGCCTTATGCATTTTACTCTAAAATAATGGGGCCCACCATGCACTTAACTATACAGCCATGTGGCCCACCAAATGGCCTCTTGGTTCTTTCTTCAAACCATATACTAAGTGCTTTAGTATATAAATACTAAAAACTTTCAAAACCCCATGCATGTGGGATAAATGTTTTTGCTCATTTTCAAGCTTCAGAAGGTTTCCAGAAAATGCCCCTCATCCATGACATCATTCCCTTGCTAATAAATACTTCCAATCTTCTCTATAGGTCTAGGCGCCCCAATCTATGGATTCACTTTTGCAATTTTGTTTAATTTTTTGACAAATTCCATCCTTTTTCTTCGATGTGCAGCATCTCTGTTTGCTGGTTTTTTGCATATTTAAATGAAAACTTTCTTTAAAAACTCCTCCATATGGCTAGGTGCCCCTTGCCATGGATTCCTTTTTGCATTTTAGAATTTTAAAAAACTTCAAATGCAACCTCCAATGTTGAGCGCAACAAATTGTTGGCTGTTGTTTTGATTTGTATTTCAAAACCAAAATATAAAAAAAAACTCCTCATTCACATGGCTGGGTTGCGCACCATATACTTATCTATTGTTTTCATTTTAAATAAATACTTTAAAAATGACTTCTCCCTCTACTGCGCAGCCTTTGCTTGGCTGTGGTGACTTTCATTAAAACAAAAAAAAACTTCTCAACCCAAGGCCTGGGTGCAGGCTTCCTTAGCTGCTGTTTTGTTTTATAAAAAAAATTTAATTCTCCCCTCCAATAAATTTCATTTCCATCTTCTGAATGTTGGCCCCATATGATTTTGTTTATTTGCCGATTAAATTTTTAATAAACAAACACATTTAAAATGCTGATTCTAAAAAAACTCTAAAAAAATTCACCGGCTTCATAAAATGCTCTTGCTATGCCGGTATAAACTATCTCACAATCGATCCACAAAGTAACTCACTGGCGGGAATTTAAAAACAACTTTCATAGTTCCGCAAATTGGCTTCATTATTGGAAAGTAGCCTCTGGATCGGGCTTTAAAAATCTACTAGATCTTATTTTCAAGCATGGGAATAGGAAAGTACATTCATCTCCAGCATCTGATCAATTGTCATTAACTAGACAGGCTTTGAAAACACTCAGGCCAAAAGATAATAATATGCAAAGTGAGCAACTTCGTTATATTCTTCAATCGAGAGTTTGCAAACCTTTCCAGAAGTACTACTTGGAAAGTCATCATATTGCCTCTTGAAGATCTATCGCTTGGCAGAATGTCTCATTCATCATCATTGAAAATGAATGCAAAAGGGCTTCACTGGATTCATCCTCAGGTGCAAGATGCAAATAATCAAACTTAGCAATTCAGAAAATAGTGCTAGTGCAAAATGTTGAAACAACATAAACTTCATCTGGATCAGTCACTGCAAGATTATCAAGGTATGCTCTGAGAATTCACCATCAGATCAAGTAGTACACTCACATGCCATGAGAATTATTCCACAATAGGTTCTTGAAAACAACTCTCAGAAAATGACCATTCAGTTTACTCCCATTCTGCTCTGCATTGTCAAACTGCACAAACTGCCTTTGAAACTGAAATCATAAAGTCATCAAGATGAACTTTTAGAATCTAATCCTCTGGAGCTTGATTCACCTTCACACATGGAGCATGAATCTTCAAGTAACTTGCACAAAAGATGAACTGATTAACTGATACAAGTTTGCAAAGTTAGCATCTTATAATTTTTCTGATTTTGCACTCAGCAAATATGTAGAAATTGGATTTGGAATCAAGTTGAGAAAGTGAATAAATAGATTGGCCAACAGCTAAAATTATTCAGATAGGTAAATTATCATGTTTTTAACACAAGGGAAAACTCAATTATGCAGGGAATTCAACTGGATACATCTCGGAAGACCTTAAAGTAGGTTATTTAGCAATTTGGGAATAACAAAAAAATAGGACAATTTTGCAAGACCAACTTTGGGGAAAATGAAAACTTATCAAATGGATTCAAAATGACTTAGGATTTAAAAAATAAGCTCTTTGTCATACATTTAAAACATTCCCAAAGTAGTGACCCATGAAACCTAAGAGGATGCAATATATTCAGATGCAAAGTAGGCTTGTTACAACAAAGTAACACTTAGGAGAAAATGCAAATTTAAGACAAGTGCTCAAAACAAGACATCATGAAACAACTTGAAACACAAATCTAATGATCTAAGATGTCTTCAAATGTTAGCACAAAGGTAATGAACACCTGACATGCATGTTGGACCTCGAGACTTCATCCGGGAAAATAAGCACAAAAGCAAATATAGGGCTTCAAACTGCAAAATTTCAACATGGTGCTTCAAAACCCCTTACTACATTTGTTTAGTCCCAATAGTGGCTCTGACTGTGGATGCGTGCCCCATGAAATCATTTAGAAAATCTCAGAATCATTGGTAGAAGAAAACCACCACAAAAACAAGAAATCAGACTTTTCTCTTCAATCTCTCTCTTCTCCTTCCCAACTCAAAAACTAGGGACCCCTTTATTGAAAGAAAACACCACACAAATGAAGGGAAAGTGACTGTACAACATGTACAAATTATCCAAAAAAGGCCTCAAACCTCTTCACAACTAAAATCAGCACTTACCCCTATCATATGTCTGATTTTCATCATTTAGCAGTATGATCATTCTGTAAAACTTATTTCCAAACAATCGACCATTCTGAAAAATTTTTGCACAACTCATGCCACTATCCCACTTATCATTGTCATACACCTATCATCTTGTAGCATAACAAAATCATGTACTTTCTGAAATGATCCATAATCTGAAAAGTATCCTCTGTATTCACTACATGGTGAACACTCATATGGAACATGATATTCTTCATTATCAATCTTCTTGACATGCTCAAATAAATACTCAACTGGCTGCATTGAAAATTTAAAACATTCAAATTCAACCACACAAGTAGCATCATAATCATTTATCTCAATGAGTGCTTGGACATCAAAGAAGGGATTCTCACACTCAACCCCATACATACTAGACCAATATTCCAGAAGATGATTTTGAGTTGTAACTTCTGATTTTAGACCTGGTTCATAATATGAAACTTCAGTCATTTTCAAGCTAAAAGAATCTTCAAAATAAATACTAGAAGAAGATTGATCTTTAGAGAAGGATACTAAATCATATATTTCATCCTGGTCCCTATATTCATTCTTTTCATAATCTTATATGTCATTCAAATCAAATGAATTTTCAATTATGTCCTCATATAAAGGATTGGAAACTACATGTAAACCCTTCTCAAAATCTGAACAACAAAGCATTAGTTGGTCCCTCTTTACTTCTTCATCAAAGAGTGGATTAAAAACTTCATTATATCCACAATCACTTTCAATATCACACTCATCTTTATTTAATGCTAGAAAAATATTGTTGATGAGAATGCTGCAAAGAAGAATCACCAACTGTGTGAAGGAGCTTTTGTGCTGAAACATCACATACACAATCATTTGTAATATTGGCTTCATGCATACACACATCAATCAGTTCTTCATAGATAGCATTTGGGACACATAGAGCTATAGTAAACACATGTTGAGGCTTATCCATTCCTTTCGAGTACATCATACAACTTCTTGGTTCAGAATCAGCCTCATGAGAAACACAATCAGCATTGCTATGTGATACATGAGACAATTTTACAATTGGAGCAACAAGCTAATAATTATATGAATCAACACTTACAACATCTTCAGCATATTTATCACTTACATGATCATTAGAAGGTTGTCTTTGAACCTCTATTGCTGAAACTATTTCAACTTTTACTTTCTCTTTTACATCTGTCTCAACTTGAAACTGAATGGGTGAAAAGGAATCAACAAAAAATTTATACTGCTGGTTGAAATCTGCATTCTTAATCTAATTTGTATTTGTTATCTGTGCGTCATTTGGGGCTGCAAACTCACCAACATTCTGAGAATTCCATGGAGATTCTTCACTTTTATATTCATTCCTATATGCAGTCCCAAGAGAAGTTGTATTTTCAAATTTATGACTTCTCATGAAACCAAACTTCATCATTCCTTCAATGTCCCTCGCCATCTGACATGCTTGATATAAATTCTAAGGTTCTTTATCTCTCAACTTGTAACTCATCTTTTTATCAAACGCACACAAGTATATAACCAAAGCCATGGCATCTTGGGGTCTACACTTCTCAGGAATTTTCTTCAATGTCTTCATAAATCTAAGATTGAAATTACATACTAGCTCCTCATCTTCAATATGAGTATCAAATAAATCAGCAATCAAATCATATTCACTAACCCATTCCTTGTACTATTCATTGAATGCTTCTTCCAATTCTCTCCATAAGCTGATATATTGTGGCAACAAAAATGAGAACCATTCTCTTGCCTCATTCATTAAAGAATGTGCAAACAACTTCATAATGATATCCTTGTGGACAACATCAAAATCCTCTATCATATTAATGAATTCATTCAAATGCTTCTCAGCCAATTCATCTTTTATACCACTGAACTTTGGCAAATGTTTTCTGATTTTGGATGGAATGAAATTTGGGTAACCTGGAATGCCATTGAAATTTAGGGTTGCATACAACTTAATACTGGAACCCTGCTTACTATATTGTTGAGACATCTTATTAGGCATGGTTACTTTCAACATACACAAGGCTAGAAATAAACATAATATATTCCCAAATGCCTTCACCAACACTTCAATTTGACCATAAAGAACTTGGCCAAAATTTTCAAACCACTTGCATACCACAAGCAAAGATGATAGTTGAAACTAACAATACAGTAGTATGAAAACCATATTTCAATACTTTTCCCTTTTAACTAGTGCTTATATCACTTTATAGGGAAACAATTCTTGATTCTTTCTCAAAGAAAATGAGGATTACCTAGATAATTATCTTGTTGTTGTCCTTCTTTATTTCTTTCAAATTTTGTTAATCCACCATTGAATCTTTCAAGCATCTGCTAGATCCTTGGTGCAAGTGTTTCCAATTGATCATCAAATTTCATCATTAAGTGCACACTGGTGCAAAGATCTTTCAGAGTCACCACTCACTATTGTGAGAATAAATAAAACATTAATAGAACAAGGACAAGTTGGGAATCAAACAAACATAGCAGACTTTTAGCAAATCAATTAGATCTGACACATTCAAAATTCTTTTAACAACAACAACCAGGCTAACAATTAGGATCTAAAGAATTTTCATATTTACAAACTTTATGAACTCTATCCTCAAATGGATATGGTAGAAATCAACTGGATCTATTAAACAAATAGACCAGGAGTTTAGCTCAACTTGGTAAACCTGAATTATTTACTACAAATTACTTCAACTCCCTAGTAGAGTCATCATTTTTTTGGTGGCTCGAATGGGTCAAATAATATAATCAATGAAACACCTAAGATTCTTTAAAATTTTAGCAATATTTTTCTATCTCTTTCCCCAATAGAGTCACCATTTTGTTGGTTCTTTTTTACGTTGTGATTACAGAACAACAACCCTTTCACCCTTTGATGTATTTTAAAGAGTAGCCAACTCCCCATATTCAACCAAGACTGAAAAGGACCAAGTAAAAAGGATGTGGATCCATCCTTATACACTTTAGGTTCTGCAAAACCAAGGGAGGGACACCCTTAAATGCCTTCAATACTCTATTTTGCATCAATCAGTAGCAATCTCACAAAGGCTTCAACACGACCGGGAGATACTAGGTGACTGGCTAATCACCCATTGAACATCAACCTTGAAGTGGATTAGGAGATTAGGACAACCACAAAGCACATAAAACCTTCAAATATTTGGAGTTTATTTCTTTAAATGCAGAACATAGCCAAGACTTAACTAGATATGCATCAATACAGAAGGTACTACTCAATGATCAGTGCTTTATCCATTGGGAAATCCCCTTTAACCAAATTTAGAAATATAGCAATCAACTTCTGTCAGAGATTCCAAGCCATAACCACAATAAATCTAGATCAATACTACTTATAGAAATCCTCTTATAGACAACCGAATGAAACTATATCACATCTATAGCATCATTTAATCTGATCCTAGATCAGAACTGAAGAATGATAACACATACATAGACAAACTCCATGTAAAAAATTAGACAGTTCAAACTTCACTAGACTGACACCAAGGAGAGATTTGAATCTAGAATTCTCATATTAAGTGTGAAGAATCACATTACTATACACAAATTTACAATCAGGAATATATTGCTTCAATAAGATGCAAAAAATCAATGACATTCTACTCTATTTGAATACAAAACTGGTACAATCAACAAACTATATCCCTAATGGAACCATGAAATGATTGGAAGCTCCTGGAACCAGTCCTCAACTCTCTGTGGAGACCAGGATTTGGAACCCTGTAACAATGGAAGAAAATTGCATAAGTAGAAAGAGAAAAACCATCAGATTCATCCTCATTTCAACACCTATCCCTTCTCCCAAATATCTTTAATTGATCTGCCTCAACTACTCAAAAATCTGATTTTATCTATTGATATGTCTTCTATGTTTTTTCCAAATTTAAGCTGACTCATTGTTTCTTCATTCTATTCAAACCGATTTTATCCTACATCAAAATGGACTACAAAAATGAATTCCTCATTTTGAGACCTTTTCGGCAATATATGATACATGGTATTTTGGATAAAATTTGCCCCCTGAATCACCAAAAAAACGTTCCCTTCCCGTGCATATTTCTTGAATAATTTCTTAAATATTTGTGCCTTTACAATAGTCAAACTATTGAATTAAGATGACATTTCATTTAAAAATCTGCATATTTTATCTTTTATCCTTATTTCACCCAGATTTAATCAGCTTGTGACACTTGTTAATTAGGCTTAATCACTTACCCATTAGATCTCATGCATCTTCCTTTTAAGCCATTAAGTCCACCCTATGATTCTTTTCAACCTGCACACCCTTTAATTACTCCTTTTTTGAGATGAATTTATGCACATATTTTATATAAATCCCAGATTAAACCAGCTTATGACACTTGTCAATCAAGCTTATTGGCTTACCCATTAGATGTCATGCATCTTCCTTTTAAGCCATTAAGTCCACTCTAGGATTCTTTTCAACTTGCATACTTTTTAACTTCTTACTTGTTGATAAAAATTCAATTTAAATTTCATTTAAATCTGCAAATTTTACCAGATTGCACCACGTGGCATCTTCTGATTGGTCTGCAGGTCCACTGGGTGCCATGTGTCATTCTCTGATTCACCACCATCTCTGAACTATACTTGATCTTTCCATGTGTCTGAGGTTCCATGTGGACCAATGGCTTAATGGCTTAATAATATCTTCCTTGCAACTTTCTCATTAAGCCTTGAAGTCATCTGTTGATCTTGGTTGCCTTGAGATTCACACCCAAACCTGTAGCCTATTAGCCAACTCATCTGTCATGTTAGCTTTGTGGGGTCCATCAAAATTAGGTGTTTGTCCTCCAAGCAAGCTTCCCAATGCAATTCACCACCTACGCGTGCATAGCCTCCAACTTCATCTTCATATCACTATCTGTGGCTTTTTGTATTTAAACACATTGAAAGTCCCCTTCCTGGCGAATGTGGGACTAAATCTTTAGAATTTTTTTAAAGCCTTATGCATTTTACTCTAAAATAATGGAGCCCACTGCACACTTAACTATCCATCCAAGAGGCCCACCAAATGGCCTCTTGGTTCTTTCTTCAAACTATATACTAAGTGCTTTAGTATATAAATACTAAAAACTTTCAAAACCCCGTGCATGTGGGATAAATGCTTTTCCTCATTATCAAGCTTCTGAAGGTTTCCAACAAATGCTCCTCATACATGACATCATTCTCTTGCTAATTAATACTTCCAATCTGCTCCATAGGTCTGGGTACCCCAATCTATGGATTCACTTTCGCAATTTTGTTTAATTTTTAAACAAATTCCATCCTTTTGCTTCGGTGTGTAGCATCTATGTTTTCTTGTTTTTTGCATATTTAAATGAAAACTTTCTTTAAAAACTCCTCCATAGGGCTGGGCGCCCCTTGCCATGGATTCCTTTTTTCATTTTAGAATTTTAAAAAACTTCAAATCCAACCTCCAATGCTAGGCACAGCAAACTGTTGGCTATTTTTTTGATTTGTATTTCAAAACTAAAATATAAAAAAAAAATCCTCATTCACATGGCTGGGTTGCGCACCGTATACTTATCTGTTGTTTTCATTTTAAATAAATACTTTAAAAGAGACTGCTCCCTCTATTGCTAGGCTATGCAGGCTTTGCTTGGCTATGGTGACTTGCATTAAAACAAAAAAAATTAAAACTTCTCAACCCAAGGCCTGGGCATAGGCTTCCTTAGCTGTTGTTTTGTTTTATAAAAACCATTTAAATCTCCCCCCCAATAAATTTCATTTCCATCCTCTGAATGTTGGCCCCATATGCTTTTGTCTATTTGCTGATTAAAGTTTTAATAAAAAAACACATTTAAAATGATGATTCTAAAAAAACTCTCAAAAATTTTACCTGCTTCATAAAATGCTCTTTCTATGCCGGTATAAACTATCTCACAATCGATCCACAAAGTAACTCACTAGCGCGCATTTAAAAACAACTTTCACAGTTCTGCAAATCGGCTTCATTATTGGAAAGTAGCATCCAAGTCGAGCTTCAAAAACCTACTGGATAATTATTTTCAAGCATGGGAACTAGAAAGTACATTCATCTCCAGCATCTAAGCAATTTTCATTAACTAGACTAGATTTGAAAACACTCGGGCCAAAAGGTAATAATATGCAAAGTGAGCAACTTTGTTATATTCTTCAATTGGGAGTTTGCAAACCTTGCCAAAAGTACTACTTGGAAAGTCATCATATTACCTCTTGAAGATCTATCACTTGGTAGAATTACTCATTCATCATCATTGAAAATGCATGCAAAAGGGCTTCGTCAGATTCATCCTCAAGTGCAAGATGCAAATAATCAAACTTTGCAATTTAGAAAATAGTGCAAGTGCAAAATGTTGAAACAACATAAACTTCATCCAGATCAGTCACTGCAAGATTATCAAGGTTTTCTTTGATACTTCACCATCAGATCAATTAGTACACTCACATGCCATGAGAATTATTCCACAATTGGTTCTTGAAAATAACTCTCAGAAAATGACCATTCATTTTACTCCAATTCTGCTCTGCACTGTCAAACTGCACAAACTGCCTTTGAAACTGAAATCATAAAGTCATCAAGTTGAACCTTCAGAATCTAAACCTCTAGAGCTTGATTCAGCTTCACACATGGAACATGAATCTTCAACTAACTTTCACAAAAGGTGAACTAATCAACTAGTATAAGTTTGCAAAGTTATCATCTTACAATTTTTCTGATTTTGCACTCAGCAAATATGCAGAAATTGGATTTGGAATCAAGTTGGGAAAGGGAATAACTAGATTGGACAAGGGCTAAAATTATTTAGATAGGTGCATTATCATTTTTTTAACATAGGGGAAAACTAAATTATGTAGGGTATTCAACTGGATACATCTTGGAAGACCTCAAAGTAGTCTATCCAGCAATATAGGCATAACAGAAAAACAAGACATTTTGCAATACCAACTTTGGGGAAACTGAAAAATTATCAAATGGATTCAAAATGACTTAGAATTTAAAACATAAGCTCTTTGTCATACATGTAAAACATTCCCAAAGTAGTGACCCATGAAACCGAAGAGGATGCAAGATATTCAGATGCAAAGTAGGCTTGTTACAACAAAGTAACACTTAGGCGAAAATGCAAATTTAAGACAAATGCTCAAAACAAGATATCATGAAACAACTCGAAACTCAAATCTGATGACCTGAGATGTCTTCAAATGTTGGCACAAGGGTAATGAGAACCTGACGTGCATGTTGGACCTCAATAATTCATCCGGGAAAATAAGCACAAAAGCAAATATAGGGCTTCAAACTACAAAATTTCAACATGGTACTTCAAAAACCCTTACTGCATTTTTTAGTCCCAACAGGTTTAACATTCAAATGCACAAGATGAGTGATACCACACAAGGGATTAACACCTTTATCTCTATCACAAAGGACTTTCTTAAGAGCCTCTATAGCTTGGATGGAATCTCTATTATGGTTTTCTTGAATAAGCCAATTTCCCATTTTATCAAGTTCTGTTGAAAGTTTTTGTATTTGTTTCAGGAGGAACTCTTAGAGCATCATCCTCATCATGAGATGAGTGAGAAGATTCATGCTCCATAGAAGGATTGGAATCATGAGTGGCCAAATTGTCATCCAGTATCCTAAGGAAAGGAGAGGAAGACTTGGGATCAAAGGAATCCATAAGTCTACGACTTCTTCTAACTGGGATACTATAAGTAGGATTAGAAGTGGTAAAGCTCATAAACCAATGCAATGCAAATGAACTAATTTAGGAAACACAAGATTTTTATTTTATTTTTATTTTTTGAAACTTAAATGCAATAACATAAAATAAAGCTAATCTAATATGTATGCAAGATTTAACATAAAATATGTAAATCTAACACCAAAAAGAAAGATTTGTCTATCGTAGGTTCACCAAAATGTAAGATAAGAAAATAGAATTGTTATTGAAGGAATGGATGTTACCAAAATGTAAGATATAAAATGTGTATTTGAAATTTAGGGGGTAGATAATATGTTCAAATGAAGGATCCAAATTTATTCCTTAGATACACATATGAAGGATCCAAATTGATTAACCCCAAAGGAAGGATCAATGCATAAATGAATCAACCATTTGGACATAAGCGTAAAGAGGAAAATCTTAAATTCTCATTTATAGAAAAGAATGTGTGATAGATTTAGAAAGATTATGAACTATAATTGAAATAGATAGGAGGAAAGTACTAACCTTGAAATGTTACAGATCTAAAGAATGCTATTTTCGGGGGTCTACACTTAGTTTCTAGAAAATCTAAGACCAGACCTGGAATAGAAACACAAAAACGAACAAAGCCCAGAAATATTTTTTTGTTCTAACATAGTTCTAATTTCGACCCTCAAGTCAATGTCACCATTGACCCAGAATTTTTTATTCTAACCTAGGGTAGAATCAACCTGAAAAGTCTCTGACAGAAAATCTATTTCTGGATCCTGAAAGTTTGCTAAAAAGGGTATCTAAATCTGCACTACGATCCACTGTTCCAAACTTGTACCTGCAAGAAAAATGGATTTTTTTGTTGGGGGGAGGGGTTTGTCTTGGTCAAACCATGGTTTTGGAATTAACCTCAAAGTATAATTAAAATTTCATAAATGAAACAAATTAAATGAACAAATTCACCTTTCTTGTAGAAGCCCTTGTAGCAGATTCGAATCCATGGATCCACAAGTATGCATGCACCAAATGGATGTAGAATATAGAATGTAGGATGTAGGATGTCTCAAATCAATTGCTTGTAGATCTTCAACACCAATCTTGACTGGATCTTGGAATAGGAAGAGGCTTGGAGGAATGTGGATGGAGAAATCTTCAACAAGAGGGCTCCATGGAGCTTCAATCCTTCAATGGCCACCAATGGATCTTTTTGAAGAATTGAGTGCTTGAGAAGTGCTTGAATGCTTGAGAATGGATTAATACTTTAATGGCTACTTGGCTTGCTTCAAATCTTACTCCTTAGCTTGCTTGAATTTCACTTAGATGATGGTTAGAGAAAATGAGAGGAGAAAGCTTTCTTATATATAAATCTAGGGCACAATCTTCTAGAGAGGACTACATAGGAGAATTAAATTCCAATTAGACCTATATCCCTAGAAGAGGACCTATATGAAATATAATTTAATATTTGTTGTTCCAAAGACTGAAACAGCTGACCCGGAAGCGAGAATTAACTCTTTCCAAAGCCCGACATCCAGAAACCCTGGAAACCTAGAACTTGGACCATAGGTCATAAAAAGGTTGATTCTGACCTAGGTCAAGGTCGAGGTCAAAATTGACCCAAAAAGGTTGACTTTGACCCTGACGTCAAAATCCCAGTTTGTAGTTTGGAATGTCAGAAACAGGCTGGAAAAAGTGAAAAATGGGGCAGAATAGGGGAAAAAGCCAGATACAAGTCAGAGACCCATTCAAGGTACTTGACATGACCCCAAACCACTTACTCAAAAGGCTAAACCAATCTATAATGAAAGTGCTTCCATTTTCTGACTATACAATCATATATTATATAAAATATAGACAATCTCAATATATGGTGAAAAAGTGCAAGGTGAACAATTAAATAACTCTTAAACATATATATTAATTTTATCATTCACATAGTATATGGGAAAGAGGCCACACAATCTAAAGTGAAAAATTACATGGTATGCAATTAAATAACTCTTAAATATCTATACTAATTTTATAAATCTCATACTATATGATAAATAGACCAAAATTGTTTAAAGCGGAAAAGTGTTTGATATGCACTTAAATAATTCTTAAATATTAGACTTTCTTTTAAATCTCATGCTATGCGTGAAATAGACCACATAATTTTAAAGTGAAAATGTGTATGATATGCAATTAAATAACTCTTAAATGTTAATACTAATTTTATAAATAACATATTCTATTGGAAATAGACTATGCAAGTCTAATATGAAAAAGTATACAATATACAATTAAATAACTCAGATTATATACCTACACAAGCTTTATAAATGATGTATTATATAGAATATAGATGGTTTAAATCTATGGTGAAAAAGTTCAAGGCGAGCAATTAAATCTCTCTCTCTCTCTCTCTCTCTCTCTCTCTCTCTCTCTCTCTCTCTCTCTCACACACACACACACACACACACACATGCACACACACACATAGGGTATGTGTAGGATCATGGTATACCAAGCTATGGCCTTAAGTGGCAATGAAAAATCATAAAATTAGGGTTAGTCAACTTGACGTAAAAAGTTAAACAACTTATCAACCTTATGTGAAAAACTTGTAAGAATAGAATCTGTACGAAATTGAATGTAGTTTCTAAGCTACTAGCCCTTGTCTGAAAAAAAATTAATATAATGTTCAATATTTTAGATTTCAATGCAGCAGTACAAAAATTTCAAGAAAAAGATAAAAAGTACGTGTATGTCTGACCACCTTAATCACAATCAAATGATGATATATTTTCACAAGATTCTAGATATATGTAGTAGACTCATGACACATATTTTTGTGTAATTTTTTATCAAATAATTAATTAATTATGAATTTTCTGCTACAACTTATTCAAAATAAAAAAACTCTTGTGTCTGACCACCTTAACTAATTCTAAACTTTACAAAATTGCAAACTTTTCTTTTTCTTATAGTAGGTGAAGCATAGAATGTGACGCATGCTTCGAATTTCAAAAAGGTTAAACCGTTTGAAAGTTATAGTTGTTTTTAATCAGTCTGTCAATTAGGACTTTAGAGATAACTCAATTATAAAATAAGTAATAATTACTTACTGAACTTGAAATTCGATAGCAATTATATTGATGGAAAGAAGATAATGTCTGTAAGAAACCCTTTTTGTTTCATCAATTTTGGGTGAAAAAAAGGTCGTCGGCTACATAGTCGAAGTCTGAAGATCAGAGGAAATATGGTGAACACATCATTTAGGTTGACCATCCATGTTTGGCATTGCAAAGCCAAAACTCAAAGCAAATACCAAGCCTAAACGTATATCTGATATTATTGGATATCTGAATATCCGATAAGTCCCGCCCAAATTTCAACATTTCAAATTTAACGCTCTTTTCAATTTTATAATTTTAGGTTTTTTTTTAATTGTATGATTTTATATTTTTAGGTTATATATTATAAATTTCATTTTTTTAATATTAATATTAAATGGTAATAGCACTAGTATTATATAAATTAGTATAAATTATTATTATTTAGTTTCTCTATTGTATAATAGTATAATATCAGTATTAATTATTTATTAATGTTTATATTATAACAATAATAACTAGGGGAGAGAGAGAGAGAGAGAGAGATTTACAAAATATTAATATTTATATTTCTATAATATTAATATAATGAAAAAGTAAACTAAACATTCAAAATAGGATGAAAATGAAAAGGTTGAAGCCAAATTTAGGTGGGAGATATCGAATGTCCGATAATATCAAATTTTTGATAGGATCAGATGTCCGATATTATTGGATATCTGATATTCTCCACTGGTATCCAAAAGCAAAAATTGATTCTCTAGGTCCCTCAGTCCGAGAAGCACATTTTCTGCAGAGAATATCATGGGAAATCAATTGTGAAAGAAAAAAATTACTTTTTCACCCTTTTGTTGGAATTTCTATATTAACAAAGGTTTTTGCATCACCTTTTTGGTCCCACCATGGGGAGTAGTAGTCGTCAAAAGCATAAATGGAAGAGGAAGCTCACAAATGAAGAGATTGAAGTGTATAGAGAAATGGATAGCATTTCCCATCAGAACAAGAGACAAGGTATGTTAAATATTAATGAAGATGTGGGCATAGGCCCACTCTTAAATGCAATTTCAAGTGAAGAAGAACATGAATTTGAAATGGTTTATGAAAATTATATTGAAAATGAGAATGTAGGGATTGAAGATGAAAATGTAGGTTTTGAAAATGAACATGTAGATGTGGACAATGGAAGTGTGGACATTGACAATGACAATCCACTGATCGAATATAAAGGAATTAACAATGATAATGGTGCACAAGAACCAAATCAACATTACACAGCTCCAAATTATATGAGAAATGAAGTCCCTTGTGAGGAAGAAAGACAAACTTCAAATTTGAGACCTTCAAGAACAAAAAAATGGTTACTTTAAATTGATGAGAACATAATGAGCAATTTCAATGGCAAGATATCAGAAAGAAACATTCGATTGTGGGTTTCAAAACTTTTTGATCAATTTTTTAGCCACAAGACATTGGTTGAGAAATGTCAATTGTTTGTGCAGTTGTTAAAGATGTAGAAGATGAGACCTAATCTAGTCAAATTGAAGATTAGTGTGAACAAGAAAAAAGAGGAATGTTATTATTGTGATAAATATTTTTAGTGCTCTCAATTCCATTGGGAAGACTACCAAGGAAAAGGACAAGAGATCCACTTGGAGGGTTATTACAAACTCCTTAGTAATTCATCATTTGAGAAAGGCTCGTTTGATGAGACAAACTTGTGTTGACTTGAACCTAAATCATAAAACTTTGGATTGAGCACCTGCAAGAAGAGAAAGACTTGATGATCCTCTTCAAAATGATACATGGGCTTATGGTAGGAGACTTCCACATTGTGATAAGAAGATTACCAATGGTGTGAAGGATCAAATTCAACTATTTTGGCAATCTAACTCAAGAGTGTCACCAAATGTGAAGGATGTCTTGAAGTTGAGAATTGGCATTTGAGACCGCACCCCACATCCAAAACATTATTTGGAGGTGAGTCAAACAATGTTGTTCAAAACATTTTTTGAGACACATCCAACATTGAAAATATCACAAAGAGCTTTTGAAGCATTCAAGCATTTTTTGTGTGTGCCTCTTAAAATTCGAAATACTTGTTGTTGCAAATATCATGTGGAGTTTTCAATGCATCATGAATTGTTATGATCCATTCATTTTACTTTGTATACTAGTGCAATGTTGGAGGAGTGTGGTGCAAGTGCTCTTCCAAAATCATCAAGAGACTTGCAAGATCATTTTTTATGTCCTAGAGATGACCAAAAGATAATCATATAGACATTCCCCTGATAGTATAGAAGATGACTAGAAGATAATCATAGAATACCATTTTTATATGAGCGATGATAGATCTCACTCTCACGAGTATGTCCAACATGCTTTGAGAATTATTTTGAGTGGGTGCAGGAAAATGATATTTCTATGGATAGAAAACTCATTTGGTCAGATAATTGCACAATTCAATTCAAAAATGCTTGTATGTTTTATTGGTTATGTATAATGCATGTAGAGAGAGGTGTACCTCACATTCAGGGTTTTTTTTAGGTTGGTCATGGAAAACAGGAGCATGATAGAGCAAGTGCATGTGTAAAGAGAGCTATAGTTAAGGAGAAATTGAGGATTTTAGATGTAGAACTCCTTGATTCTTGTTCTATTGTTGATTGGTGTTCTTCAACATAGTCACACGGGGGACTCTTAATTCAGCGGTGTGCAAATTATTTTGGTTGTTTCAAACGGTTGACCGATTCGGCGATGTGGAAGCTCAGAATAGCTTGTTATGAGATTACAACTCATTATCATCGAGTTGGGAACAACTGGAGCTAGGTTGGATTGTCAAACCATGAAAGATTCTTCAAAATGCATTCATTTTGAAGAAAAAATGCTAGTACATGGACCATTTGGACATGAGAGTTGGCTTTTTTTGTTTGAGGTATCTTTAGTGTGATTGGGATTAGTGTGAGTCAAGTGAGTGGGTCAGTACATGGGTTCGACATTATATAACTCCTTTTACTGTCACACTCTCTGTATTAAATGATGACATGGATTGTTCACTTGACTATGACCATCTTTTAGATCATCTATAGCCAGGACATATTTTTACATTGGTTACACCATAGGGGAATGATGAGAGATTGGATTACTGGTTAGCACGTTGTGTACGAGGAAAGCAAAAAATTGTACAACTGACAATAGATGATGATATGTTTAGATATCCAACAAGATCACATGTTGTTGTGGGAACATGGTTGCACACATACATGATTATAAATAATGGTATTCCTGTGTTTGAAGACTACAAGAAGCACAAAACCATTCTCATGTATTCACACCTTGCTATAGCTTCCAATATTAAGTTGTTGAAACATCAAGGAAAACCAAAGAAATAGGAACTTTGGACTATTAGTACTATTGATCATGAAGAAATATTGAATACCCTCAAGCAGAGAGATGACCCTTCAGGCACACTTCAGTAGGTAAGTGCAACTCACTGCAAGGTTTTCCATTTTCATTACGGTTACATTCAATACATTCATTGTAGCTTTTTGCTTTATTTTTTTGAGGCAATAAAATTTGTTTTGTATGTGGATTGTAAGTGTAGTTGGATACATATATGATAGATATAGGAGATTCAGGTGTGCATTTGATTAGCCCAAATATTTTATGATGGTAAACTTCACTATGCATTGGCTAGTCATGTTCTTTGGTTCGTTTAGTTACTCATACATTCATAATTTTTTTGTCAACCTATAAAATTATTTTTTTCTTATGCCTTCCGAATCCAAGGATTGGAATGTAGATGTCATCGAGTACCATGTGTTAAACTTATAAGTACCATGTGTAAAACTTATACACTTTAGCAGCGGAAATGACACTTAAAATTTTGATATATAGTTGTGTATCTAAAATTTTAAGAAATTCTATATCTCAGAATTTTGATAAAATTGATATATTTAATCATAATATGTTGTATCAATGATATACAATGATTTTGTACGAAATATGGTGTGTACACTCAAACTTGTATAATGATGAAATACATGCAAGAATGCAAATATTTGACAAAAAAATCTTAAGGCTTTGTTGAATGTGTTCAAAGTAGTAAAGTAATTTTGATTTAAATATTGTGGTTTGTTTGTGCAAATGTGTGTTCAATCATTCACCTATGAATCCCACATAGTATCAAAATAATGTAGTACTATTTTGATGGTTATTTATAGTTCTATCATGGTGGTCATTTGTAG
The DNA here is from genome assembly GCA_018584345.1 of Thuja plicata. NCBI lineage: Eukaryota > Viridiplantae > Streptophyta > Pinopsida > Cupressales > Cupressaceae > Thuja > Thuja plicata. Next base: position 933,603 of record MU226330.1, on the reverse strand, counting down.
CATAGATATTACATATACCAACTTCCTTACCCTTAACACTAAAGATAATCCAAACCACTCTTTGGGGAAAACAAGGATTGCAACACCCCTTTTTCCTTTTTGATGAGAATTAATGAAGCATTTGGAGTCCTTCCAAATGCATTTAAAATTGATTTCTAGTGTAAAACCTATAGCCTTAAACCTTTTGCATCATGAAGGTATCAATGTCATCTCCATTAGTGTAGCCTTAATTCTTCAGGAGCCCAAACCAGTTGCAAATGAAATCTATTTCCAATCTTCAACTTCTCTACTTGGTCTCAAGCCCTCATTCATCCGTATAGATCCGTATAATTATAAAAAATCATAGAATTACATGAAAAATGCATCTGTATAGAACACCTTTTCTAGTTTTACTTCCAAATCTCCCAAAGGTCCTTGGAAATTAATTGTATGATCAAAGAGTACTAGTTGGAGCAGCACTTTTCCCAAAAGGACAAGTCTTGAAACCTTGGACAACTCCTCTAACTTAGGAACCCTCACTTTGGCTTGGAAGGGATAATTGGGGAACTTAATGAAGGAAGTACCCTTCAAACCCTGAACTCCACAAATATAACACTTGGGACACCTTGGGGAGCATGAGAGAACATCATTTCTCCATTTTTGGGTCTTGAAACAATACCCATCAAGTGTTATGGGGAATCAAGCATCTAGTCTATGCTTCTCTACCAGTCACATACCACTAACAATTCAAGAGCATCAAGAACCATTCACTGTGGGACAAAACCATCAGCTCCAATTGGTTGATTAAATTCTAGGGGAGACCTTTCTTCTCTCGCATAGCATCAAGAATGTTTTGGCGCATGTCAGACCGAAGTGTTCCCAAGGTGCACTAAGCCAAATTGGGCAGCGATTTTTGGAGATCCATATCTCGGACCTCGTGAGAGATATCACAGATCCATGATGTAAACAAGGACCATCTTGGGAAGAAATAAAAGCACATAGCTCATTTCTAGGAGATTCCACTCAAATTCTATTTGGGGACCTGATCTTGGTTGGTGCAAAAAGTTGCATTGTTGCTCAGTTGAAAGTTGCTCAACAGTGCATCTTTCAAACCATTCATTGTGGGACCAAACTGTCAGCTCCATCAGCTCTAGTTGGTTGGGTGAATTATAGGGGAGACTTTTCTTCGCTCATGTAGCATCAAGAACATTCCAGCGCATGTTGGGCCAAAGTGTTCCCAAGCTGCACTAAGCCAAATTGGGCAGCAATTTTTGGAGATCCATATCTCAAACCTTGTGAGAGATATCAAAGATTCATGAAGTGGAAAAGGAATTTCTTGGGAAGGCCTACAAGCATGTAGCTCAGTTCTGTGCGATTCCACTCAGATTCCATTTTGTGACCCCATCTCGGTTGGTGCAAAAAGTTACATTGTTGCTTAGTTGAAATTTGCTCAATGGTGCATCTTTCAAACCATTCATCGTGGGGCCAAACCGTCAACTCCATCGGCTCCAGTTGGCTGGGTAAATGCAAGGGGAGACCTTTCTTCACTCATGTAGCATCAAGAACATTTTGATGCATGTCAGACCAAAGTGTTCCCAAGGTGCACTAAGCCAAATTGGGCAGCAACTTTTGGAGATCCATATCTCGGACCTCATGAGAGATATCAAAGATCTATAAAGTGAGAAAGGACCATCATGGGAAGGCCTAAAAGTACATAGCTTATTTCTGGGAGATTCCACTCAAATTCCATTTGGCGACTCAATCTTGGTTGGTGCAAAAAGTTGCATTATTTCTTAGTTGAAAGTTGCTCAATGGTGCATATTTCAAACCATTTTTCATGGAACCAAACTATCAACTCCATTGGCTGATTAAACACTAGGGGATACCTTTCTTCACTCATGTAGCATCAAAAACATTTTGGCACATGTCAGACCAAAGTGTTCCCAAGGCGCACTAAGCCAAATTGGTCAGTAATTTTTGGAGATCCATATTTTGGACCTCGTGATAGATATGAAAGATCTGTGAAGTGCAAAAGGACCATATTGGGAAGGCCTAAAATAATTTATGTTATTTATGGGAGATTCCATTCATATTCCATTTGGTGACCTGATCTTGGTTGAGGAAAAAATTTGCATTGTTTCTCAGTTGAAAGTTTCTCAATGGCGCATCTTTCAAACCGTTCATCATGGGACCAAACCATCAGCTCAATTTGGCTAGTTAAACACCAAGGGTGACCTTTCTTTTCTTGCATAGCATAAAAAATGTTTCGGTGCATGTCAGACCAAAGTATTCCCAAGGTTCACTAAGCCAAATTGGGTAGCAATTTTTGGAGATCCATATCTCGGACCTCGTGAGAGATATAAAAGATTTGTTAAGTGCACAAGGACCATCTTGGGAATACCTACAAGTGTGTAGCTCAATTCTTGGAAATTCCACTTGGATTCCATTTGGTCACCCGATCTCGGTTGGTGCAAAAAGTTGCATTGTTGCTCAGATGAAAGTTTCTCAATGGTGCATCTTTCAAACCATTCGTCGCAGAACCAAACCGTCACCTCCATCATCTCCAATTGGTCAGTTAAACACTATGGGATACCTTTCATCACTCATATAGCATCAAGAATGTTCTGGTGGATGTCAGACCGAAGTGTTCTCAAGGTGCACTAAGTCAAATTGGGCAGCAATTTTTTTAAATCAATATCTCAGACCTCGTGAGAGATATCAAAGATTCGTGAAGTGTACAAGGACCATCTTAGGAAGGCCTACAAGCACATAGCACAGTTCTGGGAGATTCTACTCAGATTCCATTTGGCGACCCAATCTTGGTTGGTGCAAAAAGTTACATTTTTGCTTAGTTGAAAGTTGACCAATTATTTATATTTAACAGAGAGCCTCAAAGAGATTTTCTCTCATAGAATGTAATGATTTCAATTTTATTTATACTCAAGCCAAGTAGGGAGAATGTACCATGGAAGTGCAAAGAATAAAATACACATGAATATTTTAAGGATATTTGTAGGATATGTACAGATTGGATGTATTAAGAAAGATTTGAAGACTTTCAAGAAAATGCACATAGCAGATTGCAAGCTCGAGTAGACAAATGAGAGGTGTAGAAGAACATACAAGGAATTAAAAACATTTTTATTGCTGCAACATGTGGAAGTATTCAAGACATGTTTTCTATTTAAAACAGTGCCTCTAGGATGTCACCTCAAGCAATGAGACAATTCAATTACAGAATGTGTGTGAAGCATGTTAGTTATTTGCCTAAATCCCAACGTGAAGTGTAGAAATATATGATGTACACAAGCTATTTTACTTAATGTCTCAAGAAAATACCAAAGCATAAACTAAAGAACATTAAACTGTTTGATAAAATGCATCAAAGGAATATACAAGCATAAGCAAAGCATGTTGAACTAATTGAACAATGTAAACCAAGTATGTTGAACTACAATGTAAATAAGATATGTTGAACTTTTTGAACAATGTAAATAAAAAATGTTGAACTTCTTTTAATAGAAATACAAGGCACGTTAATTATTCAATAGAATGATGTAAAGAGATTTCATTACATTGACTGCAAGGATTATAAACAAAGCATGCAAAGTACTTTTAGATCTATTCAAACATGGTGTAACACCAAAATAATAACATTAATCAAATAAAAACCAAATCTATAAAGGATCAAAGTTTGTCTCAATGGGCATTCCACATGTATGAATGAAGGAAATGGAAAACCAAATTAGAGGTTTAGTTATTCAAACATCACAACAATGGAGTCTTTCAAATAAACGCATGTAAAATAAATGTTAAATAACATAATACATTTGACAAAACATTATTTCAATTGCACTCCTATCTACCATGAATCTTTCAATCAACATTTTAGTGCTCTCAAAAGTATAGTGCGCCAGATGGCTAATGGAGAACAAAGATGTAGTACAAAAATAATACATACATACAACGCATGGAAAAGATATAATATGAAAATGAACATACATACATAAATACAATGCATGACAAAGACATAATATGGAAATAATACATACATACAACACATGCCAAAGATAAAATATGGAAATGATACGTACATAGAACACATGCCAAAGATAAAATAATTAGAAATGAACATGTAGATATGTATATATGGAATAGTTTTGTACAAAATGTGGCATGTGTCATCTCAAAAAATTTACATAATCAACATATCTAGATACAATATGGAATACAGCATCTCAAAATATGCCATATGGCATCTCAAAATAATAAGTTCAACTACAAATGTTTCTAGGACATCCTATTCTATTGGTGGATGATCAAAGTGAAGTCTCTTCGAACTACTCTTTGGCTCTGATGGATCCTGCATTCAAACACAAAAGTGAAACCCCAAGTTAGATTACTTAATTTATATGGTTTCTACAAATAATAAATAAAAATTTAAAATCATAGTCAACAATAATAAATAATTTTTTTTTTAAATTGAACTCTCATGTACCTCGCCTCTCTGTCTTCTCATGTGGTTAGGAGACCTAATATATGTCCTTGGTAGCGAAGGGACAATGTCACCAATGTCAACTCTGACCTGTATATGTTTGCAAACATGAGATTGATCTATGACTTATACTATTTAATGTTAAATCCTTGGTAGAAAATATATATTTCAAAAATAATGGAATTAACATTAAAACTTACCTATGTTGAACTTTCTTCTAGAAATGTCAGTTGGGTCATCAGTGATACAAACCCTTGGCGTGGTAACTCCCTCAAACTAGGGGTGACCTACAAAAGTCAAACAAATACTTCATACAATCATTACTTGATCATATTAAATATATACTTGATAGTAAAATACACAAATAAATTTAGAAATATACGTACCATGGGGCTATCACTGTGAATTGAGATGTTTTTTACTCTATCATGGTGAACTAGTCTCACGACATCATCAGCCACCATCCTCTGTCAAATAAAACATGTAATTAAAAATGAGTACGCACAAGTGACAAGTATACATGTATGCATAAACAATCTAAAATACTTAAATACCTTCCCCTTTTCAACGCCAGATGTCTGAACCCCCTCACATTGTCCCCCAGTGGTAATTGGTGAACCCTACATCAGTATGTAATCAAATGATCATAAAAATTATAAAACACATGTATATACTATTATAATAAAAGGAAACCAATAAGTAAATTAAAATGTATGTACCATGGAAGTGTCAAGGCCAAATGAAATGGTCGAAAGCATGGACCCCTCCACCTGTTCCATCTCCTCCTATTTCATCAACTAGACATAAATGGAACACATAAAACAACATAAAAGGGCAATCATTATAAGAAAATTCTATTAAAAATACGAACATTTAAAATTAAATACAATGTAACGAGTTAATTTTTTATTCTTACCGTAATAGGATTTCATGGCTCTGTATGCCCTTGATGCACATCTCCATGGGGTGCTTCAGTATCTGTAGTGTGTTGTATAGTATCGTCCACCTCGAAGACGTAGTTATATGAATCACTATCATTCAAGGGACCCAAGAACATATTCTTGCACATAACACAAGTATGGGGAACATAAACATGTGAGCACGTGGAGGATGTGGAAGGGCCAGAAGAATCAACATGAGGAGGCAACAATGTCACACTCTGCCTAACTAGTAGATCACTCAAGGAATGAATGGCTCGAATAGTCTGTGAGTCAACCTCAGCAATAATATCAGGATGTTGCACTGTAGGAGGTGGTGAAATCTTAGGTGGGGGGACATATGCATAGGATTTCACCTACTATGCCATTGGCCTATCCCGAGGAAAGCCTAAGCCCACGCCATGGTTCTGTCTCATGCTCCAATAATTTACCTTGTGACCGAGCACAAATTCAGCATACAATTTTCTTATGAAATAGAATGGGACATCCAAATTTTTGTGGGGAGGTCTATCCAAAACCATCCACCAGCGGTCCCAAAAGTTGTCACGTAGTGCATCATTTGTGCACCATTTAATTAACAACTTGGTTTTTTTAGGGTCCACTTTTAAACTGGTTTTGGGATCAACAAAAATGTTACATATGTCATGTTTTGTTATATTTAGATCCATAACTTGATCATATTCAAGCCCATCATCAAACTGGGCGTGCATGGATTTGCGCCAAAGAAGTGCAATATTGTGTTGCTCTGTGAGTTTCTCCATGCTTTCAATAATGGAATTCAATGTGGAAAACATGGGGCACAATGTGGGGATATTTTCATATGTGGTCTGATATCCTCTAACATGATTTAGATTTTCTCCTATGAGATCCTATAATGGTCAAGGGTTTGAGATTGGTTGGTCTTCTGAAGGCGGGGGTGAAATCACAATAGTGTGTCCCACTTTTTGAGACAAAGGATTTCAGACTTCCAAAAAAAATTTCATTTTTGGTGGCTTCGAGCGAAGTGTCCTCTTTGTCTGAAGTGGTCAATAGGCTTCGCACAAAGTACCCTGTATGGGTTACTTCGTGCGAAGCCCCCACTTCACACGAAGTACCCCACGCAAAGTACTTTGCGCAAAACCTCACTTCGCGTGAAGCCATTTTTCGTCAGAATTTGTATAAATTTCTGGCTACCCATTTCATTTTCATTGTTCATTGTTACAGATTTTGTGGACCCGGGGCTTATAGAGAACCAGTGATGACCAGTACAACGTTAGTACCTCCTGAGCTTATTTGACTAGTTGTGATTGTTAGTAGTATCAGGTACACACATTTTCTCATTTTTTATATTTAGTTAATTATTTGTTTTAAATAATATTTAGTTTGTAGAAATGTTAGAAAATGATAGTTAAATTTTAGAATATGTTAGAAAATTATAGTAGTATATTAGAAAATCATAGTAGAATGTTATAAAATGTTAGAAAACATTAAAAAACATTAAAAAACTGTAGTATAAATGTTAGAATATGTTTGCCAATGTTAGAAAATTCTAACTTAGTATACATTAGAAAATATTAGCAAATTGTAACTTAGTATACATTAGAAAATTGTAACTTAGTATACATTAGAAAATATTAGAAAATTGTAACTTAGTATATATTAGAAAATTGTAACTTAGTATACATTAGAAAATATTAGAAAATTGTAACTTTAGTAAACATTAGAAAATATTATAAAACATGAAAAAATATTATAAAGCATTAGAAAATATTAGAAAATTATAACTTAATATACTTTTTCTTTGTCGATAAGGTTTTTTAAACATATATTAAAATAAAGCAAATTACATCATCATTCAGCATCTAGCTAAATTTGTCTTCTATCATTAATATCAGGCATTTATCCATCTTTACACATGACTAGGTCTGCACAGAAAAACCACCTTTTTGTACATCCACCATCCCAGTCGGCAGTCCAAAAAGCCCAAAATTGGAGCTCCTCTTCCTATTTAGTCTGCCAGCTCTACATGCCTTCAACCACCTCTCTTGTTTCATTGTTTGGGAGGCACATTCTGCTTGAAGAAGCCTGCAATGGTCCTGGCTCGAGCATTCTGTAACTCCATTTCTGCTATAACCATTTGCCACCCCTCCACAACTCTACTGAACATCAAAGGGATTTCGGCATTGGCTCTCCACCTCAGGAATGAGATGAGCCCATATCTTTTTCCCTCCTCATCATCTTCAAAACACTTCAATATATTAGACCCAATCCCCAGAATAGCCCATTCCAGGATGGAATCCAACCTCTCTAAAACATCTTCCTCAAACAAAGCCCTGGTTACTCTGCCCACTTCGTCTAGACTCCTATGAATTTCCAAACCCCAAGCTATAAATACTGAGATGCAGTCCAAATTAGTGCAAATTTTTATCTTTCTTTCCTGAAATTGTTCCCCTATCACCCTAATTACCGCATCCACCATTTCATCAATTTTTATCTTTAGTAAGCCCTGAACCCTTTCTCATCTCACTAGCCCTTTGAAGGCCTTCATTTTTTTTTTGGTGTCAACACTGAATTTTTCTTCCATTTTCCACACTTGAACATTTTCCTTTTTCCACTGCAACTTCAATCTTCTCAGCCACCAAAATAGTAAGTGGTTTTGTTCCTCGGCTATGGTTTATTTAAACACTTCTACTTTGCTTGCTTCTTAACGCATCCATTTCATCATATTTAAAACTTTATTAGAAATCTGTTGGCGATCATTAAGACACCACCCAGACCCATCCCATCTGTAACCATTGGGCAGTCCTTCAGCACTATGACATCATTCATTCTTCACTTTGTCCTTTCACTGCCGGTTGAAATGTGTGATCTTTCTAGCTTTTCTCTACCTATGTTCTACTACTTCGAACATGTTCACTCATCATTAAAGGTAATCTTACTCATATCTTCCCAAACAATATCGTGGGGTGTGTTAAATGTCCATGCCCAATTTGCAAGTTTGTCAGCTTCATGATTACCTTCTCTCAATGTGTGAGTTATTTTGAAATCATTATATTGATTTAAAACTTAACACACTTCCCTTAAAATATTCTGAATTCACCAAGTGTAAGAGTTGTTCATTTTTATTGCATCAATTACAATTTTTGAGTCACCTTCAATTTGCAACTTTTGTAATCCGATCCTCCTCCCAAGTTTAACCGCTAGTAGAGCTACTTGTATTTTCGCCAAATTATTTGTTCCCTCCTATAATTTCATTGCATCCATAGCTAGAGTGTTACCATTCAAGTCATGAGCTATTGCACCTACTCCTGATATTCTTGGGTTGCCCTTTGAGCAACCATCAAAATTTACTTTGACCCATCCTAATTCTAGAGGGATCCAAACAACATCATCCCTACAAGTTTTCCTTTTTAACACTGTATTAACATCATTGTTATATTTGATTTTAATTCCCGGCCAAGACAAATGAACTTTCCTGTCCCATAAGGAAAAAATTGAGCTAGGATTTTTATTACTTACCACTGATCTCATTACTTCCTTAATTGATCCATCAGTCCATTTCAAAATATGTTCCTCTACTTCTACCACATCTTGGAAAATCATTTTATTTCTTGCCTTTCACAACTCCCATATTACAATGGATGGGTATACTATCCATAATTTGGATAATGTTGATTTCTATGTGTGAGTCGGCTAGCATTTGAATATATCCAAAAGATGATTTGGTAATGGCCCTACCCAATTTAACTTCCTTCTAACCATATCCCAACATTTTTGTGCTACCGTGCATTGAACAAGCAAGTGATCCACATCCTCACAAGCATTTTTACACATTGGACATATGCTTGGGCCAATAAATCCATACCTTTTCCTTCGTTCCCCTGATAGTGTTTTCTTTTGGATGGCCAACCATGCAAATGCCCCTACCTTGGCAAACAGTCTTTGTCCCAGCACAATTTATAGGGCCATCCCATGATTTCCTCATCCCTTGTAGCAATACGTTGTAGCAAGTTTTGCAGAATATTGACCACTTCTAGCAGCACACCATATGATTTCATCTTGGTCATCACAGAGGGTAATATGTCTCTCTCTTATAATATTTTCCCACTATTCCTTTTGAGCCTCTTCCAACCCACATTTATCAATTGCTTTCCAGCACCATTGCTCACCCATCGGTCCATCCCTCTTTTCCATATAATCTTGGACTTTATCTCCCAAAGTATTTTTCAAAGTCCTAATAAGATCAATTAAGTTATTGTCATCAGCTAACACCGATAGCCCATTCCAAGAGTCCTCCCAAAAAGCAGCTCCTCTACCATCACCAATCTGCCATGTTAAATGATTACACACCACTGGCTTGCATTCTAAAATGAAATTATAGATAGCAGACCCCTTTGGAGGATCCCTTGTAGTAAACATACATTTGTTGTCCATTGAGTCCAAGTATTTACTTTTCAGAATCTGCACCCATAGCTGAGAAGGTTTGGAATGTATTTCCCAGGCCAATTTTTCCCCCAACGCTTTATTTATCAGATGCCACTTTCGAAGACCAGCTCCACCTTTCTTCTTTGACTTGCATATAGTGTCCCATGCAACTAAATGGATTTTTGTTTCCTCCTGCCCCCCATTCCAAAAAAATATTCTCATTCGTTGTTCAATATATCTTAGAACCTTTATAGGAATCTTCAAACAACTCATAGAAAATATTGGGATGGCCGAGATGATTGACTGCAACATGAGAATGCAGCCTGCATATTTAAGCCACTTCCCTTTCCAACTTTCCATTCATTTCAGACAACTATCAATGAGATCTTCACAGATATTTTCTTTGGATGATCCTTCAAACAGAGGGATTCACAAATATTTACTTGGTAACACTCCTACCTTCATGCCTAGGATTCTACAAATATGTTGTTGAACTGGAAGGGATGTATTAAAGAAAAAAAATCTTTTATTTTTCCCAATTGATAAATTGTCCCAAAGCTTTGCTATATACTTCCAAACATTCCTTTATTGTTCTTGCTTCTCTTGCAAAAGCCTCCCCCATCAGATATGTATCATCCAAAAATTACAAATGTGTGACTGGGCCAAGTCCTTTGGCCACCTCAATGCCTTTCCAATTCCCTGAGGAGCCTCTTGATTTTATCGATCTCCCTAAAGCTTCAGCTAAGATAATAAACAAGAAAGGAGATAGAGGATCCCCTTTTTGAATACCTTTATTTGTATCAAAGAAGCCCTGCAGACTTCCATTGACCAAAATGGATAGCCTAGGTGTAGTAATGCAGCTTAAAACCCAATCACAAGGAAGATCCTATTGACTCTATTATAAGTTTTCTTTATATCTAATTTAATCATCATTCCAGCCGTCTCTTTTTTTAAAGAGTTAATGGCTTCATGCACAATTACTATACCTTCATAGATGGATCTTCCCTGCGCAAAGCCACTTTGCTCCTCTGAAATGACTATTGGTAGCAGCACTTTTAATCTATTAGCAATTACTTTTGCTATCACTTTATAAAGTGTGTTACAAAGGGCAATTGGCCAAAATTCATCAAAGGACTCCTTTCTCCCTTTCTTTGGAATAAGAGATAAAAAGGTGTTATTGAAATCCCTAAAAACTATTCCTTTTAGTCTTGAATCTTCTACCACTGCATGCAGATCATTGCCAATAATATGCCACAATTTTTGGAAAAACAAGGCTGGAAATCCATCCAGGCTTGGGGCCTTATCACTCCCTAAATTAAATAGAGACGCCTTCACCTCTTTTAATAAGATGGGTTTCATAAGCAGTTGATTTTGTTCCTTGGAAATAACTATAGGAATGATCTAATGTTAGGATCTAGGACTGTTGCACGTGAATATTAACTTTTTATTCCAATTAAATGAATGTCTTCAAAAAGTAATTAAAATTCTTTTATAAACATAATAATTAAATAGTGATAATTTGAACAAAAGAGAGAAAGATGAGAGAAGACAACACAAGTTGATAACGGAGTTTTCCAATTGGGTACATCTCTGGGTCCCTCCAATGGAGTGGCCGATCCTTGATTCTGTTCCAGAAAATGGTTACAAGGTCTTCAACCTGTTACAAGATTTGCATCTCCTCATATGATAATGAATTACAAAATAAAATCCTCCTTTACACATGCAACAAGCTTGACTACAAGCTCCAAATGCATGAGGACAAAATTCACTATCAAAGTCCTAATTCCAACTCTGAAATTCTCTCACAATTTTTTCTCCAAAAATCTCCACAAAAAATCCCACAAAAATCCAGTCCCTCACACTCCCTTTTCACCCCTTTTTATACAAAGAATTTACTCAATATGGTAGATAACCATATGATTTACAAAATATTCTCAATATCCCATTATTTACAACAAATCCCCCCAAAATAATATTATATCTTAGAAATCCTCTAAAAATAACCCTTCCTTCATATTTAAATTGAGTAGGTATAATTTGTCACCAACGAATCCACTGGCTTGTTGGCAATCACAGCTTTTATAGGGAATGATGGGAATGGTAAGCTGGCAGTTCAAACCGTCAGCCTATTTTTTCTCTTAATATAGGTGGACATGTTTATTTAAAAACATTATTATGCACTTTATAACATAGAGCTCTCCATTGGCGGATTGGTGATTTAAAAAGTGCTAAGGCAATGTTTGGATGGGAGGTCGTGGATTCAACTCTCCACACAGCAATTTTTATCTTTTTATGATAGGCGGGAAATAATTCAAATTGAATAAGTGCCAGTATTAGAGAAACTAGCGCATGTGGTGCAATGGTGAGGATGGTGGTTTGTAGGTGAGAGGTTGGGGGTTCGAATCCTCCAACTTGAAAAGTAATTTGTTGAAGATCGATTGGTGCCACGTGGCACACAACCATTGGGCCGCATGGCACAATAAACTTGCTATAGGATGACAAGTGTCACGTCCAGGTTATGACAACTATGCACTTTCCCATGTCACTCAAAATTCCATGTCACTTGCCACGTCAGCATTAGTATTGACTGTACTTTCTGATATCATCAAGTCAACCTTTTCCTTTTGCAACTTTGACTAGTCATAACTTCTTCATACGAACTCCGTTTGACTCCATTTAAGTTGCATTGGCTTCGTATCAAAAAGCTCTTCAACATGGTGTTGATTTCTAGAGCATTTGGAACACTTTAATTTTTAGTGAAATATCCACCTGGATCACACCTCCCCACTAAAGAACTTTTGGACCTCCAAAAGTGGCATTTATTCAGACATTGAGTGAGGGCTTGGACTCCCCACTTGTCTTGTATCAATTGTACACCTATATACCTGGCTCACAACCACAATCAAGACTGCAAAAACATTGTTGAACATGTACATCATTCTATCACTTCCATAAGCATCTACATCAACTGTCATAGCCACTAACCAACAACCATTGACTAGTATCAAGCTCAACAATAATGCAGATACAAAAGAGAATAAATCAACAACATATCGATCTTTCACAATAGGAACAATTTTACCCAAGGGAACATCCAAACTTTCAACCATAGGTCAAAGATTTAGATCATCGTTGCTTTCATTCTCTATCTCCACAAGCTGTACAGTCGGTGTATCCTACAACATCTGTGCATTAGTAACCTTGGCTACCTCAATGCCCTGCCCAGAAGCACCTGTATTGATAGACATAAGAGTCAAATCTTTACTTGCATTAATCACCCTTTTCATTTTCCCTGTGTTCACAAAAGAACGACCAGTCTTAATCCTATGAGAATGTACAATATATTCAATTCCATCTTTAAACAAATGATAATGATTCAATTCCCTGTATAAAATAGCCTTTTGATCATATAAATAAGGGCTACCCAACACTATCCCACAAATATCTAGTGGAACCACATCAAACTGTACCTTATCAACAAACTTATTTGTGATTGTGAATCTCAAAGTGCATTGCCTTGTTACTTGCAAATTATTATCTTCACAAACCCAACCTAGTGGATAAGGTCTCTTATGTTGTATAGTTTTCAATCCCAAGTTCCTTACAACATCTTCAAAAATTAAGTTAACTTGAGATCCACTATCTATGAGTGCATCAATTTTAGTATGCTTAGCAACAACCTTTATGTGAAAAAGCTCATTTCTTTTCTTATCTTCAGGGACATCATTAGCTTGAGAAGTAGAAGCACAACTATCAAAGGAAGCACTGGCAATAGGAGCCTTACCTTTCAAACCCATTGTTGTTATCTTAGTTTCATCCTCTAATTCTGAACCAAGATCCATAACAAAATTTGTGGCCTTCTCCTTACCTTTCTGTTTCTGAGCCCACTTTGGTTTCAACTCTGGATGCAATTTCCAGTAGTGTTCTTCATCATGACCTTTCCTATCATAATGAGAGCATGTGAACTCCTTCTTAACTATAGATGCCTTCTTTTCTTTACCTGTGTCTTCAAACTTTGGTGATTTCTGTACAAAATTGTTACTAAATACATTTTTACCACCAGACTCTAAATGAGTGGCTTGGACACATACTTGATCTAGATTACTAGGATTCAACATTAGTATGGTGTGTCTAAGGTAGGAATGCAAACCACCTATGTACTTCAGTAAAGTATCTTGAGTATATAATGGGACATTCAAAGCAATAGCCTTTTTTCTAAACTCATGGGTGTAATCTTGGACAGATTGACCTTTACCTTGCCTAAAGGTTTGCCAATTCATTGTTAATTGTTGCATATGACCTAGAGGGTAGAATTGATTCTTGAGAGCAGCAACAAATTCCATCCAAGTCATACTAACATTACCATGGCAAGCAAGCTCTTCTCTAGTCCTACTTTCCCATCAGGTGAGAGTTGTACCTTCCAATCGGAGAGTGGCTAACTAAATCCTAGAGGCATCTTCTAGTAGGCCTTGTATCCTACAATAGACCTCTACTTGTTGGACCCAATCATCTAACTTTTTAGCATTAAGCTCCCCATAGTATTTAGGCAATTCAAATTTTACATCCAATTTTACAATAGGCTTAGATGTGCTCTTAAAAGGATTAATAGAAGTAGAAGAAGAAGAAGGGGAAGAAGGAGAAGAATGAGAAGGAGGAGTTTTTGGTGGTGAATCACCACCTCCTGGTTGCTTCCTCTTATCTTTATGTTCTCCATAATCTGCATGCTTGGATGGACCAGTGCCTCCTTCAAATTTCTTCCGCTCTTTCCTTTCTTTGTACAGTACCTCCACCATGGCCTTCATTTCAAGGAAGGATTTCTGAAAGTCTCTTTCATCAATCTCTAGAGATTCACATTTGGTTGCAATCTCTGACATTTTTGGTGGAAAGATCCTTCATTTCCAGATCTCAAGATTATACTATGCAAGTATGCCTTCACCTCGTTGGCTCTTGGCTCTCATTATCATTCACCACTACAAACACTAGTCACAACAAAAGCTTTGATACCACTTGATCTAATGTTAGGATCTAGGACTGTTGCATGTGAATATTAACTTTTTATTCCAATTAAATGAAGGTGTTCAAAAAGTAATTAAAATGCTTTTATAAACATAATAATTAGATAACGATAATTTGAACAAAAGAGAGAAAGATGAGAGAAGACAACACAAGTTGATAATAGAGTTCGCCAATTGGCTACGTCTTTGGGTCCCTCCAATGGAGTGGCTGATCCTTGATTCTGTTCTAGAAAATGGTTACAAGGTCTTCAACCTATTACAATATTTGCATCTCCTTGGACGATAATGAATTACAAAATAAAATCCTCCTTTACACATGCAACAAGCTTGACTACAAGCTCCAAATGCATGAGGACAAAATTCACTATCAAATTCCTAATTCCAACTCTGAAATTCTCTCACAA
>MU226330.1:873959-887121 GCA_018584345.1 Thuja plicata | reverse complement strand
TGAGCTTTACTGAATGCTCGGTATAGGCTGTGGGCTGAGTGATGAGCTCGGTAAGCATTCAAAACCGAATAAGTGTTTTCACTAAGTGCATTCACTGATGCCAAATGTATCATTATTCCAACATATAGATCTATCTATCTATCCATCTATCTATCTATCTATCTAGATACATGTAGCTCAATGGACCATATAATGTGAAATATATACTTACCAATTTCGACCAATCCCGAGATATGATCGTAATCAGTAGAAATCAAAGGAACATCATCAAAGTTTTCATCTTCATCTCTATCAAATGTATTAGTAACAACTAGTGGCACTAGATTCCATTCACCTACATATCCACGGTCTTGATTGATGCATTCCTCATAATTGTCACCAATGCAGTGACAACAAAAGCATGAGTAGTCCCTAGTGTTCAACGTCTAATTGTGACAATTTGTACTCATAACTGAATGCAAAGATCACATCCTTTCTATCCTCTTGCAACCATGCATAATTTTTCTATCCACACCTGAACAAATGCATATATAATATTGCATTCTATAAATATAATTTGAATAAAGAATGTACATAAAAAGTTTAAACACTTGAATAATTTAAAAATGCGTGCATACCTTTTATCTCCCAAAATTTTCTATGTGGTACCGTTTGAGTCATTCCTGATGACGTGTCATTCTCATTTGGTGTGAAATGTGTCTTGCACCATTCAACATCATGTGCATTTTTTATATGAACTCCCTTAGAATTCATTTGATACTTTTGTATAGCATGTTTGATGCAAGCTCCAACACCATCATGTTCACCTTTTCCATGTCCACTATCAAAGAAACTCTAGACATGTGGTATGTTTTCATTACGATGATATCTACATAGTGCATAAAATGGTTTGGATGATTTGAATTGTGCAACACATCCATCTGACCAAACATAATGCTTATCAATTTTTATACCTCTTTCTTTCAAATTTGCAAAAAACATCTTGAAGTAGTGTTCTACATAATGAATGTCATGCTCTCTACCATCACTTATATAAAAATGATATTCCTTCTTGATGAACCGTGCTTCAAATGTGCTCTGAATACCATCCAAATCTAATTGTGCATGCCGATAACACACATGTACCATAATAGTAATTTGCTCTGAAAAATAGTATTCTATTTGTTTGCCTTTTGATGAACAAAGGAATAATTTTCTGCAAAATCAACAATTGATACAATAGTTCCAAGTGGGAAATTGTCTCTCAGTGTTTGGGATTGTTGTGCTTGCCACTTTGCAAAAAAATCATGATGAATGTAGGGTTGAATCAATTTTTTAAATTTGTCCATAAATACTTCAACATTTATCTCCTCTTCAACATATTCTAACCTTTTGGATTCTTTCCCAAATTTTGTTTCATTCTTTACATATTTGTAACTCTTGCAATTTAACATCTTTGTTACATCAATGTTTTCATTTTCAAGGAAAAAGAGTCAAATCAGCACATGTTTGACATATTCCTTTTATGCAATTTATTTGTCCAACTGCATCATCTCTTTTGTCATATAAAATGGATGAGATGAACTCACTTCGTCTACTAGGAGGAGCATTTTCAAAACCATAAGTGTCTTCTACAAACTTTCAAAAAACCTAATAGTGGAGATCAAATTCAATATGATAACGACAACAAGAAGTTTCAAACACTTTGTTTGTCCTGATATAATATGGCTTCAATCTTTCAAACAATGTTTTCCCAATCTTTATATTAGGATTTGAACTACAAAATGACACATACATTTCATGTTGTGTTGTGTCTAACCAATGTTTTGTATGATATTCATATTGATTAGCTGAAATTCTATGTCTGATAACATATCTACGGTTTGATGAAGGACGTGTATTATCATTCCAAAATAATGTGACCAAATTCTTGATTCCTCCATCAATCCTATCAAAATGAGGAGCTCTACACATGATTTCCCAATCGCCTTCCAAGGTGCTATCATCCAAAAGCATTCTCCTATTAACATATCATGATATTGTTTTCCTACTAAAACCAATCCGAGATGAAACTAGAGATATTTGTCTTTTTTGGAGCATAGTGTTATATACAATGGATGTCAACATAACTTTTCTTTTAATGTTCTTATCTTTAGTTCGAGATCTCTTCCCTACCTGGTTCAAACCTTTCCTAATATTTTCAATCATACCAGTTTGCATATCAACAACTTTTCCCTTCTTTGATTTTGCGTCTATACCCAATAATTTTAATGCCCCTTCCAACTTTTTGTTTATAAGTACAACTGAAAGCAATTGGGCTTGTTCAAGTGTTTCTAAATTATCAAATTTAGCCAATATTTCTCTTGCTATCATATTCATTGACCTCTTCAAGTAGCAAGACTTAAGGGTTGAACATTAGCAAGTGATCTCAAATTCTTCACATCCATTGTAAGTAAATGATCTAAGTTTCTATAATTAATATTTATCTTTACAGTTTGAGCTAAATTTATAAGTTCATCCATACCAGTAGGAGCACATGATCCTGAACCTTCTTCAACATCAATTACTTGAGCTTCCGTAGGGAGTGATCCCGACCCTTCTTCAATGTGCAATTCTTTGATTCGACTTGACTTGACCCTCCTACTTCAACTTGTCCTTCACCTTCTTTAGTTTTATGATAATATGCCAATGCAGCTTCACAATTTCTTTGTTCGGTACCAGGTGACCTTTTTCTAGCAGATTTACATTGTCTTCCATTCTTGTTCCCCATTTCTTCTCTTCAAAAAAAGTCTTCCAAAAGATCAGCAATAAAAATTCTTTTCTTCAAAAAAAATACTTTGATATAATATTTCTCCTCTCCAAAATTATGTCTTAAAAAAAAAATAGAAATAACAATCCTTCTCCAAAAAATGCCTTTGTAAAAATTGATCAATAATAGAAAAAGTGAATTCATATTTTGCAGTTCGGTAAAAAACTAAAAAGAAAAAACATTACTTTTATACCATTCTAAATTTTCAAAAAAAACAAATTCAAAATGGCCGACAAAGTTCGCGCGAAGTACCCCAGGTAAAATTCCAGTGGGGTGATTCTCACTAGACTTTTCACACAAGGGTCTTCACGTGAAGGGTCTTCGAGCGAAGACCCTCAGACCCCTTCGCACGAAGGGAGCCTTCACGTGAAAACCCCCAAAATGAAAATTTGCCCTAAAAAAAAAAACCTCCTAAAAAATGGCCTTTCAAGGCCTAGGACAAGGACCAAATCAAATGCTTTTCTGAAACACTTGATGCCAAATGATGCGATTGAGAACAAGCTTTCTAATGAATATAATTTTAATACATATTGAGTTCATTATCACTTTCAAATATTACTTTAACTAAACATAGGTTGTTTGGTCATTCAATAACCTGTCTCTTCAAGGCTTTGGGAAAAATAGTAAATTACAAAAAAAAAATGAAAAATATGTAGGA
Source organism: Thuja plicata (assembly GCA_018584345.1). Classification (NCBI taxonomy): domain Eukaryota; kingdom Viridiplantae; phylum Streptophyta; class Pinopsida; order Cupressales; family Cupressaceae; genus Thuja; species Thuja plicata. The sequence goes on along the minus strand of MU226330.1, from coordinate 883,675 downwards.
AAAGAGTATTTGTGTTACCTTTCTATAAAAAAAAAATGAATTTCGATATACAAAGATCAAGTTAAAGTGATCCAAGTGACCTTATGTCTAAATTACAATTACTATCACTTTAGAACTTAATAAACTATGAAATATTGACCCAAAATGAATGAAACCAATTTTATCCTCTAGATATTTAAGTTACAAATATAATCTTGAAAGAATTACATCGTTATCATATTTTTTAAAAAAGTTATGCTGATCCAAGTGACAGTCACTTCTTAAAAACACAGGTTTTTCACACAAACCACTTTTCGAAGGAGAAGGAAAAATGAATTTAAACAAATTTTAATTTTTTTTTTTTTAAATATTTAGAAACTAGAAAGAAAATGTTAAAAGACCCTAGTTTACATCATCTTCAAATTACTAATAGTTTTGCGGCAATAGGTGTTCAAAAGTGAAGTTTTTTCTCAAAATGTTGATCTTTGTGTCAAAGTTGGCCAAAAAGTGGGACACGCTATTGTGGGACCACCCTGAGGGATTATTTTGAGGTGGTTCTAGATTGTTCGCAGACTCATTGGGAGAGTTTTCTGATTGGTTTGAATCCATGTCTAATTCAAAACAATAAAGAATAAAAATATCAATTTCAACCCTATTTTTTATCATTTCAACCCTAGTTTATAATCAATTTTTAAAAACAATAAACAATATCATCTCAACCCTAGTTTTTTTAAAAACAACCTCAAATTTCAATTCAAAAACCAAAAACAACATTGAAACTTATAAATTTAACTTACCTCTTTATTGTAGCAAATCGGATTTATGATTACAAACAGATATACGATATTGCTTGCTTGGTTGCTTCAACGTTTTCACAATAAAAATGTTGAACGCAACCGCAAACAACAATATGGGGGGTGCCAGGGGCCATTGTGATGCAGGGGGGGCCCTACAATTCTATGGTAGGAAAGGGAGGGTGGCCCAGAACTATACTATTCCTTCCCGCCCAAATCTCGAATCGATCTCAGCATGCATTGATGTCGTCTTCGACCCAACCTGACGAGGAAATAGGTTGATTCTACCCTTACCACCCCCCCCCCCCCCCCCACAAACAGAGTTTGATTTGCTAGGGTGGTAGAATCGATCTATCGAAAAAGCTATTCTATCTGGACAGTGACTATAATCAGTAGGGCAGGAGGAGAGATTGATTATCCGACCTCAACTCTACTCTAATGGAGAGATGCCCGTTTCTCAAAAAGGTGGAATTGAGTTTGCCCTCCCACCCGCCTTGTAGGGCCATTCCCGTCTCCATCTAACTTTCCATCCTTCCTCCATCGTAAACATGCCCAATGAAACTATCTATCTACCCCAACCACACTATCTATAGTTGGCACAACCCCCTCTCTCTCATTAACACCATAGTCTCTTTTTAGTATTTATAGGTCTCTTTAAAGTATATTTTTAGTCTCCTTATATACGTTTTTAGTCTTTTTAGGCCTTTTTACTCTATTTAGGTCTCTCTAGTGTCTTAAGACTCTCTCTCCCCTTAACTCTCTTTCTCTCTCTCTCTAGGTATTTTTAATCTATTAAGTTCTCTCTAGTTTCTTTTTAGGACCTTTCTAGTCTCTTTAATGCTTTAGCTTTGGCTTTTGGCTTGGCCAGGTGTACTGACACCCTGGCCTACTCAAATATATATATATATATATATATATATATATATATATATATATATATATATATANCAAATATATATATATATATATATATATATATATATATATATATATATATATATATGGAAAAGAGACTACACAATCTAAACTAAAAAGTACATGGAATGCAATTCAATAGCTCTATATACATACATATATGTTTGTATATAAATACATATATTTGTATATGCATACATATATGTATGTACACACACACACACATGGGAAAGCGACTACACAAATTAAACTAAAAAGTACATAGAATGCAATTAAATAGCTCTTAAATATCTATACTAACTTTATAAATGATGTATTATATGAAAAATGGACCACTTAAATCTAAAGTAAAAAAGTGAGCAGTACAATTAAATATTTATACTAGATTTATAAAGCATTTATCATATGTGAAATAGACCACATAAGTTTAAAGTGGAAATGTGTACCATATGCAATTAAATAACTCTTAAATGTATATACTAATTTTATAAATAACATATTATATTGGAAATGTACTATGTAAGTCTATAGTGAAAAAGTATACAATATGTAATAAATAAATTCTTATATGCCTAGATAAGCTTTATAAATCAAATATTATATAAAATATAGACGATTTCAATTAATGGTGAAAAAGCAAGGTGAGCAATTAAAGCACTCTTATAAATATATATTTGTTTTATAAATCACATATTATATGAGAAAGAGACCACACAATCTAAGGTGAAAAAGTACATAGTATGCAATCAAATAACTCTTAAATATCTATTGTAATTCTATAAATCTCATGTTATTTGAGAAATAGACCAAAATTGCTTAAAGTGGAAAATAGTGTATATATATATATATATATATATATAAGAAAGAGACCACACAATCTATAGTGAAAAAGTACATGTTATGCAATTAAATAACTCTTAAATTCTGTAATAATTTTATAAATCACACATTATATGAAAAATAGACCAAAATCATTTAAAGTGAAAAAAGTGTTTAATATCTAATTAACTAGTTCTTAAAAATATATATACTTTTTTTGTAAATCACGTATCTATTAGAAATAGACCACACCATCTTAAAATTATATTAAAAAAATGCATTTAATACAGTCAAATAACTTTTAAATATCTTTCTTAATTATATATACTATTTTTTTCTTAAATTACAAATATATTAGAAATAGATCGCAATTCATATTATTCAAAAGAAGGAAAAAAAATATATTGAATACAATCAAATGACTCTTAAATATATATTCTACTTTTTTAAATCACACACACACACACACACACACACACATATATATATATATATATATATTAGAATTAGACTATAATAATTTAAAATACATTGAATACAATCAAATAACTCTTAAATATCTTCATCAATTATATAAATCACATTAAAAGACAATCCCCCATCTACAATAGAAAAATAAACAATAAACAGTATAAAATTAAATAACTATTAAATATCATACTAATTTTGAAATCAGATGGAAAATAGACAATGCCCCAAACTAGAGTGGAAAACGCTCTGCAAATCTCACCATTACAAATATGAAGAGGCGCAAATACAATTTAGGGAGATTTAAACTTGTCAACATTATAATTGTCAATCTGTCAAATATTTCTTTGTTCCGCGAAAATGGATCCAAATCAGAAGGCGCCGCCGGCAGACAGATGAATCTGTGCGTGGAAAAAGCGGGGAAAGCCGTATTAACAGCACCGACACATTTTGTAACCGCGTAAGATCAAAAAAAAATCTGTACCTGAGATCTTCATAGCCTATTTATTGTCCAAAACTTCCCCAAATTTTACCCACATTCGCCATAGCCAAGGTGGATCATCTCCATTATCATCACCAAATTCAGATCCGTGAAAGGAATTCAGAATGGCCCAGCTCCGCCAGTTTGTGAGCAAGATCTGGCGGTTAACATCTCTCAATCGTAAGCATGCTTTCACTGCGGCCTCGGCGAGCTTTGCGAGGAAATGGAGTGATGGAAACAGGCAATCCAATTTGTTTCCCGTGAAAGCCATTTTAGCAGTGGGAGTGGGATTGGGAGTAGGATTTGCAGCGTCGGCGCCCAGTCTAGCAGAAGCTCGGGAGGGCACAGAACAGAAGTCGGGCGAGCATAAGGCGGCAGGCATAATGGGAGGGCCAGTGATTACTCGCAGCGGAAAAGAAGTGAGCAGATTGAAGATTTTCGTAGGATTCGATCCCCGCGAGGAGCTTGCGTATGAGGTTTGCAGGCATTCCATACTGAAGCATGCCTCATTTCCTGTGGAAGTGATTCCCATAAAGCAGTCAGATCTCCGCAATGCAGGGCTCTACTGGCGCTCCAGAGATGGAACTGAGAGCACCCAGTTCTCCTTCACCAGGTTTTTGACTCCCTTCATGGCCGGATTCCAAGGTTGGGCTCTCTTTATTGATTGTGATTTTCTCTACACTGCTGACATTAAAGAATTGGCCGAGCTTATTGATGATAAGTATGCCATTATGTGTGTTCAACATGATTACAAACCCAAGACTGCCACAAAAATGGATGGGGTTGTGCAGACTACTTACCCAAGGAAGAATTGGTCGTCCATGGTGTTGTATAATTGTGAGCATCCCAAGAACAGGGCTCTTACGCCCTCTGTAGTTAATTCCCAGTCTGGAGCATTCCTGCACAGATTCATGTGGCTTGATGACTCTGACATTGGCTCCATTCCCTTTACGTGGAATTTCCTTGTGGGTCACAATGAGGTTGATCCCAAGGACCCCACTACATATCCCAAGGCCATACATTATACTTTGGGTGGTCCCTGGTTCGAGGCCTGGAAGGATTGCCCATTTGCAGACCTCTGGCTTCAGGAAATGGATGAGTATAAGAGATCCCAGATGATACAGAAGGTGATCCAAGATGAGCTCATTAAACTTCTGGATGCCAGAATGGATGACAGAGCCGGGGCGCTCGAGACCAGGGTTGCTGACTTGGAGGGTAAAGTTAAGGAAATTTCTGCTCTGCAGAAATTGCTCTTGTTTTATTTGCAAGAGAATTTTTTTACTGACGCGGGAAGTGAATCTAAAGAACCTCCTGTTGATGCCTAATTGAGTATGGGATTGCATGCCAGAAAGATATAGGTGGCTTTTCATATTGATGGTGCTCTCCAAAGATATGCGTTTGCAATGCTGAGCAATCAAAGTATGATGTAGAGACACCAATCTGGTGCTGTGACCCACATGGCTTTTTCAGTTGTAGTTTTTTGGTCTGTATTCCACAGAATTATAGATTGCTGTAGGGATTTATTATAGAAATTGAATATGATATTGTGTTGTTACAAGTGACCTATGCTTCAAGTCTAATCAAGATGGGATGCCTTGTCTTGAAATGCCCAAAATGCGGTCCACCTCAAGGATTAAATCTCAATCATGTTGGTTGAAGTGATTATAGGCTGTTAGATTCGGCAAAATATAAGTATGACATATCTTTGGAGACCATCATCAGTAAGATCTTATCAAGAACATCTTGAAATGATCAACGGGATATATTTCTTACATCTATAATTTTGGTGTAATTGTACCTCTTTTATCCAGAGCTTATTTGACGTTACCATTATAGTTAGCTGTTCTTCGATTGGCTTGGCTTGTAGCTTTCTGAATCATACTTAGATTACTTTGGTTTGTTGAGGTTTCATGGCTGTTACTTCCCGAGTTTCCTTTTTAATTTTTTTCAACATACCCTGCCTTATGAATTTAATGGCATTTCCTTTTATGGATTAATGTAGGAAGGTGTTTAACCCACATACTCTGTTTTTTTACATCTGCTTTTGTTAATAGAATGCATAGCATATTTGTAGACTGTGTAGTTTGTTCCACCTGTTCATAATAATATGTTCTATCCGTCAATTTGCCTCTTGTTTGAGTTAAGAATTCTGATCAGGGTGGAATTTTTATTATTGAAAGTTTGGTGGGATTGGTTTACTATACACCCCAGTTTTTCTTGAAAGTAACATCCAAAATATTTTAAAGGATCCAGAAAATGATAATATCATATTTTTGTCTATTAAGTTGTGTAGATATGGTGTGTATCTGTTGGTATAAATTCATGTTGATGACGATTGTAAGACATGAGTACCACCCATCAATAGCTTTTCTACAATAAAAAAGTAGGCTCAGGCATGGAAGTCTCGAGGTTGATTTGGTGGCATCATCCTCCATGTTGTTAGGAACATAGCTTTGAGAATTTGGAGATCCTTGCTTGTAGCTATTGTAATTGTGGAGTCTTCTTATGAAGGCAAGTTAAAATAAATCATAATGGCAAATTTCTTCTTGAGGATTTGGTTATGTAACAACTTCCTATGCACATACCAGCTACGATAGATATCATATCCATGCCTGAACTGCAGAAAATATCATTTAAAGAAGTTATAATCAGATAATTTTTTGCTAATAAAGGAATTATTTTCATCACATAGCCAAGACAGAAGTCGTCCAATATTAGCACGTCTCTTTGGATTCATTCACTCCAAGATTGTTTGCTTCAAGGCTTCGAAAAACTTTTTTTCTTCAAGAAATATCTTCTGCTCTCTTTAAGTAGTATAAATTGTACTTGCACTTTAAAATTTTAAATATATTATGTTTATGGAAAAATATAATGTATAATATATAAATAGTTTTGAGAATTAATTCTAGAGAAGAATGTCACAATCTATTTAATCTATTAATGACAATAATACAAATAAATATCAATAATGAAATGTCATAATAAGACATACACACCAGAGTATGACACATTAATATGTTTTAGAAAAAACTTTTCTAAAAGAATTCTAATCTCCAAAGCTTCAAAACAGTATATTATTGAGCAATCAAAAAGAGATCATAGTACACTTATAAGCTCCAAAGCCCTTCTAGCAGATCCAATGCCCACACTAATGAAGGAATCAAGCATAAGGTGATATGCATAACCTCTCACCCAAACCCTTTGTTTATATGCAAGACATTAATAATGAAAGATAAGCTTACTAAAAGCTTCCCAACTACTTACCAATATTAATGACTTGAGCAAAAATATTGAATACGTTTTGGAAGACTTTAAAATATATTAAATGCTTTCACGAAATAAGTCTAATTAAAGCTCACAAAATATGACTTCTCATGTATTTCTAACATTGAAAATTTCTGCAATCAAATCTATAATCTCCTCTAAATTTTTTTTACCTAATTATAAAATATTTATGTAAGGTGTATATCGTCTTTCCAACATTCTCTCGCTTGTATGCATTGCACAGGGGGTCAAATTTAACTATTGGAATGATAAAGAACATAACATGAAGCTTCACACTTCAAAAGATCAACTAAGAAAATGTCTTCTACAAGAGAATATTTGAGCATAAGCTTACATGAACAATGAGATTAAATGATTCAACAGGATATGAAACTGATATGTTATAATGTACAAGCGATTATTGCTTATATAAGCAAGGTAATGAAGTAGGATTACAACTACCTTTAATACAAACATTAAATGCACTATGCAAATAATAAATGTCTAAAGCAAATATTAAATAATAAGATATATTCTATTTTCTAGAATGCCACTTAACATGACTACATGACCTTATGTACAAAATTGAATAACAAATGACAAAAACAAAAGTAATTTTATATCAACTTAACTTAAATAAATTTAACTTATAAATAATGTTCATACTAACATTAATCACAATAGACTAATTGCTAAGAAAGCATCCCATAACACTCCTACACTATGTGAGCTACTTTATTCTTAGACTTTGATAAAACATCAAGAACATAAGTTCATTCAAGAACATAAGTTCATATGTGCACATTTTTACAGGATGTGGTATTGCACATCAATGTGTTCAATCATTGCAGTAAATTTGGGGTTCTTAATTAAGCAGATGACACTTTAATTGCCATGCTTGATCACCATTGTATATGTACTCGTCAAGTGTAACTCACCATTATTGTGCATGACTCACAAAAGAAAGGCACATGCATTGCTTGTGTTGATTTGACAATTGGAAAACTACTGCTACTCACATGGCAGGAGTAAATGTAACAGTGAAGAATTCTGAGGACTGTCCTCCTTGTGAGGAAGCAACATTAGATGGCTGTGCCGACTTCTTCATTAAGATTGCTGAGGTTTTTCTGAACAAATTGGAAGAGTGTCTAGGTGGGCAATCAATCATTCAAAGACTTCAAATATATATAAGCTATTTTGATGTCTTGCAGCAAACCATTATCTTGTTGAACTTTGCTCTATGCCTTGAGGTTTATGAGAATACCCATCATACTTTCCAATCTTTCTTGTGTCAACACAATCATCTAAACCTTACCGGGCCATCTGCAGCACAATTTACAGGACTGTGATCATCTGCAAAAGTAGTAATTTTGGTCTGGAAAACATTATTGGTATGACAGAATAAATGAAAGCTTTTTAATTGTCATCAGAACCTGACACAAACAGATCTACAGAAGGATTCAAGCAAATTGTGTTTACTCATCCCTTATCCTTTCTCAGCTTAATTGAAAAGTCAAGGCGGTAAGTAAGATAATGTCCCTCATATTAGAGAAGTTCGGAAACCACATCACTCACAGACATTTTGTCAAGCAGTTCGCGAGCCTTCTCTACGAAGTCATTTATGTTCGGTATATTGTCGAACAACTCAATTACATAATTTATCAACCCAATTATTTCTGATATAACTTACCAACCCAAATATTTGTCTATGTTTATCAACCCAAATATTTGTGAAATAAGTTAGCTTCCATTATTTGCAGACGATGCTGGCAGATGCTTTAGGATTTGGGTAATAGCGTTCCATGAGATCAACATTCTTTTGCAGCATTTTCCTGAACAGGCGTGAAACTTGGTTATGGTTTTACTTTTGCATAACTCAATCAGAGCTCTCATTTCAGCATGGATATGGAGGAAATTTTTTTCCATCGAATTCATTTTGTCGTTTCATCGTCTTCTGCAGCGCAGTTTCGGAGCCCCTGCACTCTCGCATTGGGAATTTCGTCGGACTTTACAGGTTAATTTACCAATCATTCAATTAATTAAAATAAATCTGTAATTTCAATTCACAATTCAAAAATAAACATACTCTTAGATTTAAGTGTACATGTTTTAAATTTTAGAATTCAAATTATTGTACTATTGGACTTTGTTTTTTTGTGTTCAAAGTGGAATGTGGTTATAGTATGATATTATATAAAGGTAACATGTAATAAGGCGTACAAAATGCAATCGATATATAGAATGCAACCTACAACAAATTTCGTAAAATATAGGAGAGTGCAACTAAATGCAACAAATGGAACAATATCAAACCAAATTTAAGATGTCAAGTGAAAAATTTAAATATTGCTACACAATTCCCTTAACAGAATGCAACAAGGCAAAGAATTGTGACACGCTAAAGTAGTCAATCAAAAAACTAATGAACAAATTACAACCCGCAAAAGTACACCAAAGCAACAAAAGGTAAAATGTGACAAAACACAAATTTGACAATCAAAGCATAAGCGTGTAGGAAAGTAATCACCTATAACCAATCATGGGAGGTGTTCCAACAATGCGACTTAGAGAACAAAGGGTCCTCAATTGAATGTGAATTAGGGGTGTGTTGTGAAAGGTCACAACACACCCAAACAATCATTAATAATCATTTCATGTTTAGTAAGGGATAAATGAAAAACACATACAAAATAGAGTAGAAGCAATAATGCATAGGGAGTCATTACTATTAGGAAAGCTACTTGCAGAAACGCCTTCCAAATGTCAATTTACAGGGGAAATTATATAAAGATCAAATCTACGTCTGAGATGCATAGGAAAAATAAGAACAGAGAAAATAAAGACACACACAAGATAAAACACATGAGACAAAGATTTACGTGGGAAACCCTTTCGGGAAAAAACCCACCAGCCAAGAACCAGAGTGTCACCCCTTCGTATTACAGTAACCAATACATTACATACAAATAATAGACTCGGGCTCAGATTGCCTTTAC
>MU226330.1:855803-871621 GCA_018584345.1 Thuja plicata | reverse complement strand
CGGGCTCAGATTGCCTTTACAATCAACCCAACTTCTACCACTATGACACTGTTCTTCAGGCTTACAGCCTTAGCCCTCGCAGCCTCTACAGTAATACAACCATTACTGTTAACCATAGACTTAGCCTGCTCTATCAACGAATCTCGCATACATTTATACACTATGCAATTTGTTATGGAGTTCGGTATGTCAACCGTCACATAACATAACCGGTCAACCAACTCTGCTTCACACCATAACTGTCATCGTACTGGAAACATTCATGTAGTCGTCCCCGCCGTACTCGTGCCTGCCATACTAATGCTCACCATACCCGTCGTGCTCGTACTTGGTACCCTGCTCGTACTCAACATCCTCGTACTCGTACTCGGCATCCTGCTCGTACTCCACACCCTTGTTGTACTCGGCACGGTCAGACTGACTCCAACACCATACTGCAATCTCAATTCCACCGTACGGTTGTCACACTTCCACTGTACTGCAGTCTTACTTCCAACGTACAGTTGTCACACTTCCACCGTACTGCAGTCTTACTTCCACCGTACGACAGTCTCACCTCCACCGTACTACAGTCTTACTTCCACCGTACAGCTGTCACACTTCCACCGTACTGCAGTCTTACTTCCACCATACAGTTGTCACACTTCCACCGTACTGCAGTCTTACTTCCACCGTACGACAGTCTCACCTCCACCGTACTGCAGTCTTACTTCCACCGTACGACAAGTCCTACTCCCATCGTACGACAGTCTCACTGTACTGCAGTCTCACTGTACAGTGAAAAACTACCGTACTTCCTTAATCTAACAATTACTATGTTTAGAACTGCAATATTATACCTAACTATACACATCCTTTCATTAATCACATTGTACATTCCTCTAGGAATTCCAATATTCAAGTGCTATCTCAAATCTTACAGGATTTGGTTGCTAGTTACAAAATTTTGACTTTCAAAACCCTTGAAGACATAATTCCTAAAGTTTTATACAACACTATATTCCAAATCCTAAGTATTCTTAGAAGTACAAGTTGCAACATTGCAAAGGATGTGATTGAAATTATACAAGTATCCAATATAGAAAGGAGACGATATTGCAATCATACAAATATTGTCACACTTGACAAGGTGAGAATGCATGTGGAATAGTCTAGTTGACACAAAGCCCAATAATAGGTAATAGAAATAGAAGACAACTTAAGTTCCTCTTAACCTTATATACACATTAGAATCTTCACTGCATTTTAAATAATATATAGTTTCTAATCACTCCTCTTTCATTTTTACTTCTACAATTTACATCATCGTCTCATTATTCTTTAATTAGAATATGAATAAGATATAGGAAATAAAAAAAAATGTATCAAGTGGAGCTTCCAAACTCATCCTTCATTATCTATTCATTTTGATATGCTTCAGATTACTCTCACAGTGTGGGTGGGATATGCATCTTAGTCCACACACTTCATCACATCTATGCTTCTCTTTCTTGAGTATACAACTTGCAATATTTTGTCCACTCCAACCACAACAAAGGTCACACATTGGAATGTGACTATTGTCATTATATATGCATTCCAATTTAATTGCATCTTTGTCAACCTAAACTTATCTATAATGTCCTTAATTTGACCAAGAGTGTATTCCTTAAACCCAATGTGTAGTTGGATCGATCCCAACGCCAACATGCTACACTTGGAGCAAGATCATGTTATGTGTTACCCAACATGAACTCATTTGGTTCTAAACTGGGTGCGTGAAAGAATTTGAGTCCACTTTTTGACAAAAAAAAGCAGAAGTGGTTTCCCTATTTTTTCAAAATTCATCCCAATTGACTGAAAATTTTGAAGAGCTTACAGATTCAATCTTTAAAAAGGTTAATAATATGAAATGTAGTACTCAAAGTCTTGTTTCCAAATATGTAATTTATTTAATACACAGATAATACAAGTTGATTTCAAACAAGCTTTTCTAAAAACCAATGTTTATAAGCCACCCTTTCAAAACCATCCCATGCCTATGTACGACAACCATGATTTGACCTAAAATAAAAGTAATTTTTGAATCATTTTGGAAAAAGATTTGTATGATACTCAAGATTGTTGAGAATATTTCTTTTGTAATTAAAAAAATAAATTTATATTCAGCATAACTTTTGTTTTAAACCCCCTCATGTATGAAAACTATAAGTAGACCTAAACTTATCATTTTTTGAAACTGGAAGGAAATGTCTATAGATTGTTGTCATAATTTATTATTTTTAAAAAAATATAAAAACTAAAAAGTTATTTAAAAACCTATTATTTCAAGTTTATGGACCAGTTTCATTAAGAATTATTTGAATTTTTTAAAAATATCTAATAAAAAAATTACATATTTGAAATGTGCACTATCTCATCTTTAATTAGTTTTAATTTCATTAAAAAAAGATGTAAAAAATATCTTCAAACCTATGTACAAAGTCACTCTTTTCAATTGACACTAGCACGACCTTGAAATTGCAGGTCCAAGAAGGGTTGGCTCCCCAATCCTTTACCTGGCCAAAACTCGTAGCAAAAAGTGATTCTCCAATTTGGAGGTTAAAAATTAGGATCATGTTTTAAAAATAGGTACCCGCTGCATTTTTAGAAATGAGATCTTGTTTCTAAAATAAAGATACCATTAAAAAATAGTATCCCATTTATTTTTTGACCATTTTTTTATTTTTTAATGAAAATAAATTTTAAATATTGGGATTTCATTTTGTAAATTAAGCTTGGGACCCCAATACATAATGGGATCTCGTTTCTAAAATAATGAGGTCACATTTTTGTTAGTGTATTTTTACATTTTTGAAAAAGTTTTAAACTTCCACATAAGTGAACTCAACTTTGTGCTTTTACCCAACTACCTTCATGTACTTCCTCTAGTTGGCACATGTTACCCTTGTCTAGCTCATCCAAAAGAATCTTCTATTTATAGACAGTGAACTGGCACTAGGATAAAGCAAGAAGATGAGTCCACTCAAGGCGAAACTTTTACACTTAGTCATTTTCCCGAAAATAGAGTTTATGAAACATGGTCCTGCTTGTAAAAAAAAGGGTCACATTATGCTTCGGGGTCCCGAGCCAAAATTTAAATAAGGATCTCGTGAGGCATGGGACCTCGAGCCTAACTTTGTGAAATGGGGTCCTGTTCCAAATGTTACCCCATTTCAAAATGGGGTAACGTTTGGAACGAGACACCGTTTTTGTTTGTGTATTTTTATTTTTTTAACTTGTGAGGTAGGCCCTTTTTTATTTTTTGTATTTGTATTGTTGCTTTTTAGTAACATTTGTTGTTTTTTAGTTGTATTTTTTTGTTTTGTATTATGAAAAATAAGTATATATGTTAGATTTATTTACTTTTATTGTGTAAATTTTAAAAATTATATCGCATTCATAGTTGTATTTAGATTTTTCATGTATTTAGTACATATAGATGCAATTTTTATTGCATTTCTTCCTAAAAATGTAGAAACCACATACATTACACAATGAAACAACATAAAATAAAAACAATAAAATTAATGGGAAATCTAGAATACAAACATTAAACGAATAACTTGGAATCGTAACCCTAAATGAATAACTCACAGTAGAAACCCTAAATGAATAACTTATAATATAGAAATTGTAAACCAATAAATTACAATAGAAACCCTAAAGAAACTTAACACCTAGAATAATAATCATATATACTTCAATCATACACAAAATAAATAAATAACATGTAGAACATAAACCTTAAACCCTAAACCGTCTTCAAGTCAAGTATAAACCACTAGTCAAGACTCTTTGTACCCTCAACCATAAACCTTATCCATCATCCCTAGGTTGTAGATAATGTGCATTAAACCAACCATTTGATCTTAAGATAAAAAGTATATATCATAGAGGCTCTAAGCTCTATATAGTTGAAATAAGGTATATTTGTACCTATATTCCTAATTACCATCCCTAGGACCTACTGTGCATCTAGGGTCCCTTACGACCCATTATGTATCATAGGACCCCTTAGTAATCCTTATGATAACTATGACCCCTTAGAACCCACTAACGTATCCTAAGACCCCTTAGTACCACTAAGCAAACATTAATGGATCTCAGGGCCCATAATGTATTCTAGGACCCCTTAGCACCCATTAAATGTCCTAGGACCATTAATGACCCCTCCTTGTGGCATCAATGACTCATTAGGACCCCTTAGGACCCATTATGTATCATAAGGGGTTCTAAGGGGTCGTAGGACCATTTAGGATCCCTTAGGGCCCATTAATGTGTCCTAAGACTCCTCAATACCCATTAGGACCCCTTAGGACCCATTATGTATCATAAGGGGTCCTAAGGGGTTGTATGATACATTAATAGGTCCTGGGAATATTTAGCAACCCCTAGGACCCATTAATGTGCCTTAGGACCCCTTAGTATGCGTTAGGATCCCTTAGGACCCATTATGTATCATAAGTGTGTTGGAGATTTGTTTATGTGCAGTTGATTGATTATATGTTTGTCATTGATGACAACATATAATACACAGTAGTGATTATGTATGTACTTATTAGAATGATGATATCAAGTCTTGTGTGGTTAGATACATGTTGTAGACATGTTTAGTATGTTATGTTCATACACACAAATCCAGATATGATGTTTCAGTCAAGTTGTGTAATTCTATTATTGGCAATTACAGTTCTGGAAGAGTATCTATTCAGAGCCGACATATTTAACATGTTTCTTGAGTTGCACCTATCTTTAGGATATGCATGTGTATATTCATGGTTAGTTATGAGATAACTATGTTTGGTTAAATGTGCCTATCATGTAACATCAGGATCGTGTTGTTTGAGATGATTTGGTGAAGTCAACTTAGTGAAGCGTCGTGTCTGTTCAGTTTGTGTTGCACGGACTTAATATTGTTTGCATGCTTAGTTAAGCCCAAAAAGATGTTGTTGAAGTGTTTCCAAGATTCGTCATGACCTTCTACTTTAAAGAAGATACTTATAGTAGTTCGTTTGTAAATGCAAAGTGTGAATGATAAGAGAAGAGACGGAAAATGTACAGAGCAGAATATCAGTTGTGTTTCATTCATCAAGGATCTATGTGAAGAAGAAGTGAAAGATTACAATACACTGGAACTGATCAAGACAACAGGTCTACTCTATAGTTCATCATCAGATATAGTGCATATCTATTCTACAGAAGGTTTTAGCCTTCACCATTAAAGCAGTGAGCTTTTGGACAGTGAGTCCTCACCCCTAACAGGGTTATTTGTAAAAGACTCCTAATAGGGTCAGAACCTTAACCAGGTCACTATACTTATTGCTTTGTAAAGAACAACTCCTAACAGGGTTGCAAGATCTTCTAACATGGATTACTATAAAAAAGTATAGTTCATTGTGGGTGCTAATTCCCACCGGGGTTTTTACCATTTGGTTTCCCCGTAATCAAATTGTGTGTTGTGTACTGTGTTATCTGAATGTGCATTTACTTTATTATATTCTGAAGTTAAAGAAGTAAAAAGAATTAAATTTACTGATAACTGATTCACCCCCCCTCTCAGTTATCCTTTGGAACTATTCTAACAAAGTGGTTATGAGGGGTCGTATGACCCATTAATAAGTCCTAGGACAAATTAGGGCCCTTAAGGACTCATTAATGTGTCCTATGACCCCCTAGTATGCATTACAACCCCTTAGGACCCATTATGTATTATAAGGGGTCCTAAGGGTTCCCTATGGTTCGTATGACCCATTAACGAGTCATAGAACCATTTAGTACCCCCTAGAACTCGTTAATGGGTCATACGACCCCTTAGTACACATTAGGACCCCTTAAGAACCATTATGTATTATAAGGGGTCCTAAGGGATCCTTAGGGGATGTAGGACCCATTAATGATACCTAGGACATTTTAGGACCCCTTATAACTCATTAATGGGTCCTACGACCCCTTAAGGCCCCTTTGTACGCATTAGGACACCTTAAGACCCATTATGTATCATAAGGGCTCATAAGGGCTCCTTAGGTGTCTTAGAACCCATTAATGGGTCCTAGGACCATTTAGGACCCCTGAGGACTCATTGATGGGTTCTACGACCCCTTAGGACCCCGTAGTACGCATTAGGATCCCTTACGATCCATTATGTATTATAAGGGGTATGAAGGGGTCCTTAGGGGTCTTATGAACCATTAATGAATCCTAGGATCATTTAGGACCCTTTAGGACTCATTAATGGGTCATGCAACCCCTTAGAACCCCTTAGGACCCCATAGTATGCATTAGGACCCCATGAAACCCATTATGTATCATAAGGGGTCATAAGGGGTCGTAGGCCCCGTTAATGGGGCCTATGACAATTTAGGGCTCCTTAGGACTCATTAATGGGTCCTTCAACCCCTTTGAACCCCTTAGGACCTCTTAGTATGCATTAGGACCCCTTAAGACCCATTATGTCATTTTAAACAAAAGTTGCCCTCCTTCAGAGTGTGATCCCTTCCCCTTTCATCCAAACCAACTTCTAGGTAGGCCCATTAATGGGTCCTATGACCCATGAGGACCCCTTAGGACTCATTAATGTCTCCTATGACTATTAATGTGTCCTAAGGGGTCATAATGGGTCCTAAGGGGTCCTAATTGGTCCTAAGGGCTTAGGGGTCCTATGGGGTCCTAAGGGTTCCTAATCGGTTCTAAATTATACTAGGACCCATTAGGACCCATTGTGACCCCTTGTGACCTACAAGTGGTTAGGACATGACAACGTCTATATAGGGATTATGATGCACCATTAATAAAAAATTTAAATTAATTAAAAATTTAAAATAATTTATTTTTTTACGCTTTTATTTGTGGAAGGTTAGAATTATTGCTTAATTTTTTAAAAAAATTGAAAAATAAAAAATATAATTATTTGAAAATTTTAATTAATAAAATATTTTATTCAATAGTACATATTGATCTCTTTATAGCCATTTCTGTAGGAAATTAGATTAAATTATCTAATTCTCAGTAAAATTTAAAAAAACTATAAAAAATGAAACCTTGCCCCATTTTGAAACAAGGTATCGTTCCATTTTATGGAACATTGCCCCACTTTGTAATGGGATATTGTTCCATTTTATGGAACATTACCCCGTTTCAAAATGGGGTAATGTTCCATTTTATGGAGTGGTACCCCATTTCAAAATGGGGTCCCATTCCATTTTATGGAGTGGTACCCCATTTCAAAATGGGGTCCCATTCCATTTTAGGAACATTACCCCGTTTCTAAGTGGGACCCATTCCATTTCCCCAAATTATTAAAGTATATAAAAAGTAACGAGGTCACATTCCTAAAATGGGGTAACATTTGTAAAGCGGGACCCCATTCCTTAAAATTTCAAATTTTGCCCCCAAAATTGCTTCGGGTTTAGCCTTGGGAAAAGGCTTGGTCAACCGACCCCTAGCTTTGGATCTGGTTTGACCCAAACCTTGGAGGCCATCTCAATCTGTAGACAAAAAAATACACTTTGGCCACAAATCGGAATG
Organism: Thuja plicata; assembly: GCA_018584345.1. Taxonomy (NCBI): domain Eukaryota; kingdom Viridiplantae; phylum Streptophyta; class Pinopsida; order Cupressales; family Cupressaceae; genus Thuja; species Thuja plicata. The sequence goes on along the minus strand of MU226330.1, from coordinate 864,076 downwards.
GAATTTCTGTATAATATTTTGACAATATAAAAACCATTATAGATCAGACTGTGCAAATATATGTAATTTATTTTTAAATTTGATTAATTTTTCTATTTTTCATTAAATTTCTACTGAAACATGTCTACAAACTAGAGATAACTGGCTTTCTTGTTATTTTAATAACTTTTTTAATTTGAAAGTTTCTTGAAAAACAAATTATATGACATCAAACTAGAGACAATTATACACACTTTGATTTTTTTTAAATGATATGTTTTGGTCAAATTATGCTTGTTGTACATGAGAGGTTTTAAAAACAATAATTATGCCCAATAAAAAAATTTAAAAAATATATACTCAATAAAAAATTAAAAAAATTTATTGTCATCAATCTTAACTATATTAAATATCATTCCCCAAAAGGATTCAGAGAAATAGTTTCATTTAGGTCAAATTTTGCTTGTCGTATACGGGCATAGTATGGTCCTGAAACATGGACTTTTAAAATGTGGTTTTTATTCATTTCTATTGAAAATGAAATTTTATCATCTGGGTATTCAAATAAATTACATATTTGGAAATTATACTTCAAGTACTATAACTTCTATTACTAACTTTTTTTAACTTTCAATCTCTAAGTACTTCAAATGTTTAGGTCAAACAAGACAAATTTGGAAAATAGGAAAAATAGTTCTGCATTTTGGCCTAAAAGTGGACTCTACTTCTTGTTGGCACCCACTATCAATACTTTTCCATCTCTAATTTTCTATCCACCTGACCAAATCCTCTAAAATGTAGAATATTTTTCTTCTTGTATATCCATACTCATCTTCTAGACCGCAAGCCTTAATATCACATTGCACTAGAATGAGGTGTAACAATTACATCAATATGACAACTACATGCATTATACAATCATTGAACAAAAACTCTTAGGAAATTAACATAGACACTTCTACAAAATAATAAATGCATTAGACACAGGATCTACTAACATTAATACATAATGAAAATTTGAGAGTTATCCATGATATTAGACTATCTCCTATGTTGTTCTCAAATTCTCTAACATGAATGATAGTGTAGACACCCTAAAATGGACATACTTACGACCTTACATTAAAACACTAATTTTCATCTATCAACTAATGATTTTTTAATCATCTATTTCTTCTAAATCCATTCTCCAAATCATTTAACCATATCCCCAAAATTAATTAAATAATTAAGTTTATTTAATTAATTAACCTTAATTAATTAATCTTTATTAATTAATTAAATGCTATTTCCTAAAGTTTAAATTTAAATATTTAAACTTATTAAATAATTCTTTTTAAATTAATTTTGCTCAATAATTCAATTGTAAATAAAAAAGAATTCAATTATCTCATATTTGAATACTTTAATTACAAAAATTAATTAAATATTCAAATAAATCCTTTCCCAAGTTCAAAAAGGTAGCTCATGATCAACTTTTCAGTTAACTAAACATCACCTCTTCTCTCCAAGTTGAAGAGGTGGAGTTTACTGGTTGCTCTTCAGTTAACTAAAACATCACCTCTTCTCTCCTAATTGAAGAGGTGGAGTTTACTGATTGCTTCTCTAGTTCCTTTTGATCTCAACCGTTCATCCTCTAATATCTGGGATCGATCTCAACCATCCAAATCATTTTCCATATTCTATATAATCAACGCTTCTCAACCATTTGAAGGATCCATAATTTCAAGCTTTGTGCACACTTACTCTACAAGATTCTTGCCAAGCATCAAGCATTCTTGTGATCATATCAATATCATTTTCTCAACACTCCCAAGTCATAAACGTTGTCGATACCAATACTGAGCACCATTCATCCGGCATCTCAAAAGGAGTAGAGAGAAGCAATAGAAGCTTCAAGCATTATGGTTTGAATTTTTTTGTTTTCCTCTTTGATTTCTTGTTATTTTATTGTCCTTAGATTCATTCTTAGTATTTTTGATTGCTTTCCCCCATTGCAAACCGGTGCTACTAACCCTCGTTAATTTGAGTTGGAGCAAGATTGGATCTAACACATTTTGGTGAACTCGACATGAATCGAACAAACCGATAATCGCTTACACACGAGAAACAAAATTTCCTGGCCTCGGTCGTACAACCACAATTTCATTTTTTTTATTTTTTTGATAAATCTTGTAATTTACGGAAGTTTTCCACAATTGACAAAAATTTGCCTCAATCGACTGGTTTATTACCGCAATCAATCTCTGTAATTTCGCAATCAATTTCTATAGTTTCTAGTCTCTGGTTCAAGTTTTTTTCTGTAATTGACAGACATTTTTGCAATCGACAAAAGAATTTTTCAATTGCCAAAATGAATTTTACAATCGCCAGCACATTGCCACAATCGATAGAATATTTTTGCAATTGAAAGCAGGTTACTGCAATCACCTAGAGAAGTTTGCATTTGACAGAAGAATTTTGCATCTGACGGAATAGTTTTGCAATTGCTCTATTTTCATCATTTTATTAATCAGATCTGAAATTTTTCTCTTGGTTTCTGTGCGGGAATGAGAAAATGACATATGGAAAAAAGAATAACCAGACACACCCCAAGTTCTAGATCGCTAAGAGAAGCCATAAGAAGAACCACTAATTACCACACACAACAAAGGGAAATCTTGGCAATCACAACTAAAGATCAAAGTGAATATTTTAACAGGTATCTCAATTCTCTCAAGCTTTTTGTAGCCAAATACAATGTTACCATTAGCCTTAATAGTCTTAATAATCTGGGTGTTGCTGAATATTATTCATTTTGATTGCAAGGTTTTCAGTACTAACTTATCATTTTAGCTTGTGGCATGGAAACAATTTAACAAAGAAAGCTAAAATCAATTCATTTCTTTTTTATGCTTAAAAAGAAAAGTGTATGCAAAACATCACAAACACACTTTTTTGATTTGGTGCATAAAATTGACATGGTGGTTAACAATTGAAAAAGGCAACAAATATTTGAATTTGGTGCATCTAAAATTGAGCAAGAAATCATCATTTGGTTTGGGCTTAAAATTGAACTCACGTGCATGTATGGATGATTATCTTAGTTCACACTTGATATTTTTGTGCTTAATCGATTAACCTTGTGTCTTGATTATTTGGTGCACTTGCACAATCTGTTAGAATACAAAACCTTTACACTTTTTAGAGAGGCTTGTCTAGGGAAAGCACTTCTTCTTCAGAGGATGACCTTAAACTGGCACTAGTACATTTGAGGCCAAATTCCAACAGCTATTTGTTAGAATTGCAATGCCTATTTGTCAACCATTCGATAGATGCATCCATCGGGGTTATTGCGTTGGAAATTGTGACACAAGTGGTAGCCGTCGGTATTCTAACTGACGAATCCATCAGAAATTACTATACTAATAGCAACTTACTCTATCATTTCTTATGGTTCATCTATCAAAATTCCGATGGAATGTGTGGGCTCTCCGATGGACATATTGTCAGAAAATAGAGTCTCTCCGACGTTATATCTATTAAAATATCAATGGATATGCAGTGACTAGTCAATAGGAAAATTTGTCGGATGTATAGAAGTCTCGTCGAACATGTCTGTCAAAAATGGAGTCTGTCTGATGTTATACCTGTCGGAAGGGCAATGGACATGATGTGACTTTCCAACATGACAACCTGTTAGACGTATAGCATTTTCGTCAAAGATAGTTGTCGAAACTGAATCTATCCGACGTATGAGTTTCTGATAGGAAGGCCCGTCGTACGTATAGCACTATTGTCAATGCAGATGTCATAAGCGTCAAAATAGTGATGACCTGGCACACTAAAGATAACAAAGCTCAAGAGACCATCATAGAGAGTCTTCATCTTTGGTCCATATTACTGACAAAAAGTTTTATATTTCATTAGCTCATCAAATACGGGGATTATTTTCATGATAACATATTATTAAGTTGGTGTTGCATGAATTTATTTACTTCATGAACTTGTAGACTAAAAGGAAAATGATAAAGAAACATCTCTTTCCATGGCCTACATTGCTTAGGCCACAGAATCGGATGCTTCATTCACGCTGTCTTTGTAGTCTACAAGTGCATGAAGTAGATAAATTCATGCAATGTCAACTTAAATAATATACATTATCCATGAAAATAGCATCTATTAAATTCTTTCAAATTCTCGCATTTGATGAGCTAACGAAATATAAAATGTATCCTCAATTGTATGGACCAAATACGGAGACCAACTATTATGGTCTCTTGAGGTCTGCTATCTTTAGTCCAGATTCTAAGAAGAGGTATAAGCGGAGACCAAAGAAGGAATATTTGTGAAGGTTTTATAGAAGTAGGTTACTGAATCATCATCTCTGTATTGGTACTCAATCTGGAAACCCTCGTCCTCATTTTTTTCCCACCTTAGCAGTAAAGAAGATATTCTCTAGAATTTTAGACTTCTAGAAAATCTCCACAAATCTACGTCTTCTCAGAATCTAAAAACTCTCGATCATTGATTCTCATCAATGTATGAATAAAATAGAAAGACTCAAAGCATGGAATATAAGAAAATATTAAGAAACAATTCAAATAAAATAAATAAGATTATATCCTAAACTTATCAATTTTCTAAAAATAAGTTCAAACAGTTAAGTTACCTATATTTATGAGATTGAAATTATAGCATACATCTACAATTGTTGTGGAGGATACAATTGTTATGTATGAGATTGAAATTACAGAGTAAATCTGTAGAAAACAATCAATGAAGTCAATTGTGATCACTGCATTCATTATGAAACAGTAAGCACAAGATGAGGTTATAAAGAGACATAACAGGAATCTTCAAAATGCAATTAAGCTCATCATTATTGAAGACAATTGTAAAAATGGGTGATATATCTAGTCATAGTTCAATATTATGAGAATCAGACATGTCTCACAAAACCTGTCAACATAAGTCACTATTAAGATGACATAATTAGAAGCTTCAGATGCAAAGTATGATCAATCTAGAAGTGCAGGTTTTGTAAACAACATCTTCATTCAAAAGGAAAACTTCATATTATGTAGTGTTATTGTAATTTTACATTGTGACAGCTATAATAAAAGTTTCAAAGTTATGATTCCACCAAGAGATCTAAAAGCAAGTTTCAGGTGCATGTAAGGCTTTTTATATAAGAGAAAGGCTTGCAATTAATGAAAATAGTCATGAGAGGTTGTTTTAGAGAGAAAGCATGGTTACAAGGTCTGTAGGAGGAGCATAATGGTTACTTCAAGGGATATATATTATACATCATGTGCATGAAGCAGGACCTTGAATCCATTTTTAATACTGGTAATCAACAATGCAAGAGGGACAATCATTTGCATCCTATTTTGATAGTCATTTACCTCTACACTCGCCAGTTATCAACATTCAGAACTACAGTTCTTAAGAAAGGAAGAGCATGGTTTCATAAAGTAAAAATGTTCATATCCAATGGAAAAAAATGATGTTATAAAGTGATGTGATATTCAGAAGGAAAGCTACAAGATATTTACAACAAAGTTTGAATCCTTAAGAAACCATGTCAAAGAGCAGTGAAAGTATACAAAGTAAAGACTAATTATTTCAACATTTGTTTCATCATAGGAAGGTAGCAATCATATGAATCAAAATAAAAAGGTACATTATGATAAATTAAATATCATGGGATGGTGATCACAATAATTTTGAACAAAACCTTTATATGGAGAAGGACAATGTGAAACAGACTAGTCTGATTTTTTCTATCTTCTAAATTTATGATGAAACAGTTAAGGAAAATAATGAACACAGTAAAAGAGTCTACCATTATCAAGTGTATCAAATTCATGAAGAAGCACATCAATTATAAGCAGCATGAACATTAGATCATCCCAGGGATAGATATTCATTCATAGGCATTCACATCAAACAAAGCATGAAGAAAAAGTAATGCAGTGGACTACAATTATAAAAGCATCAATTAATAATCCAAAAGTAATTTTGTAGTGATAAATATCATAACAAAAATCATGAATCATATTCAATGAAGAGCTACAACTATAAGGGATGTAATGAACATTCAGATCACCAGTCTCAAAACCTTCCAATTCAGTAAAATGGATTTAAAACATCTATCATATGGATGTTTCACATGAGAAATATTCAAGGGGATTGTTTTATTGGGAAAATAGAGTTACTCTACAGAGTTACTATGTAATGAAATCCACAGTTTACAAAAAGCATTGGTTTCAAATTCAAGCAAAGAATCATTTTCAAACCAGAGACATTATAGTATCAAAGCATGTGCATACATGAAAGAGGTCATTTTTCATGGGGCAAACTATAGTTTTGAGAAAGATCTTGTGACAGATAGCTCTTTCTTTCATTTCAGATTGTTTCTTTAAGGAGGATGTGTTATTTTTTTAAGTGTATTGAAATAGTCATAGGACAATAAGAATAAACCAATGAAAAAAATATACATCATAGGAGAATAAATCATGTGGTTGTAGAAATAGCAATAGCAATAGAGAAGACATCAGTTGACTAGTGAAAATGCAATGTGACAAGATGTCAACAAGTAAAGAAATCGATATTTTTGAGAAGATGAAACCAAAAGTGTAGCCAATAATGTTCACTTAAGAATATTACAATAGTGAATAGTGTCATTGACATAGGGTGAGTTGTTATAGTATGTATACAACCTAAGGATATAGGTTAGGGAGTAGTTCAAATTTATATTTAACCTAGAGAAATGTCAATTAAAAATATGAAGGGTACAAAGGCAATGGATTTATCACAAGGTCAAGAGCCCCAATGTTACAAGGTGATTTTCTTGAACTACATCAAGGTCAAACTCAATAGAAAATGGAGCATCATTGTTGTTTTTGGAAAAAAAATATCAGTGCTATCAAAGGCATGAGAAAGAGCTAATATCAATTTTATGGGTCAAGACAGTGGCTACAATCAACGTCCACAAGATGAAAGAAGCCTATGGGATGGTAAACCCTATTATTTATGCATTGTGAACTGCTGATCTTCTACATTTTAGTTTAATAGTGAGCCCTCCAAATCTCTCGAACCATTCTTCGCTAGATAAATCTTGAAAACAAGCTGCTATTAAACCATTTATGATCCAACAAGCCTTGCAACAATCCAACAATCCTTGAAACAATTTCAGCACTCTCTTGAATATGATGATAGAGAAAAAGATCAAAAGGCTGAGAAAAAAGAGAAACAAAATAATCAAACAACGGATAAAATCCTAAACTTATGTTGATAGTGTAGAATATTTACATAATAAAGAGCCTAAATAACTCACCATTGATGTCGTTCAACGCAGATAAAGCCACATATTTTTCCCCTTCCTCGTACACATGCACTGTTGGACAAGAAGGGCCAAAAACCCTATCTACACAACAAATTTACAATTTCATCACAAACAAAGAAGAGTGTAAGTCCAATGTAGAACTGGAGAATACACCTATAGGTGCTTATTGCAAAGTCGAAAGCTAATATTAAATAATCTGGTTTGAGAACTGTAAAGGAGAAAAATGATGTTTAATAACTAAGATTGTTTTGATACTCAAATCACTTATCACCTTACATTTAATTCTTAGAGTGGAGGGATAAATAAGACATTCTCCTTTATTCTCCAATGCACAAAGGAAGGATCCAAATTGATCAACCCAAAAAGGATCAATGCATAAATGAATCAATCTATTGGAAATAAGAATAAAGAAGGAGATCCTAGGTTTCCTTGTTAAAATGTGTTTGAATGAATGTAAATGTGTGATAGATTAAGAATGATTAATGAATTGAATTGAAATGGATAGGGAAATGTACTAACTTTGAAATATTGTAGATCAAAGAATGCTATTTTCTGGGCTCTGTACTCAGTTTCTAGAAAATATAAAGTATGATCTAGAAAGGAAACATAGAGACGAACAAAACCCAGAAATATTTTTCCATTCCAATGTTGTCTTATGAAAAAGGTCGACCTTGACCCACAAATGTCAACCCTGACCCATTAATGTCGACCCTGACCTACATAGGTCTGACAAAGAATCTATTCGCGCTGTCCAAAAGAAAGCCAAAAAGGGTATCTAGATCTAGTCTCAAATCTTCTGTTCTGACCTGTACCTACAAGAAAAAGAGGTTTGTTTGTTGGGGGGAGGGGTTTGCCTTAGTCAAACCCCAATTTAGGAATCAACCTTGAAATCAATAATTGAAATAAGAATGCTAGCAAGTAGTAGAATTGAATCTAACAATGAAGCTATGATATTGAATAGATA
>MU226330.1:820353-843115 GCA_018584345.1 Thuja plicata | reverse complement strand
AGAGATTGTGCTACTCTCAATTTTCTTTGGCCTTCATTACCTAATTCATGTCCTTCTCACCCTGATCATCTCTTTCACTCCTATCAAGCTTACAAACATCACAAAATTGCTGAGTTAAGTATGCCTCGAATTGATTCCAACCGTGGTCTTTTGCCTACTCTTGCAATACCTCCTTTATCTATTGCTCCTAATAAAATGGATCAAAATTCTACTCTTCCATCACAACCTATTGAGAATCCTCCTATATAACCTGTGAAGGAACCTGTTGTTATTCCTCCTAGTTCTCAACATGTGCCAAATAAAGTTAAACATAACAGATCCGCTAATGAACGTCATAAGAAGTGTAGAGCTAATGCTAGAGCCTGTGCTTCTATGATTTGAAACTCATTACCTACCTTCGATCAACCTATGCCCGATGCATTGGATGTTAATATTCATGATGATAAGATGAATGATTATGATGACCCTATTCACATCCTGGATACTATTTCAATCAACCTTGATGAGGAGGACACTCTCGATGATCCTATTGATCTTAGTGATGAATATGAGACTGTTGATCTTGACAATGATTTAACTCATATGCTTTCCACTCAATTAACAATTACACCTAGTAATGAGCATTGTGATTCTCAAGAGGATCCTTGTTTGGAACTGGCTATCATTCCTACTATATTGGATATAGTCCCTGTTGCGATTTTCCCACCTACCCTAAATAACATAAACCAAGATGGGGAAGGTTGACAACATGCTTGATTGGCTCATCCTTTATGGTAGCCCTTTTTGTGTTTTTATGTTGTAATGTGCTTCCCCCGTAATATGTGTTTCTAAATGTTTGTTAGATTCTTTTCTACGACCCTTGTTACTTTGTTGGTGCAAGGTGATAAAGGAATCACAACTGTTGTTCAATTCTTCTTTATGTATCTACATTCTTCTATATGTTGTTTCATGTTATGTTGTACTTGTGCTATTATTTGTAAATATTTTCTTTGTACAATCTGCTTGGATCTGCGACATGGTAGCACTAATTCTTTTTGGTCTCCCTGTTGTGGTCTGAAAAGATTCCTCTTCATAAAACTTAAGTTTCTTTCCTCCTTTGTAATTGTAGTTCTACTTTCTTTGGGGAATGATGTCAATTCATTTGCAATAATATTATATTTCTATATAAATTTTATCTTATGATCATACTGACCCCACATTAGGTAGATCACTCTTGTGTTCTTATGTATGTTTATGTTTTATTTCCCTTGATTTGTCTTCCTTTGGGGGCATCTTGTAGTGGAAACGTAATCTATAGAGTTGTTGATGTTTTCGTTAAAACCATTGCTCCTGTTAAAGTGTTAGAAATGACTTTAACATGGGGGAATACACTCTACTCACTTTTTAAACACACACATGTTCAAAATGGTTTTCAAGATTTAAAAATTTTCCCTTTATGGATTAAAAGAAACTAATCCTTAAAGCATGGTCATTTTTACTTTTTAGGATCTCTTGATCCCTCTAGTTTAAATTTACATGGATCTCTTGATCCCACCAGTTTTCAATTTATAATAATTTGATCCCTTTAAGAATGGATCTCCCTGATGGGTTGACTAGTGAGTAGCCACATTAACTAGGCAGTTCAATTCCATCTTTCTAGTTACGCCTTTTGTGTGGTTCACAATAAGAGATAAGCTCTCATTGGGCGAGATAATCACACCTTTCTCTCTCTCTCCTTAACTGAGTAATGTCTCTTTTATCATGATCTTAGGGTTGATAAAGACTTAAGTCCCTTGGGGGCTTGAGGGCTTATTTATCCCTTTTGGGTCCAATAAGATTATCTTTTCTATATATTCTCCTTTACAAAGAGTTTGTGTTGAGCTCATACTCTTGCTAAAATGGGGGCTAAATGTATAGTCAAAAAATTGAAGCACTTCCATTGTAGACGTGTTTATCCTTTCAAGTAAGTGGTTTGGGGTCATGACAAGTGCCTTGAATGGGTTCCTGATCTTGACATGGCTTCCTTCTATTATGTCCTTCTTTCCACTCCTATTTAGCCTGATTTCTGCATTCTGAACTGCAGACTGGTGATTCTAGGCTTTAGGGTCAAGGTCAACCTTTTAGGTCTATGTTGACCTCAACCCTTACCCAGGTCAGGGTCGACCTCGACCCTGACCTAGGTCAAGTTCAACCTTGACCTTGACCCAGGGTTCAGATCCCGGGGTCTCATAGTTTTTGTAGGTCGGCCTTTGCAAAAATTATTTCCCACTTTTGGGTCAGCTGTTTCAGGTTTCGAAGCGTTGATTCCTAAATTATATTTAATATAGGTCCTCTCTTAGGGGTAAAGTCTTTAATGGGAATTTAATCCTCCTATGTAGGCCTCCTTAGAAGATTGTGCCCTAATTTCATATAAAAGGGAAGCTTTCTTTCTCATTTTTTCTAAGTCCTCTATTGAAGCATTACGAACGATAACCATCATCAAGCAAAATATCTTCAAGGGTGATTCAAGAAAGCTAAGGAGAAATATTTCAAAGAAAGCATTCATCCATTCAATTATCCATTTTCATGAAGGAGATCCATTGGAGGCCATTGAAGGATTCAAGCTACATACTTCCCTTTTGGTGGTCTCTCCATCCACCTTCTTCCAAGCCTATTCCAAATTCAAGAACCCATTCAAGACTTGGTGTTGGAGATCTACAAGAAAGAGATTGAAGACATCCTACCTTTCTACATTCTACATTTTAAGCATACTTGTGGATTCAAGGATTCAAATCTGCCACAAGGACTTTTTCAAGCAAGGTGAATTTATGCATTTACTTTGTCTATTTCTGCAATTCCAATTACATATATTTGAGGTTAATTCCTAAACCAGGGTTTGACCAAGGCAAACCTGTCCCCCACAACAAAAACCCTCTTTTTCTTGTAGGTACAAGTACAGAACAACAAATTTGAGACCAGATCTAGATACCCTTTTCGGCTTTCTTTCAGACAACGCGAACATATTTTTTGTCGGACCTGCGCAGGTCAAGGTCGACATTATTGGGTTAGGGTTGACATTTGTGGGTCAAGGTCGACCTTTTTCATAAGACGACATCGGAACGGAAAAATATTTTTGGGTTTTGTTCGTCTCTACATTCCGATTTGGGATCAACTGTTAGTTTTTCTAGAAACAATCTGCAGACCTTAGAAAACAACATTCTTTGATCTGCAACATTTCAAGGTTAGTACATTTCTCCTATTTCTTCAATTAATGTCATATATCATTTCTACACATATAATTAACATAATGTAAGGTATCTTTCTTGTTATTCTCATTTCCAAATAGTTGATTCATTTGTGCATTAGCCCTTGCTTGGGGTTGATCAACTTGGATCTCCCATTTTTGCATTTGGGAATAAAAGAGAAACATCTTATCTTCTCCCTAATCACAATTGAAATACACAATCAATATAATTCAATTAAATATAAAGTAAGGTTAAGGAAATCAATATACTCTAAGCAAATCAAACCCCCCTCATACCATGATTTCCCCCTTTACAATTATTATTTTCAATGTTAAAATCCATCTACATATTGTATTTATCCTCATATAAATATGATAATATTAACACTTAAAACTCGTGCAGCAAGTTTGGAATAACCACCGGAGCCTAGCTGGTGTTGCTTGTGCTTTTGTAGTCTTTCCTTTGTTGCCTTTGATGTGTGAGACAATCTATGAAGAGATTGAAATATGTGAGTTCATATAAATATGAAGAGTATTTAGTACACAATTACATTCTTAACAGTATCACATACATTCGTTTGTTGTCTAGTGGTGTAATTCTTTTTTTATTTCATTTTTCTCGTTCGTATCCATAATAAGACATTGCCACTCTAAATCAAGAATGCAAGGGGGGCACTGGTACTTTGGGTTTTTTTTTTATAATGTACACCTATACTGGTCCCTAATATACCTCAAACATAACTTGGCTTTCTGAAGGAGCCTATTCTTCTCAAATACACAAGGTCCAAATAAGTTTGTCATACTCTCTACGAGAGCATCCTTTAACTTTATATCTTGGACTTTCCACCTTTTAAGAAAAAAAACACTGTTAGATTCAAAAATGAAGCGAACTTACCTTTAATATAGTTTAAGAAATGGATGAATGATAACTATCCTAGCAATGATATGAAATCAAAATAGTGGATTGGGGTTTTAGTTTGGATATGATGTTCCACCATGTACAGATGGTGGGCCCAAATATACACAAACACTTGTCATTAAGTTTATCATAAAAAATGTCATTCCCTACAAAATAATCATGGGATCATTAGTCAAAGGATATAATAGTATAAAATAAGAATACAATAGATGTAAGCTTCTCATATTCAATGCAAGGTGTAATTAACATATGATTGTATAGTAAAAGAAAGGTCCAATATTTAAAGTACCTAGAAGTTTTTCTACTTTCAAGGGAACTCCTTCTTTGCTCACAAGAAATATGCAATCCTTCACCATTCCCGTACTAGGAATACGAGTACATCCAGGAAATTCATCATCATCATCATGTGATGCATCTCTTGTTGCATAAATTGAATCCATTACAAAATGCCCATAAGAAAGAATACTTCAAGGGAAATAAACATATATATAATGACAGAGAAAATAAAATTTGCGTATGAGTATGCAGTGTCATAGCATCTGTGGCCATGCTACATGTTGTCGGCATTGCATTGGGAAATACAACTGAGCCTATCATCGTATGAGGAAGCGCTAGTAAATGATCATTGACAGAAGCTGAAGAATAAGATTGTTAGAGCATAATAAAAGCAGTCATTAGCATGGACAATATTATAAGAGCGTAAAAAAAATATAGTCCAACATGCAATCTACCTGCAGTACCCTCATCATGGCCAAGAGTCTCAAAAATATGCAAAAAAATTTGTTAAGGCAATACATCCTCTTATTTTTTAATGACATAAAAGACTAGTATAACATAAAAACTATTATTGAACTTTTGTTATAATTAAAAAATACATTAATACTTACTCTGTAATTTTGAGATTGGTGCATCAATGCAATTGCCCTCTTTTGTGACTCAAGATTCAGAGGGAATATAGATGCTAATTGAGCCACTCTTTGTGAAATTATTTGGAGGCATTTTTTAATTGTAGAGGTTGGGTCATCACAAATACTGAAATCAACATCTAGGTCCTCATCAAAGGACTCCTCCTAAGGGATTGTGGGTTCCTTTCCCTTTCTCTGCTGACCACTTTTCTGTGACAACAATATTACTAACACTATTAGAATTAATCTAAAACAGTGATGAAAAGAACATAATAAAAAACACTATTTAACTTTTTTCTTCTATCTAATTTGTAGTATAATAAAAAAGAGGTTTGCTTGCTGGGAAGAAGTGCCTATAGGATCATCATTGTCCCCTCTATGTGGCTGCTCCATATTGTGGCCCTGTGTTATTATTTAAAGTTAACCAATAATTAGAAAGGACTAATAGATTAATAAATTTCATTAGAAGATGACAATGGAGATGAGGTGGATGGTGAGGAGACTCTCTAGATGTGGCTGGAAAAAAAACTCAATTATTTAATGGTACATAGTACCTACTGACACCCCCATCATAGTGACATCATTTTTATCTATGCGATTCAAATTGTAATCAATAAGAAGCTCTTCCCCTGCACATATTTATTTTTTCGTAAATATAAATACATGATTTCCCTCGCGCGCCTCAAATATGAAATTGGGTTGCTTAATAGTTGACAGAGGTCACGTACTATTTATAAATCCTACAATATTCCCTGATGCTTTTGGCCTTCCGTCAATGTATATAGTCACTCTTTTACTTTGTTCATTGTCTTTTTGTTGAATATAATTTGCCAAGAGTGCATACCTACACATACTTTTTTTTTATATTGAACAATTCGCATCCAAATTTTGTAATCGTAACAAGGTCCAACATACTCCATCTATTCAAAAAATTTGTTGTAAGAGACCTTTATGCCATCCATGGAAAATAGGCCCAAACCATGTATTGACGATGGTGCAATGCGATATATCTTTCTTTTAACACTAAAATCAATGTTTATTGAAGGAAGTTCATTGGGGACCCATTGTTTCTGTAGATATTAGTACCTAAAGGGCACCTCGATGTCGCCTTTGCTCTTATCATCATAAGAACATGACCCCCCCTTGAGCAAGGAAAAATTTCATGCATTTATTGAATTTCCTTCTAGTCTTTTGACCTCTAGTTGATCTTCCTAATTTAGACATGCTACATGACTCAATTTCTTCTTCCATTCCTATATTTCCTTCTCTCGAGGAAGACACATCTGAAAAATACCTATTTGAAGCTACCTGAACTCCATCAAATGAGAGAGATAGCAAGTAATGTGAGATATTTTGCAAATTGTGAAATAAATTAATCTCTATAGGGTGTATTGACTTATACCTATCAATCCATGAGACTGTGTGGGATGCTTGTGAAAGGGGTTCGGGTACCTACATATGTACATTTGTTGCAGGGTAAGGTCCCAGTAGTGCTTAGGAAAATCTACATGGTGAAGGTTGTATATGTTGTATATGTTGTTGTGTGTGTGTGTGTGTGTGCGCGCGTGGATAAAAAAGGGGGCCTTTATATTTGATCTTAAAATGACAAATATGCCTATCTATTTCTTTTTGAGGGTGCAGGGAAAAAAAAATGGAGGAAACTTGAGGGAATATAGAAAATGGATGTAATCTCAAAAAACAACAAGATGATATAATCATATAAGATTGAGTTTGCGATGGTACCTTCAAAGCTTTAGATGATGCTTAATTTTGATTTTATATGTGTACTCCAAATTAAGTACACATTTTATAGCAAGCTTTGGTGTTTGATCTTGAAAGAAAAAATCATTGCAAAATAGAAATAGTAGTGTAATTTCTATTGGAGAAAAACCTAAACTATATTTTCACTTCATTCCATTATAAAATTCATTAAATCCTCTAAATATTCTCATAGCATTCATAAAATTTCCAAAAAAATTACAATTTTTTTATCACAATAGTACATTTGTTGTCGGTAAGCTCCCAGTAGTGCTTAGGCAAATCTACATGGTCATCAACTGTGCATATATCTTCTCTAATCAATTCTTGTATACAGGTGAAGGTTGTATATTTTGTATATGTTGTGTGTGCAAGTTGTTCATTGACGGTGCAGGGAACACTGCCCATTAATAATGAATAACCTACCCTTGAAGAGAGAGATATGGTACTTTTTCAATGTATAAAGTGGAAGTATGGTAGAGCATCTATGATCCCTTGGAAATTTTTTTCATGTAGTAATTGTAGGATATCATATTTATGTTCTGAAGCCTCTTTATCCAAAGGGTATCAATGACATTTCTCTCTTCATTGGAATCAAGGGTGCAGAAGATGCTTTGCATTATTTGGGTACACCACTCAATTTCTATACCCATTGGATGCAAAGATACCTTCTGCACCCCTTATTTGATTGAAGATAAATGACATTGATCCCCTTTTGATAAAGAGTCTTCAAGAAAGATAGATGGTATCCTACCATTTCTACCTAAAAATCATTCCCAGGGGAGAAAGAGAAAACAATGATTAGTAGTCAACAATGGTAAGAAAGAGCAACAATTATACAAAACCATAGTTACAAATACAGTAAAATACTTCTATTAAAATGTACGACAGTAATATCAAAGAAGATATAATGGAGCCACCATTTTTCAAATAAGTGATATATGAGTATGTATCTGATGACATGTAACTGATTGAATGTTTGAAGATGTTAAGTCGATCACTGAAATGCAGAAGGATAATGCAAGACATTAAATCAGTTAATAGATTGTATAGTCATTGATGTCAACTTGATATAATCTAATTGGTTATAATCAAAAAGTTAAAGACTTCAGAGAATCAATGAGAAAAATATTATGCTTTCAGTAATGCATAAAAGACAAGCATTCAAAATATGACTTCAAACACCGACGCTCAGTGGACACCGACAGAAAAATATCACCGAAAGTAAAGTCATAGTGATGCCTGAGAAAGAACACCGATGAGAAGAATCACAAGCATAACCGACGGCCAGAAACATAGTGTAAACCGATGGAGAAACCCGAGGAAAACTTGAGTATTGACCAAAGTTATCAAAGAGTTAAACACCAAAATTAACTCAAGTTCAGAAATGACAAAATATCTAGCTGGTAGAGCTAAATATGGAGTTAACTGGTAGTTATCTTTGTTTTCATCGACAAGATAAAGCCAGAGATAAGTAAGGGATTTAAAGTTGTTTTGTCTAGTTGGCAAGAAGATATTGGTAAGATAAAATAGGAGTTTTTCTTTAAATCTAATTGGTGAGAATTGTGGATCACGCCAAGATCAAGAAAATCAAGAACCTAACAACGGTGATATCATGTCTATAAAGAGACAACTCAATTCATTACAAATTGTGGTGGGTGAATGAATGAAAAGAGGATGCCAAAGACAAATTGATGAAGAACAACTTCATACAGTCCTGATCAATCAAGCTGAAGAAAGAGCTAAATTTTTCTACGGACACCAAGCAACAGAGCAGAGCATTACTGAGCAGAATCAAAGTGGAGCAAAGGTATAAACTGAGATATATTGATCAAAATAGTTTTATGAGATTACAATAGATCTGAAAATCTGCAAGTATAAGTGTAGACGTCCAAAAATATTAATATTATTATTAATATTATTTTCCCTCTTATTCCTCTAACTATTTAATTCAATCAATTAAATAGTTTCATTTGCTAATAGTTTAAGTACTATTCTAATGTATTTTATTTAAATACATTTGTCTCATGAAATTCCCTTTTTAATAAATTTACATTTATTAAATCCTCCATTTTCCTAATTCTTCTAAACCATAATTTATTCAAATTTGATTTGAATAATACCCTAAAACCCTAGCTAGGAACCTATTAATCCTACCCTAATGCCTACCCTATTCCTACCCTACTCCCATCACCTCGTTTCCTAAGTATACTTCCCCACCTAACTGTCCTTTAACCATGCTTAATGGGTGATTCCTAACCTTTTTAAAGCTAATGGAATGCTCACCCACATGGGGAAATTCTCTCCAAAATGGGCACCCATCCCTCTTAAATTCTTCTTACAAGTTTGTCTCCCACTTGGAAACGTTGAGCCACTCAACATTTAATGCCAAGTTTGACTCAAAATTAGCCATCCCTTCTAAGCCCATGTGTCCAAAATGGACACCCATACCACTTAAATTCCTTCTTACAACTTTGTCTCCCCTTTTGAAATATTGAGCTACTCAATATTAAATGCCAACTTTGACTCAAAATTGGCCATCTTTTCAAATCTATGTGTCTGCTATGTGGCTCTTATGTGGATGCCACATAGGTGCCACTTCATCCAAGCCTCTTCCTCTCTCCAAAACCTCTCTAAATAGAGGCCTTCTCCTCTCATATTTTCATCTCTCAATTTTGCATTGTTATTATGTTAGCATAGCTCTAGATTTTATGTTCTTATTGTTAGTTTCATGTTTTCATGCTTAAATCATCTAGAAGTTACATGCTAGGCTAATGGTTAATGAATCATAGTTCATTTCAATTGTCTTGCAAAGCATTTTCATAGCTTAGAATATCTTCTTGAAGAAGATTTGAGACTAGTTCTTCATACTAGATCTTGAATCTTTCTTCTTGTTTACCAATCTTTCTTTGCATTGGGATCCATTACATTTCGTGTGGTTGAGAGAGCACACCTACATTCAATATAAAAGAGAAAATCAAAATGAGTAGAATAAGGTGCATTCTTACTTGTTTTTAAGCTCAATCTGATGTTATGTTGAGTTCTTTGTTGATTGCTTTCTCTTTTACATGCTTTTGAATTGATCTTATGTGCTAACCCACTAATGTTTCATGTTTGAGCTTGCTGCCAATAGATTGAAGAATTCCTCATACACATTCTAGCACACCCAGTGGGACCCATGTCCCTAAACCTTATCAAAATATCTTCGTTCTTCTCAAAAACATGTTCAGATTCTTAGACAGGTGTCTCCACTTCTACAGAGGTGGCTCCGACAGATGGGCGGCTCTGCTTGTACACAAGCGGCTCAGCATGCAAACAGAGACACTATCATGAAAACATCCATAACTTTTGCATATGGACTCCATTTTTGATGATTCAAAAAGATTTGGAAAGCTGACTCAGAGACCTTTTCAGATTAGTAAGCTATTAATTCAGATTTGACTTCAAAAATTTGGTGCAAATGTTCAAAGTTAATCTTTCATTTTTAATTTCAAAAGTTCATATCTTATGCTAATGAAATCTTTTTTTTAAGTGAATTCTTTGTGTAGATCACCTTTATTGATTGTCAAATATTTGGAAAAGCTCAAACTACTAACAAATTTTCTTGCAGCACCGCTTGTCAAAGACACAAATTCAAAACTACTCACATTTGTCTTACAGGTTGCCTCGAATCAACATCAAGCAAATGATAGTGTTTGCAATAATTTTCTTAGGCACCTAGCTTAATTAGGGAGATTTTATTGTCTAAGTCAAAGCAAGTGTTATGGGATTATGCTCTCTTCCCCTCTTGGGAATATCAAAAACCTAGACACACTTGCTTTGTGTTAAACAATTCAATCTTTGAAGAAAGAACAAAATTTGTCTTGAGTGCTTGGGAGAAAATGACATTGGGTAGGAGAGTATTCTCTTTTCCCCTTGTGGGAAAATCAGAAATCTAGACCCCTCTTGTCGCCAATCCATGCTTTTCAAATTAATCCTTTAGATGGGCCTGTCGGTCGAGGAAAAAATCTCCCAGGAATGACCCACGTGAGAACGAGGTGTAAGCCACACCACTCTAACTCACATTAATCAAATTTACTCCTTGGGGTTAAAGCCTTGGGAGTCAGTTGGCATTTGAGCTTATACTCGACTCTCATCTAACTTAAGTGTGGCCTCGTGGTCTTAATCACGTTTACGTGACCACTTTTGTCAAGATGCTCTATGGGGCTATATGCTTGAATCGTTCTTGCATGGACATAGAGGATACAATTGAATGAAGAACCATACTAAATGCTCTAGGCTTAGAAGCTACCCAGAACACCCCCGAAAGGTGATAATGCTTGTGCAAGGAAGATAGTAACTTCCCCAAGATCACTCGTACATTCGTTCCACCCTGAGTGTTTGGAACCAGATAATACGGCATCATGACTGGAGCCATTGCCTGCTTGGTGACGACCATATTCTGATTAGCTCTTGTATGTGTGCCTAAGCTTACAAGCAAGTATTTTCATGCTATGCCAATTCCTTAGGTAGATTTTTGTGCTTGAAGTGCTTGAAAAATATTTGCAAATCCAAAACATAGAAAAAATATCCAACATTCAAATTTGTCACATGCTTGTTTCCTTCAAGGTTTCTTTGTCCCTTGTCAGATTGTTTTTAGACACATACTTGTTATTCTTTCCAATTTTCTTATGTTGAAATCGGTTCTTGCCATGGAACAAATCTATTGAAAAATTAGAACAAGATCAAGCTTTTGCTAGATTATCAAGACAACATCCTTTTGCAAAAAATTAGTCTTTTATGAGATATGTCCTAAAAACCTCCAAATATTCATCCAAGATCAGATCTACTTATAGGACATGACCAATTCCAAGAAATATAAGAAGGTGAAAACTTCATTATCACCCATGCAAAGAGAACAAAAAAACACAACCCGAGAGGCTACCAAGTACCAACACATTATCGATTCCGTCAAACAAGAGATTCATAAATGAGAAGAATTCAACAAAGTGATCTACAACAACAAGGTTCCTCATTTCATGGGAAAATATCATCTAAACTCTGATTTTTTGGATTTGAACAATATGACTAGTCAGTTTACCACAACAAACAAAAGTTCATCCTCTTCTTAATCTCACTTAACTTGCATTTTAAGACCTCCCTTAGGTTGTCATCTTTAGGAACACATCACACACTCATCCTAGCATGATCTTGCATTAATCAAATCAATCTTAATTAGCCTTGCATCATCCTAATCATCATCCAAAGCATCCTTGATCACACTCCTCACTTGGTATTGTATACTTTTTTGAGTTGCTAAAAACCTACATCTTAATCAAATCCCATCCTTGAATGTCCTTAAACTAAGCATTACTTAGATTAATCCCCTTTGTCTTTTGCAACCTCATCACCTTGATCAAAAGGTTGGTTTGCATTAACAAAGAATCTCATCCTCCAAAGACCACAAGTTTATCTTAGGTAGACAATCATATCCACTTGATCCTACACTAGGGAAAACAACCCTTAATCCTTTCATACATCAAGTCATCCTTAATCCATAGAAGTGCATCCATCATCTTAAGCACATCCTAATCCCAGTATCATCATCCTTAGTTTCCTAGGTACATCATTCCATACATCTTGCATCTCATATACCCTTAAGATAGTCATTTCATGCCACCTATCACATGAGCCACTAAGAAGAGGAAGAACATGGATCCTAATCTTGCCGCTAGCTCATCTAATCCTATGACTAACAATACCAATGCCATGGTTACTTATGCGCCTCATCCCAATGATCAAATTGAATATATCTAGGTAGGCACTAATGAAACTCCCACTCTAAGTACCATGGAAACATTTATCAACCATCCAGCGCATGTCCACATGGTAAATGCCATGAGTGGACGCAACAACAATCAGGTACTCTTAGACATACAACAACAAGGACTTCAAATTCCACCTTGGATTATACCCACACTTGTCACATGACCTATGGAACTTCTAGGGGAATGTCCTTATCCCACTAGAAATGAAGTTTTTGATCCACTTCAATGAGCCCTACAAGTGGGAATTCTTCTCGCGCAAGTAGTTCATCCCTCCATTCCACCTTCCATCATGCACACAACACCCTCAGCTACCTCGGGAGCCCCACCTCCTGATGCCACATCAACAACACAAATAATACCCCCTATCACTATGCAGGCACCTCCACAAGCCACAGTCACTCCTCTTTCACAAGCAATCCCAACATTCATTGGAAACTTTCCACCACCACCAGTTAACACATAGCAAACCACCATTCCACCTATTCCCACTCAGCCCAGTCAAAGTGAAACACCCAGTTCACAAAATCAAAGCACCCAAGTCTCCATGCCTATTCCACCTTTCTTCACCATAGGCTTGCCACCTACCAACGCCTATAACCAACCCTTATTTCTGCAAGGGTCCACTTTTCCCACTCCACCAGCAACGCAATCATAATGAATGCTAGCAGTTCTACCTCAAACATTGTTCAACCCAAATCCTCCCATACTGAAACCATCCACGAATCCCTTCATCATACCCCAAATTCCCATCCAACCTATCCAACAGAAACAACAACAACAACCTATCCAACATCAACAACAACAACAACCTATCCAACAAAAACAACAACAACCTATCCAACAGCAAAAAATTACCAATCCATTCACATCTCAAGCACAAGAACAACCAATTAACCCCTTTGCAGCTGTACAACCCACTATCCAAACTACACAGAAACCACAACCACAAATGTAGGGGGAAAATCCCCTCATCGAAAAACCACTAAAATAGTTTGCTAATCCTTTTATCCAACCCGTGCCATAACAACAAACTCATTTCACCAATTTTATAGCCATGCCATCTTCCACTACATCGCAAACAATTCCACCTCCACAGCAATAAAATGTTCCTAGTGGGGGAATTCCACCACAAAACACCTATCCTCCATCCTATACAGGTGTGCAATAAACTCATCCCACCTATCCAATGCCGCAACAAATACAAGCATATTTTCAACAGTTGCAACAATCTTATAAAGCGCTGACACCGCCTCCACTGCAATATTCCCCTCAACCACAACTTCCACCACAACAGCCCATGTACATTGACCAACAACCATCATACCAAACACCACAATATCCCCCACATAATCCTCCATATTTTCCATTCGATCCATATCATGTTCAAGTAAATCCTTCAATCATGATCAACAATCCTCCCCTGCAAATCAATCATGAATGGGAGGAAATGAAGAATGCTCTCAAGGAGCTAAAGGCTGGGACAAAGGCTAAAACATTCAAGTTTGAAGAGGTATGTCCTTATCCATTTGATCAATCTATCACTGCCATACCCTTCCCCATGCATTTTGAGACACCCAAATTTGATAAATATTGGGGGAAGGGAGATCCTGTGAGTCATGTGAAAGAATTCTACATGGCCTACCAAGAATTGGCCTATAGTGATAAATTCCTCATGAGACTGTTTCCCAAAAGCTTAGGAGGCACCACTCTTGAATGATTCTATAAAATCCCTTATGACACAATCTCTACTTTCGCAGAGTTATCTAAAAATTTTGTGGCCCAATACGCACATAATGTCAAAAATGAACTCTCACTCCTTGACCTATGCAATTCCAAACAAAAGGGAGGAGAAAGCCTGGCTAATTATCTTCAGCGTAGGAAAGGGATTACTACAAGGTTGTCTTACCAACCCATAGAGCAACATCTTATCAAAATCTTCATTAACAACCTTCATCCTAAGCTCTCCTATCACATGCGCATGAACTATACAAACTTATCACGACATCATAATCAAAGGTATGGATCTTGAACGAGGTATCATAGAAGAAGGTACCATTAAGCACTACAAAGAATCCCAGCCTAAAAAACATAACAATGATCAATCACGATACTAGAACAAGAATAAAAATGTGGTAACAGATGGATCCACTGACACCAAACACATTCAAGTTGTGGCAGCTAGTCCTAATACACCTACCCAGACTTATCAGCAAGCACCACCAATATACCCTCAACCTCCTCCCACGTATCAACAGCCCAATCCTATGTATTCCCAGCCAACTTACCAGCAAAACATGCACCCTCAAAGCGTGACTATGTATCCCCCTCCAAGTCCATCATATCAACACAACTATCAAGGTCCTATGAATCAGAAAAATGCTATATCAGTCCCGCAAGGACAACAAAGACCTTGCATTTCAAATACACCACAAAACACATTTACCCCTTTGGGTGAACCTATAGATGTCATATTCCACAAGCTGGTCCAAGCTAACCAAGTCATGTATCCTAAAACATAGCCATTTGATGACTCAACTCCTAAGCCAGCTTGGTATAAAGACAACGAGCACTATGAATACCACCATGTTAAGGGACACACCACTCTCAAATGCATGAAGCCGAAACACTATATCTAGGATCTCATTGACCGCAAGGAGATCAAAGTGGATTCTCTTTCCCAATCATCACCAAACGCAGGCCTTAAAATTTATCAAAATGCATTCCCTAAACACACTTCTAGTATAGGCCCAGACAATCCTACTCAGTCCTATGATCAGGGAAAGGGTAAACAAGTGGAAAATGCCGACAGAAAAGATTATACCAATGCATATATCAACTATGATAATCTCATCGGCTGCATATCCCAAGTCTAGTCCTCCGTCAATGTCATCCATGTCAAGGGTGTTGATAACCAATGTGCCATCACCACTCGTAGAGGTAGGATAACAGTCATAGGTGCCGGTCCTGCCCCATCTGCTGGAACCCAATACAAGATTTTGGAACACTTGGGGAATACCCCAGCCCAAATTTCCATCCTGGATCTTCTCCGCACATCACCCGCTTATCAAGAGATCCTCAATAAAGCCTTGCAAGAATCCTGTGTTCCCAGCGACATCAACCTCACTGAATTCCAAAACCTTATCGAACACCTGTCTGCATCTTGTGGGGTCTCCTTTAGACCAATAGACATACCCTTTGAAGAAACTGATTATAATCTCCCACTCTGTATTGCTATTATGGTTAAATATTTTGCCATCAAACGGGTCATGATAGATAATGGATCGGCCCTAAATTAAAATTCATAAAATAGTTGGGTTGCATTGAGGCTGATATAACACATGATGCCATCATAATAAAGGCATATGAAAATTTGGAGTGCACTTCTGAAGGCACCATATCATTGCCCATTCAAGTGGGCCTAGTTATCCAGGATAAATTATGTCATGTTTTTGATCTTGACCTTCCCTTCAACATTCTCCTTGGACGCCCATGGATTCATTATATGCAAGCCATCCCATCCACCTACCATCAATGCATTAAATTCCCATATAAAGGCACTAAGATCACCATCTGCACAGATCCCAAGCCCTTCGCATACTGCAATGCATTGGAAACATCCTTTCCACATTCCAATCACTGTCCTGGGATTGATATTGGCACCTCTGTCACCAACTCATCTTGAACCCATTTAGACCCAGAAACAATCTTCTACTCCACCTTGTCCATGGTCAAGATCAACAACAAAGGTTGTGGTGAGTACACTTTATCTGTTGCCTCCGCAGTTGGAGCACTGCCAATTGATCCTCACACTCAGGGCTGCCAACCTAATCTAAGAAAGACAGAATCAAAGAAAACCAAGGCACTACAATTTGGTTCTACCATTTTTATCTCAAAGGGTACTTTGACTGGCCAGGAAATGACACCAGACATCAACCAATGGCTCTATAAAGATCCACCACCCAAGGACACAAATCACCTCAATTACTTCAAAGATAAGTACCCCGCAACACACAAACTGGTGACCAAAAAATGGAACTACCAAGGAGGTGGCCTTGGTTATGAAGAGCAAGGAATGAAAGATCCTATTATACCTACCCAAATAGAAAAGAACTTGGGCCTTGGCATGGGCTCTGACATGAATGGGGGCACCAACGATTTCATCAACTATTCCTCTTGTCCTCCCTTGGGTGAAATCGCTAACATCGAAGATATCCCGGAAGAGAAAGTTGTGAGAACCTATGACGATGTTTTTGATGATGAAACCTTCCTGGGTAATGCTGTCCTATAACAACTTTCCATCCTCTTCATTGACCTCCCCCTCTGCCATCCCAAACTAATAGACTGGGACCAACCAAGTGTTGTACACGTTGACAAGTTCCAAAGTGAGGACGCGCTCCTAAGCTTTATGGGAGCAATTGAGAAAACTAGTGACTGGGGGCAAGACTTAGCATATGTCTACAAACTGGACCCTAAGGCATACTTTGGGGAAGAGGAGAACTTTAGCCGCAAAAATGACACATAAAACAAAAATAAAAAAGAGAAAAATTGATCCCCTAGTGAAAACCCCTCTAGGGCATTATCTGATCATAAAAAAGTAAAAACAAAGGGCGTATCCCCTAGTGAAAACCTCTTTGAGGCACTAGAGGATGAAGATTCTCGTCTTTCTCTTATCTAAGATTACAGGCCTGAACAGTCATCAATTCTCATTGAAGAAGCAAAACCTGTCAACCTGGGTACCAAAGAAAATCCCACCATAACATACATAGCAGCATCTCTGACTGAAGCAGAAGAAAGTGATCTTGTCACTTTATTAAAGGAATCCATCAACAAATTTGCATGGTCTTACTCCCACGTGCTAGGGTTAGATCCCAACTTGGTGGTTCACCATCTAGCAGTGGACCCGAACATCAAACCTGTCAAGCAAAAGCTCAGAAAGATGCACCCTAAAGTGGCACTACTTGTCAAAGTGGAGCTAGAAAAATTACTCCAAGCCAAGATCATCCGCCTCATTGACTATTTTGACTAGATCTCTAATATGGTGACCATCTCTAAGCCTGATAAATCAATTAGGATATGTACAGATTTTAGAGATCTCAATAAGGCATGTCCAAGGATGATTTCCGCTTGCCAAACATAGACATGATTGTGGATCTCACAGCAGAACATGAGATGTTGTCACTCATGGATGGCTTTTTCAGATATAATCAGATCCACATTGTAGAAGAAGATCAGCATAAGACAACATTCACAACCCCTTGGGGCACCTTCTACTATAACATGATGCCTTTTGGCTTAAAGAACACTTGGGCAACCTATCAAAGAGCCATGACTGTCATTTTTCACGACATGATTCACAAGATCCTTGAAGACTATGTGGACGATATCTTGGCAAAATCAATAAAAAGGGAAGATCACCTAGATGTTCTAGAATGCGTCTTTGATAGAATTGGACACTACTGCTTAATTCTCAACCCTAAGAAATGTGTCTTTGGAGTCACATCAGGCAAAATCCTAGGGTTTATTGTATCCCAATGAGGCATTCAAATCGATCCAAAGAAAGTACAAGCTATCACAGAGATGCCTCCACCAAAAACACTATGATAGCTTTGCAGCCTCCAAGGAAAGCTACAATCTGTGTGCCATTTCATCTCTCAACTAGCCGACAAGTTCCAACCATTCACTCATCTCCTATGAAAAGACAACACATTTAAGTGGGATCCTCAATGTCAGAAGAGTTTTGACAAAATCAAAGAAGACTTGGCTAATCCACCCATCTTGGTACCACTTGTACCTGGTCGACCACTCATCCTATACATTTCTGCTACTACCATAGCATTGGGGGTACTCCTTGCTCAATTGGATGATGAAGTAAAAGAAAGAGCTATTTATTATATCAGTTGAACCTTAGTGGGTTATGAGCTCAATTATTCTCCTATGGAAAAAGCATGTCTGGCAGTGGTCTTTGCCACTCAAAAACTTCACCACTACATGCTTAGTCACACAACCAAGCTTATTTCAAATGTGGATCCTCTCAAGTACCTACTCTCTAGGACTACACTTATAGGTCAAATGGTAAAATGGGTTATGTTGCTAAGTGAATTTGATATTCAGTATGTCGACAGAAAAGCCATTAAAGGGCAAGTCATTGCCGATCAACTAGTCGAAGCACCATTGGTAGATGCATATAATTTGGTCATAGAATTTCCAGATGAGCATTTGTACATGATAGAAGAATAACCAATGTGGAAACTCTACTTTGATGGGTCCTACACAGCTCATGGCTCAGGGGCAGGAATACTTTTTGTCACACCTCAAGGTGACTACATCCCCATGTCATTCAAATTGGGATTTCCCTGCACAAACAACATTGCATAATATGAAGCACTAATTGCAGGACTCTGCATGACCATAGAATAGAACATTATAGATATACATGTCTTTGGTGACTCCCAACTCATCATCAAACAAGTACTAGATGAGTATCAAACCAAAGATGATAAATTGACGCCATATAAACAGATGGTTGACAAGCTGAAAGAAAATTTTCTCCATTTGCAGATAACATAGGTGCCATGCCTACAGAATAAGGCTACTTATGCAATGGACACAATTGGCTCCCTCCTAGAGATTCCTCACGAGTCTACGCAATACAAATTCTTAGTTGAGAAACTTCATGCTCTCGCTTATGAGAATGATGAATCAAATCGCATATGTGTCTTGGTTGGTCCTCAGTCTCTGTGGTACCACAATTTCCAAGCTTATCTACAAAATGGTATCATATCCCCTCATCTCACTGCAACACAATGCCAAAACTTTATTTGTAGAGCATCTCGTTACACCCTCATAGCCAACACCCTTTATTGTCGAGGCTATCACAACGTGCTCTCCAGGTGTTTAGATGAAAATGAAGCCACCCAGGCATTACAAGAGGTACATGCTGGTATTTTTGGTGCCCACATGAGTGGCATGGTCCTAGCCAAGCAATTTTTATGTACAGGGTACTATTGGCCTACAATGGAACATGATGCTTGTGAGTTCATCAAGAAGTGTCTACCTTGCCAACAACATGCTAATTTGATCCATGCTCCTACTCAGGACCTCAAACCTATTGCACCTCCTTGGATCTTCTCTTGTTGGGGTTTTGACCTTGTTGGTAAGATTACTCCCCTCTCTTCTGAAGGTCACAAATACATAATCACAGCAACGGAGTGCTTTACAAAGTGGGTTGAAGTAATTCTGCTCACACTCACTACAGGTGTCCAGATATCCAAATTCATCCTCTACCACATTGTCTGCCGCTTCGGCATACCCTCCACCGTCTTTATAGATCATGGAACACCATTTGAAATCAACAGGTTAGTGATCTATGTGCTTGCCTCCATATCCATCACCATTTCTCCAGTCCATATTTCCCTCAAGGTAACGGCCAAGCTGAGGCAACTAATAAAACCCTCCTTAAAATCCTTAAGAAAGTTGTTAATGATATTGGTCATGACTGGCATCTCCAGATCAATCCTGCCCTTTGGGAATATCGCACCTCCTACCATACTCCTATTGGCACTACTCCATACTCCCTAGTCTACAGTGCTGAAGCAGTCTTACCAATTGAGGTTGAACTACCCTCCCTCTGAGTATCACTAAGAGGCCTGATTGATGATGAATATTATCAAGTGGCACAACTCACATAGCTTGATTTATTAGATGAAAAGTGCCAGCAAGCTTATGATCACTTGATTGTTTACCAGAATAGACTCAAGTAGAACTATAACAAGAAGGTCCACCCACGCTAGTTCTAGATAGGGGACCTTGTGCTAAAAGAAAATCAGAAAGTGGGTACTGATCGCGAAAAGAAAGGAAAGTTTGAAGTCACCTGGCAAGGCCCATATGTTGTCACTGCATGCTTCAGTTCTGGGGCATATCAAGTCTCCACTCCTGAAGGAGAACCATTGAATGATCCTATCAACATCATTCATCTCAGGTGCTTCTATGCCTAACGGCTGGTAGTTCATTCCAGTTATCTGAGAAAATCCATAAAAAAGTATAAAAAGTCCTGAAAAAAGCACAAAAACAATGTAAAATAGTCCTGAAAA
This sequence comes from Thuja plicata, assembly GCA_018584345.1. Classification (NCBI taxonomy): domain Eukaryota; kingdom Viridiplantae; phylum Streptophyta; class Pinopsida; order Cupressales; family Cupressaceae; genus Thuja; species Thuja plicata. The sequence continues at coordinate 822,434 of MU226330.1, read as the reverse complement.
AAATCTCAAAAAAGTAGAAAAATGAAGCTAAAAAAAATGGTTGTCCCAGTGAAAACCTGGTAAACATGCACTTGGACAACATAAAAAACAACAAAAAGATCCAAAGAAACAAAAAAAAAAAAAATAAATAAAGAGAAAAATTTTGTCCAATGGTGAAAACTTGGCAATCAGGCACCTTGGATAAGTATGTGTGATGAAAACCTAGAAATAGGCATCACACATAGTGGACCATTCCATTATCTATCAAAATATCGCTCCCTTACATCCTCCATCTCCCCTATCACATCCACTTCTGCCTGCATCTTGCCAGTATTCCCTGGGTGTTCACATATCACACGCACTAGTCCGAAGTGATCCTCCTATCTCGTGTCCTAAGATTTTGTACACATAATCTTGTATATTGTTTTCCATACATTGTACTATCCCAATCCCTAAGCTTCAGTCCTGTACATATTTTTCATAGTCTTTCATGTAGTGTTTCTTGTATATATCTCGTGTCCTCGGTTGGTATCCTTGCAGAACATGATCCAGTTATGCTCTTAAAATCTTAGGTTTCAGCAAGTTCATTTTGAAAAACATCTTGGTTCTACAGTGCACCTTTGGCCAATCAGATTTATGAATCCCATCTTTTTTGGAAATGGATCCTTTGAGGATGTATCATTCTTCTCGTTGACCTAAATCTAGATCATCATCTCTGGGTTCTTGTAGGATGTATCCTTCCTCTTGAAACTAATCAAACAACACACTAAACTATCACACACATAAAAAATAGAGCAAGATCTAATCAAATCTTGATAGCAACATAGGCACATAATCGCTTGTAATTAATCATTCAGTTTGGTCCGTGTATATTTGTAATGTGTCTAGTCTTCTCGCCATCACACTAACATCCCGAGTCGTCGTCGTGCAAAATTTTTCACCCCATTTTCTCTGTCTTCCACTTGTATATTTTTTATTATTAGTCCTCTTGTACAGTTTAACTACGTCACAAAATCCCAAAAACATTTAAAATTTTCAAAAACCCCAAAAAATTCAAAAATTCCAAAAATTCCCCAAAAAATCAAATATTCTCAAAAATATTACAATAAACCATCGTTTAATTCTACATCACTCCATTTTTTGCTTCTCAGTGACGTTTTGACTCCTACACCTACGATTATGTTTTTCACCAAATCAGTTTTGGCGACCGATTATCCTTGCACCTCATTTTGTTCACAGCTTTTGCCAGCGAATATCTTTTAATCGCATCAAGTCCAATCCTTACCCGTCAGGATACATCCTTCTGGCATCGACTTATTCAATCCTTCATCACACCCATCCTGTTCATGGAAAGAACTTTGAATTGAATGACTGTTTGGTCATGAGGCCTTCTTTATTGAATTTATCTTTTTGTGTCAGTTTAAACCTACTCACCACTACCTCGATTTTCTATATCTTGGTGCGTTGTCACTGGTGGCTACTGATACATGCATCTTTTTCAGTGTGCTTTTGTTTGAGTGTCTAGTCCATGCAAATAGAATCTTGTCATCTGTGTTTTCTAACACCTGATGCATACCTCCTCTTGCAATATCAAATTCGGATGTGCTCTCCATATTTTTCACACAAATGGATCCCAATGCTCATTTAGTTGCATTTACGTTCATTTGCATTTGCATTCTTAGCTGCATTCTTAATTGCATTTTAGAAGGCTTATATTTATTCCCTCCTTCCTTCCCTCTCTCCCATTGCATCTTTTTTCAAGAAAATCCCACAACCTTGTCATCATTGTGTTCTTTTCTCGAGGGGGCACAACCCCATATCATCGTTGCTTCAACACGACTCCTAGAAACCCTCTTCGTCTGGGCGAACTCATTTTGTTTTCTTTGACAAAATATCACTTACGATGCCACGTCAAAGAGGGGAAAAATGTAGATGTCCAAAAATATTAATATTATTTTCCCTCTTATTCCTCTATCTATTTAATTCAATCAATTAAATAGTTTCATTTGCTAATAGTTTAAGTACTATTCTAATGTATTTTATTTAAATACATTTGTCTCATGAAATTCCCTTTTTAATAAATTTACATTTATTAAATCCTC
>MU226330.1:765710-810526 GCA_018584345.1 Thuja plicata | reverse complement strand
ACATAGATAATCATGAAATGGATATGTCACATATGGAAAAAGGATCCTCAAAGAGGAAGAGATCTTATCATCAAGACCCCCACCATAGAGGAGTGCTTAGGATAAAATGTCATCTTCTAAAGAAAAGGGTGACCAAAGATTCAATCATCTAGCCCCTTGTAATGAAGAGGAAGAGGAATCTCAGAATGAAGTAGTCAAACTCTAACCAAAGCAAGGGTAAGAGTTTATCAAGAGCATAGTTTGAAAAATAAAGAAGAAGTGATGACCTGGGACAATAACCTCCCATATAAGAGGGTATCCATAGTAAAAAACATACATCTTTATAAGTTAATAATTTTATATGATAAACAAATGCCACTAAGCTAAGGCAAGTAGATCCTTAGATAGAGGAAGAAGGAAAATACCTTGCCCCTGAAGGATGAAAGGAAGGGATATATCAAATTATATCAAGAGATTTCATAGCAAAGAGATATATTTACAAAAAAAATGTCCTAGAAAAGATATCATGAAAATTTTATAGGGATAGAATATAGAAAGAATAACCAATTAAACTCAAAACAAAATACATGCTAAGAGAAAAAATGGATCCTAGAAGACTGGAATAAAATACCTCTTCCCCCCCAGTTAAGAACAAGAGGAGAAACATGATCTAACTTATAGAAGAATGAGGGTAATGACCTATATCAAAATTATGAAGAAATTGTAATACTGCACGGGAATGAGATATAATTCTCAAAGCAGCTCTTTCTCAAACATATAACTTGAAATGCACACAATCAGTAAGTAAATGTTTATTACTATAATGAAAAGAAAATCTGTATTTAGAGAGAGCATTTCTCTAAATAGGTTTGAATATTTATTTCTTAGAATTCATTAATTGGACATACACTTTCTTAGCCACATATTGAGGAGTATCAGGGTGATCTAAAGAAGGTGTTGGAAGAAGAACATGAAGAGGAGGATGATGGTTAAGATCCACTACCTTGATTGGAGGAGGTGGGAAACCTATACCATGCATATCTTGTTTAGGAGATAAATATATCAATTTTTTAATGCCTTGTTCATTGATACCAAGCCCTTAACCTTTATAGCCTTGTTTATCCACCATAGTATATCCGGTAGTGCACCTATCTTGAAAAGATTTGATAGGAGGAGATTGATTATGGTGCAATGTTGTGTATGGTGGAATGATAGGACTAGAAGAGGTTTCCTTGTTTTTCCCTTTAACATCATCATGGATTGGATAGGGAGGTGAAGGTAAATGAAATAATTCTCAAACATCATTATCATGAACCCTAGCTTGAGCCCCATCATAAATGTGGGAAGAACTAGGGATTGAAGATGGAGAAATAGAAATAGGAATATTTAGAATTGGATTAGGATTGATAGGATGAGGATTAAGAAGATTAGGAACTAGATTAGGAATGATAGGAGTAAGAAGATTAGGAGGTGGGGTATCATCTACCCAATTCTTCACATAATCCAAAAGAGTAGTAAGTCCACTACACAAATCCTTGATGCAAGTTGTGAAAGTAGGAAGACTAGTATTAGTTAATCTCAAAATAGCATAAGCAAGTGAAACATGAAGATTAAAAAACATAATGAAATGGATGATACTTTCATAAATATAATAATTACTATAGAGAGATGCTAACAGAAGCATAAAGAGAAAAATATCCATACCCCAAAGCATCTTAAAGATCTTCATAGTGAATGAAAAGCAAGAAGTGTTTTTATATTTTTATGAGTATGTAGATGTTTTTTTTTTGTATTTTAAATTGAAAGAGCATAAAAGAAAACTAATTTAGTATGTATGCAAAAGCTAATCTCTAAGGAAAAGAGGCAAATCATCTAACACCAAAAAGAAAGAGTTATCTATCGCGGGTACACCAAATGTAAGGTAGGAAATATGATGTGTTCATGTTGATTATTTATATTGATTGATTTGTAAATGTGTGTGAGGAGGGTAGGATTGTTCTTTTAATCCCAAATTTGCCAAAGGGAAGATCCAAATTGATTAATCCTAAAGAAAGGATTAATTCATAAATGAATCAACCTATTAAGGATATGGATTAAAGAGAGAAACCCCAATTCCCGTTTTATAGGAGAGGATATGTGATAGTTTTGGAAAGATTAAGAACTTTAATTGAATTGAATAGGAGAAATGCACTAACCTTGAAATATTGCAGATCAAAGAATTCTATTTTCTGAAGCCTGTGTTGAGTTTCTAGAAAATACGAGACCAAATCTGGAATAGAAACGTAGAGACAAACAAAACTCAGAAATCTTTTTCCGTTCTAAGGAAGTTCCGATTTGTACCCTCAAGTCAATGTCACCATTTGCCAGAATTTCTGATTGTGCCCTAGGTCACAATCAACCTAAAAAGTCTTAGACTGAAATTCTATTTTTGGATCCTGGAAGTTTGCTGAAAAGGGTATCTGAATCTCCTTTCCGATCTGGTGTTCCAAACCTATACCTGCAAGAAAAAGAGGTTTTTTTGTTGGGGGGGAGGGATTTGCCTTAGTCAAACCCTGATTTAGGAATTAACCTTGAAATCAATAATTGAAATAAAGAATGCTTGCAAGTAGTAAAAGTAAATCTAATAATGAAGCTATGATATTCAAATAGATATGCGATTGTATTTTGAATGTAAACAAGTATGTAAATATTAAAGTTTGGACTCAATTAGAAACCATAAACCTCCATGGTTGTATGCTTGGAATCCACCTTGAAGGGAGAATGAATGAGTGTTGAGGATGCACAAAGGATCTTGAAGAAAGATCACTCCACCATGATGGATAGATCTAGTGTTTTGAATGATGAATCTTGAATGCTTGAACCAAATCCCTTCAAAGGCCTAAAAGCTTGAATCCTTGATGGATATTGTGGTTATAACTAATGCTTCACCTGACTTAGAGAAAATGAGAGGAGAAAACTTCCTTTTATATGAAACTAGGGCACAATCCTCTAGAGAGGCCAACATAGGAGAATTAAATTCTAATTGGACCCATGCCCCTAGAAAAGGACCTTTATTAAATATAATTTAAGATTTTTTTCTTCAGAACCCAAAACAGCCGACCCAGAAGCGGGAAATGAATTTTTGATGACCTCTGGCAGCTGACAAGGTTCTAGATTTGAAAGGGAGACCCAGGTCAAGGTTGAGGTTGTCCTTGACCTAGGTCAAGGTTGAGGTCATCCTTGACCTAGGTCAAGGTTAAGGTTGACCTTGACCCAGGGAGTCAGGACCCCTGGAAAACATGCCAGCTAGGATGGGAGGTGTCCGAAGAGGCCCAATCAGGGTCCTAAATAGACACAAAAGTGAGAGAGGATGTAGAAATGAAAGGAAAATGTGATGGTGGTCAAAAACATCCCCTAAGGAGGGATAAACATTCTTAACATGGAAGTGCTTCCATTTTAAGATGATATAGAATCTTACTTGCTTATGCTTCATTTAAAGGATTGAAGTTATACCAAATGGATGTTGAATCTGCATTCCTAAATGGAATACTGGAAGAAGAGGTATACATTGAACAACCAGAAGGGTTTGTTGATCCAGAAATGAGAAACATGTTATGTAAACTACATAAATACTTGTATGGATTGAAATAAACACTAAGAGCCTGGTATGAAAGACTTCACTCATATATCATTAGCATAAAATTTGTTAGAACAAGTGAAAATAGCAATCTATACTTAAAACAAGATACCAATGGTAATATTTTGATTGCTGAAATTTTTTGTTGATGATATAATTTTTGGGGGAAATGAATTGTTATGCAAATCCTTTGCTAATGAAATGAGCAAGAAATTTGAAATGTCTATGTTTGGAGAGATCAAATACTTTCTTGGTCTACAGATTCTTCAACAAGATGTAGGCATATACATCACTCAGTATAAATACATCAAGGAAGTGCTGAAGATATTCAAGATGGAAGATTCCAAACCAGTTGGAACACCTATGGCTATTGAATGTAAGCTGACAAAATAAGACAAATCCAATGAGGTAAATCAAACCTTATATAGATCAATGATTGGAAAACTAATGTATGTTGTTCGTACTAGACCAGATATAGAACACGTAGTTGGAATAGTTCCAAGATTCTCTGCTAATCCTAAAGAATCACATATGACTGATGTCAAGATAATTTTGACCTATCTGAAGAACACTGAGGACTATGAATTATGGTATAAAAGAGAAGGAAAATTTGAGCTACAAGTTTATACATATGTTGATTGGGCTAGAAACATTGATGACCGAAAGAGCACAACTAGAGGATAATTCTTCATGGGTGACAAAATTGTCACATGGATAAGCAAGAAGCAAGGATGCATCTCTCAGTCTACTGCAAAAGTAGAGTATGTGGCTGCTACTGCAAATTGCTCCAATATTGCATGGATCAAACAATTGCTGGAAGGTATGAATATGAAGATCCTTGAACTAGTAATTATCTATTGTGATAATACCAGTGCAATAAATATTTCTAAGAATCCAGTCATGCATGCTAAGACTAAGAATATTGCTATCAATTATCACTATCTGAGAGAACAAGTGCAAGCAAAGGAAGTGACACTAGAATATGTTCAATCAAAGGAATAGTTAGCTGATATATTCATCAAGCCATTACCGAAGGATACATTTGAGTACCTGAGACAGAGACTAGGGTTCCAACCCTTGTCTATCAGTCAGTAAGATGATTAGGAGGTTGCATCAGCCTGTACCAAATCTAAAGATCAGTCATGTTGATGCAAACACTGAGATGGACAGTAAAAGATACATCGGTACATAGCAAGGTACAAATCTGCACTGAGAATCAGAATATTGAATTGTTGATGGATAGGGAAATTCAAGGAATATATTATGCCAAAGGATGGAACATGATATAGATGATTATTTTTGTTTGGAATTGTTGTCAAAGGGAGAAACAATCTCATTATCATATAAAGGGAGAGATTATCTCATTGATCATAAAAGATTATATCATTATCCATGAAGAGAAGTTCCTGAGAATCAGAAGGAAGAGTTAATCAATATTCTAAGGGAGAGAAATTGATTACATATGAAATATCCATCTAAGGGAGAGAAGTAAAAAAGGGAGAGAGTTTAGAAAAAGAGAAAGATTTTAGTCAAAGGAAAAAGAGATTATCAAGAAGAGGAACAGTCAAGGCAGAACACATACCAGAACAAAGATATCAAATGATACATCTATCCAGAGAAAGTATTAAAGATTGAAGACAACCACTCTACATGAAACAAATTCAAGTTATTTTTGAGCTTACCAAGAGCCAGACATTTTTAATAGTTACATTAGGAAAGCTTGATGAAACTATATATTTCATATTGTATTAGTGATAATATATTAAGATAATGTAGTATGTTTCCATCAATGCCAAAGGGAGAGATTGATGACATGTAAGTGATTGAATGTTTGAAGATGTTAAGTTGATCACCAAAATGCAGAAGGATAATGCAAGAAATTAAATCATTTAATGGATTTTATTGTCATTGATGTCAACTTGATATAATCTAATCGGTTATAATCAAAGTGTCAAAGACTTCAGAGAATCAAAGAGAAAAAGATTATGTTTTTAGTAATGCATAAAAGACAAGCATTCACAATATGAATTCAAACATTGAAGGTCAATGGACACCAATGGACATAGATCACTGAAAGTCAAGTCATAGTGATGCTTGAGCAAGAACACCGATGAGAATTACCGACGAGAAGAATCACAAGCATAACCAACGGCCAAAAATAGTGTAAACCGACAGAGAAGCCCAAGGAGAACTGGAGTATTGACCAAAGCTATCAAAGAGTTAAATACTAAAATTAACTTGAGTTTAGAAATGACAAAATAGCTAGATGGCATAGCTAAATATGGAGTTAACTGGTAGTTATCTTTATTTTCATCAACAAGATAAAGCTAGAGATAAGTAAGGGATTTAAAGATGTTTTTTCCATTTGGAAAGAAGATCTCAATAAGATTAAATAGGATTTTTTCTTTAAATCTAATTGGCGAGAATTGTGGATCACGCCAAGATAAAGAAAATCAAGAACCTAACAATGGTGATATCATGTCTATAAAGAGACAACTCAATTCATTATGAATTGTGGTGGGTGAATGAATGAAAAGAGGATGCTGAAGAGAAACTGATGAAGAACAAATTCATATAGTCCTGATCAATCAAGCTAAAGAAAGAGCTAAATTTTTCTCAGAACACCGAGCAACAAAGAACAGCATCACCGAGCAGAATCAAAGTGGAGCAAAGGTATAAACTGAGATATATTGATCAGAATAGTTTTATGAGATTACAATAGATCTAAAAATCTACAAGTATAAGTTGTATATGTGAACAAATCATATTGTTTCAATTTAACCATTTATTCAAAAAGTCTCTTAGCCGAGAAGGATTTAAAGATCCTTTCTATATTGAGATACATCCAAAGGAGTATCAAAAAGTTTGATCATCAAGATAGCCTAAGATACCAGAGACCTATTGATAGGCCAAGTGAGTGTTTGATCAAGGAAGGTAGCATAGAGATTCCCGATATCAAGTGACAAACTAAACTTTTAAATCCTCTAACAAGGTCACACCTAACAGTGTGTTTGTAACCTTTAACAGGGTTGTCTCTTCACCGAGCTCACTTCAGAAGAGTGAAAATTTTGGGTTACCGGTCCCAAGTGGTTTTTCCCTTAACAGGGTCTCCACGTTAAAAAATCCACATGTCAATGTGTTTATGAATTATTAATTTAGTGTTTTGCATTACAAATAACTTAATTGGATTGATCGGTATACTCTAGATAATTTACTGTCTTTCAGTAAATTAACACACTGCTATCCGGTAAACATATAGTAGAAGGTTTTACAAAGAATTCCAAGCAGTAGTAATTTGATAAAAGTATTTGGAGGCATTCATCTTATAGGAATGAAGATAACTAGAGGCTTAATATTATGGTACTAAGTTTTTGGGTTGATTATTTAAATATTTTTGAGGCCATTGATTCACCCCCCCCTCTCATTTATTACTAACATGTATCAACATAAACATTTACAAAGAAGAGTATTCTAGACATCATGTCTACATTTGACCTAAAGATTACCTAGTTTGTTGACAAAAATGCCAACTCCAAAGAAGTAGTCCATCATACCATTGATATCGTTACAAGTGAAAAAATCTTGATTGTGACCATGGAAGATACTCATAGCAGCGTAGTCATCTTTAGCACAAGATATATTGAACACCTCCCATGCCTCCACCATTTTATTTTCAAAGCTTACTCTATTATCAAAAATTGAGCCAAGCCTGCCAGAGATAATGTTTGGATTGATGGTCTGAATACCCTGTGCAACTTTTTCTGAATTGTTGGAAACAACCACATGCTTAACCACCTTCAAGACCTATTTTAACTAACTGGAAACTTCAAAGAGAGTAGAAAAAAACTAGTTTATATATCACCCCATCGTGTACATGCAAGCTGACAATATTATGTTTCAAAAGGTAGACAATAGCATGTTTGATGTCATCATCACGTACATTAAATAATCTAGAGCATTGTTCTTCCAAGGACTCCAAATGACAACATTCAATACCAAATGTTCTATCCATTGAAAAGACCTAAAACAAAGTAACAATAATGAAAATAATGAATAAGTATGCCAACATAATGAATAAGTGGGAAAAATTTATTGATCCAATAACAACAAATACATTACAAATGCCAAGCTCACGGTCTCAATGAAATAAATAGTGTATAAAAAAAGATATGGTGCACAATAGCAGCAAGCATGCAATGACAACAATAACATTACATGATGCCCGAGCTCAAATTCAAAATAGTAAGTGTATTAATGTATGATCTAATAGCAGAAATTTCATTGATCATTACCTTTGAATCCTCCATCATTATAGAAGCTCGATAACTACCTACAACTATATTTCATAATTCCTCCTTTGAAGTCATAGGTTAATTTAAAATGGAGAAAGTATACAAACAAACCAATTTTAATCCCAAAACATCATATAACTGGAATTAATCACATCTCACAAATGTATAGATTATACTACATACCATTGTATTATATATATCAAGTATCATCTTTGAATACAAAATCTTTGTGAGTTAGGACTATTACAATTTTTCCTTTTAGGACAGTCAAAAAATAATTAATGACCCTTACTAAATAAAAAAATGTAGACACGATAGATAACTTATTTTGTTATTCTACATTACTTACTATTCTAGTGCATGTTCCACCTGCAACTTGATCAAGTCTTGTTTGATGCTTCAATTTTGTGTTGACTGTCCTGTAGAAGTACATAGTTTTGTATTTACCCAATATGTTATTAAAAAAACAACAAAGTCAATAGAACTTATTTTCTGTTGCATATATATACATATGCATACATACACACACATATACATACATATGCATACATACATATACATATTTACACACACACAGTAGTCTTTGTTGAATATTGAAAGGAAGCTATTTGTAGCGAAAAAGACAATGTGCAAAGACATTTAATGGCTCAAAGACAAAAGGGTATCTAGATCTGTCAATTAATAGAAGTATCCCAACCAATAGGGTCCCAGGGAGAAATAGATATGGTAGAAGAAGAGGCTACAATGACTAATGCCATGTACCATAGCTAAAGACAAGAATCAATCACAGGGGTCAGAAAACATTGAAATAATGCATCAATGAAGTGACCATGCATAAATCCTTGAATTAAATGAGTCAAAGCAATGGTTGAAAAGGAAAGAAGAGTGGAAATGCATGAATAACATTGGTGTAGGAGCTACAATGTGCCAATAGAGTATAGTATTATCATGGAATGTTTTGACAAGTCCATGAAGAATACATTATGAAGAAGCCTAAGAATAGTGAATGAAATGCAATGACAGAGACCCAACTATGGACAAAAGTAGAGGGCGGGTATTTGCATGAGATTAAGCATGGTAGGGAGTCAAAACTTTGAGATTAATATCATATAATATGGTGAAAGACATTGAAATAAAAATGAAGTGACCCTCAATAAGATCAATCCATGATATACAATCAGAAGGAAATAAAATATAAAAGCATATCCCAACAATTCTAAAAGAAAATAAGATGAAAGTGATATGAATCATAAATTTAAAATTTCAATAATTTCATGTGTATCAAGATGTTGACTATCATAGCTAAATAAATCAATGAAGAAACACTGATAAAAAATAATTAAAATAATATGAATGGATGGTGTTGAAACAATCATTCTTAACAATGGAAATCCTTAATGTTTACCATGATAACAATGCTATAGATATTTTGAGCGGCTCTCTCAAGTTTGTATACCTTTTATACATATCTTTTCCATTATAAACATTGGATTTCCTTCCTATGACCCAATGCAAAGTGGAAGTATGGAAAAGATTTCATAAAAGTATTTTGTTTACTACCGTGGAGTAGTTAGTACAAGGATGAGAAGTTGTCCTTCGCTGGTATCGAAAGGCATATGATTTAATTGTTTAATGCTTTTATTTTGAGAGAAAAGAAAATGTTAGAAACAACTATGTATTAACTAAATGATCTGTAAAGAATGATCGGAAATGTCAGAACATATAACTACCTATTCAAGAAATGAGTCAAAAAACTCACAAACAAAACAAAACTGTATTGATATATAATTTTCTTAGAATACTGAATGGGATGGGCTAATATAATAAAAATTGACTATTGAAATAACAAAAATGAGTAAGATTTTAAGCAAAATGGCCATGAACTTGTAAAAATGACTTTGAATTGTACAACAATGACCACATTTTCACCAAAAATGACCATAAGATATAAAAAATGCAGAGATGTATGGAGCTTCATATTTGATTTAAAGAATGTCTCCAAAGCTGGTAGAATACCCCTATCCAAGGGTCAACTATGTAAGTCTCTCTGAAGTAGAAAGAATATATCTACTTTTGGTGGCATTTTCACATAGAACAAGGAGATTAGTTCTAAGCTTGAAAATATACAGAATCTGATGGTTGCTGACAAATTCTCCAAGTACCTACATGAAGAATAAAAATAATGGAGGTGGAAATGAAAAGAGGCTGGAAATATTCATTTTTTGTAAGAAAACTCTCAGCTTTTTTAAGTTTATTATCATCTTTCACACTGGATAAAAATGAGCATTTGAACATAGGCTATAATGTGAAGCTAATTTTAGAGATTTATCCCAGTGTTCCAAGAGATATCTTGGTAATTTTTAGATCTGATTCCAATTTTGTTAGGAATACAAAAAGAACTAACCCATCATATTGATTCCCACACAAAATAACAAAGTCAATAGAACTTATTTGATGCTACATATATATACATATGCATACATAAACACACACACATATAAATACATATGCATACATACATATACATACATTTGCATATATACACACACACAATAGTCTTTGTTGAATATTGAAAGGAAGCTATTTGTAGCAAACAAGACAATAAGCAATGACATTTAATGGCTCAAAGACAAAAGGGTATCTAGATTTGTCAATTAATAGAAGTATCCCAATCAATAGGGTCCCATGGAGAAATAGATATGGTAGAAGAAGAGGCTATAATGACTAATGTCATGTACCATAGCTAAAGACAAGAATCAGTCATAGGGGTCAAAAAACATTGAAACAATGCATCAATGAAGTGACCATGCAGAAATCCTTGAATAACATAAGTCAAAGCAATGGTTGAAAAGGAAATAAGGGTGGCAATGCATGAATAAAATTAGTGTAGGAGCTATAATGTTCCAATAGAGTATAATATTATCATGGAATGTTTTGACAAGTCCATGAAGAATACATTATGAAGAAGCCTAAGAATAGTGAATGAAATGCAATGACAGAGACCCAACTATGGAGAAAAGTAGAGGGTAGGTATTTGCATGAGATTAAGCATGGTAGAGAGTCAAAACTCTGAGATTAATAACATATAATATGGTGAAATACATTGAAATAAAAATGAAGTGACCCTCAATAAGATCAATCCATGATATACAGTAAGAAGGAAATAAAATATAGAAGCATATCCCAACAAATCTAAAAGAAAACAAGATGAAAGTGATATGAATCATAAATTTAAAAATAAATAATTTCATGTGTATCAAGATGTTGACTATCTTAGCTAAATAAATCAATGAAGAAACACTGATAAAAAATGATTAAAAAAATATGAATGGATGGTGTTGAAACAATCATTCTTGACAATGGAAATCACTAATGTTGACCGTGATAACAATGATATAGATATTTTGAGCGGTTCTCTCAATTTTTTATACCTTTTATACATATCTTTTCCAATAGTGAGTGAATGAAATACAAAGAACATTGATTAAAAGTAAAGCACCAAGGGTTCCTTTCAAAGAGAAAGAAAAAGAAACACTGTCATGATCAGATTAGAGGGCATAGCTTCATTTGAGGGTAGAAAGATATCAATCCTAAGCTCCCGTGACTGATAAGAATCTATGTCGGTATTGAACATTCATTTCAGCAAGTCCTTGTCAATCGATTTCGCACCATGGGAATGAAAACTAGCTACTTCTTGCGGGGGATAGCTTGTCAAAACTGGACGCACCAGAAAGAGAAATCGCTATGAGAAATCAATCATACATGAAAATTTTCATACACATAATGAGGGATCAATGTAGTAGTTCCGTGCTTAGACCTTTCAGTTTGTTTTTGGCTTTTTCTTCCTAAACTATAATAGGGCATATGCCTATAGTTTCATGGGAAGATAGAAATGTTAATGCTCTGAGCAATAATATAGATTAGAGGGCATGGGTTTATAACTAAATACATAAAATGAATGAAGGAAATGAACATCAGGTGAAAATCAATGAACATATCATAATCACTGTAATTGTTAACATTCACTGCTAAAAAATAAACCCTAATGTCTACAAATAACATACCTTCAAAATGAATCATAGATCAAAGATGAAGAAAGAAAAGCTATAAGACATTACACCCCAGCCAGTTACACTATCTTCACGCGTAGGTTTGACCTCAAGTTTGCTTCCTCCTGCTCTTTTTTTGATCTCTTCGGCATAAAAAATATAAATGATTTGGCTGTTTCACTTTTTTTTCATGTATAACCCACAATTGTGGGAATTCTAATGGTCTATTTAAAACCCATCGGAATTCTGACACCATCGGGGACTATTGCAAAAAAAAACCCAAAATCATAAAAAAAATCATCCATCAGAAGTTTCCATCAAAATTTGTCCCCAAATGTAGCAATGTGGTAATTCTTCTAATCGGTATATAAACAAGATGCGATCCAAAGCTCCATTTTATATCTAGCCAATCTTGAGATAGGTGTGTTGATGATAGCTTGGATTGAGTGAAGTATCCCTAAGTAGCCAACAAGGTCAACTAGGCTCTTAAGTGAGTCACACATGTACAAACCGATTGGATAGAATCCATAGACCTTACTATAACCCATTAATTAGAGACCTATTTGTTTCACCTCCAAACAAGTGTTTTATTATAGTGCAAGGGGTTGCAGAATTTCCCCCCAAGGTTCCCAACATATGTGTTCTAGGATATTGTGTTGATGAAAGAGATATTCATTAGCACAGAAACAATATCGGGAAAAGGAAAAGACACGAGCACCTACATCATGGATCTTTGTGTCCTAGTAGCGTGATGATTGTTGTGTGAGCTGAAAAACATCCAAAGAATTGGGCCTATAATATTGCATATTGAAGCCAATTGACCTAGATTAATCTGACTATCTTTGTTTTGACCACATGAAAACATTGCAACTTGAAAAAGGTGTAGAACATACACTTTTTATTATTGGGTCTTCAAAACACTATGTCTATTGTGCTTGCTTGTGTGACCATTTCTCAAAATGCAAAACCCACATCTCACACTGTCAAAATGAGTCAAACATGTTCAAAGTATAGGGTGTCAACCAAAATCTATTCTACAATCAAATCATTTTTCTAGAGATATCATTTTATTAGACAGTTTCCCAAACTGCTATCATTTTTCAAGACTATCGCACTTTGCCATAATTGATAGAATTTTTCCACAATTGATGGAATTTTACTACAATCGAGCCTTTTATTTCTACAATTGGTCCTTTTATTTCCACAATAGTTGGAATTTTACCACAATCAACCCTGCATTCTACCTTAATCGGTGGATTTTTTTCGCAATAGACCTATAGACCTGTGCATTTATTCTATCAACAAATTTAGATTTCTTTATTAGCACTTTGCATTTTTATCAGTCTGAAACCTTGGAAAAGATTCCCCATTTTGTGTGAAAGATCAGTGTACACATCCCAGGAAATAAGGAAGAATCTTTGTGAATCTCAAAACATCTAGGATCATTCCTCTTTGACAGTTCAACTATTATTTACCATTGATAGTTCAAAAGTTTAAATTAGATTATCTTGATTCCATTATCTCAGCTTCATCAATCCTTATCAGTGACTTTGTATCATCTAAGGAAAGAGTGAGAATCAATATCTTACATCACCAATCTCTAAGATCAAGAGAAGTCAAAATTTGTTCCTAGAATTACCCTTGTCAAAACAGGTACTTTGACTCTCCTTGAGAGCTTATCCCTTTTGTTTTCTTTATATCACTCATTTTAATTCCAAAACCTGGATAATTCCATGTCTTTCACACCCTATGGAGGACCTTATACTAGGTCGAAGGCTAGAATCAAACCCGATGAATCCTATATTAACCAATTTCCTCTTTGGGAAAAAGAGAAAGAGGATGACCCATTCAGAAACACTAATCCTTCTCTCTACATTGAGAATGCACATACTATTCCTCAAGGTTCGTCACAAAGGAAGATCTTGAATACATAGATAAAGGTGCCTATTGCACACAAGTAGTTGATGTTGTTTTGGAAAGAAACCCTGAAATATTTCTAGCCATGTTGATCAAAAAGGGAGTTAAGCTCCCCACTAAATTCAATTTGTCAACAATATGGCCTAAGAACCCACTAGAAGGACAAAGAAAAACTCAAACCTCTCAAATGGATCTGTGATATCTCAAGTTTTGTCTCTTCCATCATCAACGACCATGACATCAATGCAGACTATGTCAACCCAAACTAGCTCTGTCAATCAAGCTAGTACATCATCCACATAAAACATGATGGGCTCCCAAATGAGTGTATGCCTGGTCACCAGTTTTTCTCAAGCATTGGCCTCATGGAATTTTACATCAAGTTCTCAATCTGTATCATCAATTCTACAAATGAGAAATAACCCATTTGCAACTACTCAGACACTACAGTCTATCCCTACTAGCTTTGGACTTAATACTTCATTCCCACATGGATCTTTGTGGGTAAGACATTCAGTCAACGTCCAACAAAAGCTACACCTTTATTCCAATAGGGATCCCAACAACAACAACAACAATCTTGGATCAATCGAATTCCCCAATATCATAATCACAAACTGGGAAATCAATACCGAGTCCCAAGGAGATCATATGTCCCAACACAAGGAAAGCAAAGGCAAAGCCTTATATTTACCACAACACAAAGATTCAATGCTGGGAATGTTCCTCAATCTCCAACAAACATGATGATACATGTAAAAAGTCTCCAAACGTAAATGTTGGACATGCAAAATTAGGGGAAAACCAATTCTTACACATTAGAGGACTTGTACCCATACCCATTTGATCACTCATTGCACATGTATTCATTTCCCACTCACTTCTCGGTGCCCAAATTTGACAAATACAGAGGCAATACCAATCTTGTAGAGCACATCAAAGAATTATTTGCTAGCTACATTGAGGTTGCACACGATAAAACTTACCTAATGCGACTGTTTCCACAGAGTCTAGCTAGACTAAAAATTGAATGGTTCTCACACCTACCCTGTGGCATGCAATCTTGGGGAGAATTGGCCAAAAAAATTATTGCTCACTTCCATCATAACATTGAACACAAGATCAACATCAAGGACCTCTACAACATTAAGAAAAAAGATGGTGGATCCTTTTTTAAATTCTTACAAAGATGAATAAATAGTGCAAATAGAATAATGTATGATGTGCCCGAACAAGACCTAATATTCATGTTCATTGAAAATATAATCCCAGATATGTCATTCACAATGGAGTTGTAACTCACTCCAAATTTCAAGAAACTCATAGGACAAGGAGTTTGATGTGAGAAAAACTTGGCCAAGAGAGGAATCCTTGCAAATCCTAACCAAATGAACACAAACAAGAATACAACAGATAAGGCTAAATGGTGGAATAAGAACAATAATTTCACCAATGATGGTGTCATTGACATCAAAATAGTCAACTATGATCAACCCAAGGTTTCACTACAAGGAGAAACCATGATGAATCAAAAAACCACGGAGCACACTCAATAGGAAAATAATCAAATTCAAACACCCACTGTTCAAGCAATAGTTGTGTCCAATAACCAACCCAACGCACAACGCACACAAAGGTTTATGTTTCATTAACATGACTACACACCATTAGGAGAGTCGATAGAGTCAGATCTGAAAAAGTTGATTCAAACCAAAAATATTACTATACCAGAAATTAGAGAGTACGAACATGGTACTGTGAAACCCAAGTGGTGGAATGATAACAAATTTTGTGAGTACCATCGGGTAAAAGGTCATAGAACACCTAACTGCTACCAATTGAAAAATGTCATACAAGATCTAATTGACCAAGGGATAATCGATGTCACAAATACCCAATCCAAGGGTACAAATGGTCACATAATCTTCAATGATACATTTCATGATCATAACAAATGGAAAGGCTTCACATATGGTAGACAGTCTAAGCAAGTGAACTATACCTATGCCAACTCTAATAGCACCATAAATTGTATTAATCCTTCAGATAGTCAAGTTTCTAGGATTACTATTAGAGATCCCAATTCCAAATTTGATGTCACAACATGACATTCTAAGGTTGTTTTACAAGGAATGCCTTCCACCTCAGCTACACCAGCTAATCCCACAGTGACTTCTAATCCAAAAACTAGTCTAGTGGATCAACTAAAGTGGACACCTACCCAAATCTCCATGTTTGACCTATTATGCATATCCTTACAACATAAGAAAGCTCTTGATCAAGCCCAACAAAATGCACCAGTCCCACGGGACATAACTCCAGACAATTTCCAAACCATAGTCAACTACGTCACTTCCAACAAGAATGCTACCTTTACAGACCATGATGTGCCACTGCACAAGCCTCTGTATAATGATCACTTACATCTTCTTATCCAAGTGCATAAATACATAATCCAAAGAGTCCTCATTGATGGCGGGGCTGGGTTAAACATATGTACTCTGAAAGTGATAAAAACCTTGGGCTATTTAGAATCTAAAATTGATGTCACTAGGAGGATAAATATTAGGGCATATGACAAGGAAGAAAGATCATCAAAAGGTATCCTGATTCTACCAGTCAAGATAGGGCGAGTCATAAAGAACACTCCCTTTCAAATCCTAGACGTTGATTTGGGGTATAACATGTTGCTTGGGAGGTCGTGGATACATGAAATGCAAGTTGTCCCATCAAATTACCACTAGTGCATCAAATTCCCATACCAAGGGGTACAGATAATCATTAAAGGAGATCTCGAACCATTCCAATACTGCAACACCATAAGAAGCAGTAGAAATAATCAAGTGCCTTCAAATCAAGAAGAAAACATTCCTTCTGCCTCTAATTATTTTCCTAAAGACATACAAAGAAAGACGGGTAATATTTTAATCAAAGACAAAGGGAGTGGTGAGTATAGCTATGATGAAGCTTTTACCATCACTAACATGCCTCAAAATCTGAGATCCTATGGCATGCCCCGACCGGTGGAAACACATTAAACTCCAGAACCGATGTTATTCAAGTGTCCACCAACCATAATTGTCATATGGGGAGACATAGCTAAAGAAAACCCCTTCGATCTAGAAATAAAAAATTGGTTGTATAAATACTCTCCAGAGAAACCTCAAGCATAGATACCTTAGTCACAATATGGATTTGGTTTCACTATGTTGCATAAATTTGGATATGATGGTAAGACAGGTCTTGGGGCAAGACAACAAGGATTAATGGAACTGTCTTTACTACCAACCCAAAGAAATGAAAGAGGGCTAGGCTATGGTTAAAACAAAACTAGTAAAACCATCTGATATGTACTAGTAGACCAGGAAAAAATAGCATAATTAAACCGGGGGAAAATTCTAGAACATTCCCTAATCAACAGTATACTCCAGCGATTATTGTCATTGGAAGTGGAACCCTCTAATTCCCAATTGAACCTTAATCAGACTATCCAGGATGATGTAGAAACTAAGACATCTAACAAGAATTCTAGCATGAATGATTCCCATGACTACAATTGGTTATCCCTTTGTAATTTTGAGTCGCCCATTCCCGACAATTCCCCTTGGTCTATCAGTACCATACACCTTGAAGAAATGTTTGACCAAATGACCAAAGAAGACCAACCCCGTATCGATAAAAATATATCGATGTCAGTTCCTTAGGTGGTGCATCCACATCCCGTTCCAAGTTTTTTGGAACTATCACCGTAGTTCCATTCACCCAAGAAGATTCATCCCCCCACGCAAACCTTTGCCTAGTCTAACCCAAACTGATAGAATGGGACCAACAAGGAAAACCTGACATAGAAATTTTTGAGAATGATTAAGCCATCACAGAATTCATTGGGATTTGATAAGGCATAAAATTAGGAGACCAAAAAGAAGGATTCTCCTTTAACCTGGATAGATCAGCACACTTTGGGGAGGAGGCTCCTCTTTCTAGTCACAAAAACAAAATCAAAAGAAAAAAAAAGAAGAGTCAGTAAGTGAAAACTGCAAGGAACTTTCTGACCATAAAAATGAGAAAAAAATAAAGGACATATCTTTTGGTTAAAACCTCTCTAAGGCCTTAGAGGGTGGAAATATGGAACTCCTCCCCTTAATAGAAGAAAATTTAGTGTTACTAGTAGAAGAAACAGAGGAAGTCAATATAGGGGATGAAAATAACCCTAAACATATCTATTTGGCTAAATCCCTTGGACCAAAGGAAAGAGAATGGTTCATTATTTTCTTCAAGGAAAAATAAATCAACTTCACATGGTCTTATGTAGACATGCCAGGTTTGGATCCAGGGATAGTGCTACATCATCTACCATTATTACCAAATGCAAAACTTGTTAAAAAATGATTAAGAAAGATGCATCCACACATCACTTTACTTGTCAAAGTAGAACTGAAGAAACTCTTAGATACAAGATTCATAAGAACAATTCCATATGTAGATTGGATATCTAATCTGGTTCCAAGAACAAAAAATAATAGTCAAATTTGTATATGCACAAATTTCAAAGACTTGAACAAGGCTTGTCCCAAGGATTATTTTCCTCTACCAAACATTGACATGATAGTTGATCTGACAGCAGGGCACCAAATGCTATCACTCATGGATGGTTTCTCTGGATATAACCAAATCAAGATTGCACTAGAGGACCAACACAAGACATCATTCACATGTGCCTGGGGAAATTATTGTTAGAATGTGATGCCATTTGGCCTAAAAAATGCAGGCAACTTATCAAAGGGAAATGACCATGATCTTTCATGATCTAATTCATAAAACAATGGAAGACTTTGTCGATGATATACTAGCCAAATCAATGCTCATGGAAACTTGACTAAAAATTTTAGGTCTGATATTTGATTGAATGCAAGAGTAAAAGGTAAGACTCAGTCCAAAGAAGTGTGCATTCATAGTTACTACTAGAAAGATCCTTGGATTCATTGTATCACATAGAGGAATCAAAGTAGACCCAGAAAAGGTTAAGGCCATCCTTGACATGCCATCACCAACAAATATAAGGCAACTATGGGGTCTACAAGAAAAACCGCAATCCATCACATGATTCATCGCCCAACTGGCAGATAATTGATGTGAATTCCATCACCTACTACATAAAGACATAATATTTATATGGACAAATCAATGCAAGAAAGCATTTCAAACCTTCAAAGACTATCTATTAAAGTCCCCTATATTGGTACCACCCATTCTAGGTAGGCTACTCCTCTTATATATCTCAATAACGGAGTCAACACTAGGTGTTCTCTTGGCACAACATGATGACTAGGGTAAGGAAAGAGTCATTTACTACCTCAACAAAACATTGGTGGGCTATGAGTTAAATTATTCCAAAATTTAAAATTCATGTCGCGTAGTTGTCTTTGTTCCCAAAAGTTAAGACATTGCATGTTAAGTCATCAAATAAAGCTCATAGCACACATAGATCCATTGAAGTACTTGTTGAGTAAAGCAACACTAACAGGACAACTCGCCAAATGGGTCATGGTATTAAGTGACTTTGACATAGAGAATGTGGATCAAAAGGATATCAAAGGGAAATCAATTTCATATCAACTAGCAGAGGCACCAATACAAGATCATGATCCTATAGTGTCTGACTTTCCAGATGAATTGATCCTTAGAGTACAATTGGCAGTAGAGGTATGGGAACTATTTTTTGATGGGTCATATACGAACCATGGTGCAGGAGCAGGGATAGTACTCATTACTCCACATAATGATGCAATCCCTAAGTCTTTTCGACTCAACTTTCTATGCACAAACAACATATCTAAGTATAAAGCTCTGGTCATTGGATTGAAGACATCTATACAATGGAGGATAAAGAACCTAAGAGTCTATAGTGATTCCCAATTAGTCATCAGTCAAGTCAAAAATTACTATATGAAAAAGACAAAAACAATGAATCCCATATAGAGAGATGATGGACAAGCTATAGGCTTCTTTTCATTTCATTATATTTGAGCAGGTTTCAAGGGTTCAAAACAAAATAGCAGGTGAAATGGATACTATAGAATCCTTGATCGACATGTTGGGTAACCAAACCAAATTCCAATTTCTGGTAGAACAACTAATGATACTGACACATAAAGCTCCAATAACAGAGCCAACATGCATCCTTGTTGGTCCTGAGTTCCTCTGGTACCATGACGTATGTAACTACCTCCAAAACATTATCCTACCACCCAACTTGTCTAGAAACCAAAAGAAGTCCCTCATCTGAAAAGCATATAATTACACCCTTCTCACTAATACTCTATATAGAAGAAGTCTAGATGGGATTCTTTTACAATGTCTCACTTCCACTAAATTCTAGAGAGCCTTGTATGAGGTACATCAGGGAATTTGTAGGACCCACGTAGGTGGAAATAGTTTGGAAAAGAAGATCATCATAATGGGATACTATTGGCCTATAGTAGAGGTAGATGCTAACAAATGTATCCAAAGGTGTTGACAATGTCAGATTCATGGAGGTATTATCCATCCACCAGCTCAAGAACTCAGCCCCATCACTTCACCATGACCATTTTCAAAATGGGGATTTGACTTAGTAGAAAATATTATGCCAACATAATATAATGGTCACAAGTACATCATTGCATCAATGAATTAATTTACCAATTGGGTGGAAGAAATTCCTCTCACATACATTACTGGTAAGCAAATCTCCATGTTCATACTAAACAACATCATCTGTTGATATGGAATCCCCAAACCATACTCGCGGATCATGGTACACCTTTTCAAAATCAAGATGTTGAAGATCTCTATGACAAGTTCCAAATAAAGAAATGATTCTCTTCATTCTATTATCCCCAAGGGAATGGGCATGTAAAAGCCACTAACAAAACCATCCTAAAGATCTTAAAGAAAATAGTCAATGAATATGGGTGAGACTGGAATTTGCAGCTCAATCCCACACTATGGGCATATATAACTAGTGTGAGAACCCCTACAGGAGAAACTTCATTCTCACTAGTATATTGATTAGAGGTGGTCCTACCCCTCAAAGTTGAAATCCCATCCCTTAGAATCTCACTGAAGAACATCATTTCAAATGAAGACTACAGAGTAGCTAGGCTCAATGAATTGGAAATGTTGGATGAGAGACGATAGAATGCACTCAATCAATTACAAGGCTATCAAAATTGCCTTAGAAGAAACTATCACAAGAAGGTCAGACCATGAACCTTTGAGGTACAAGATCTCATCCTCATGGAGAATCAAAAGAACCAAGTAGAAAGGATTAAACTAGGAAATTTTGAGCCTAATTGGTTAGGACCCTACGTCATCATAACATCAGGAAACAGTGGGGCATATCAAATGGAAACTAAAGAAGGAGATCAACTCCCTAGTCATATAAATAGCATGCACCTCAAAAGGTTCTAAGCTTGAGGTCTCAAGGTCAAGGGAACATATCTAAAATCCAGAAAATACATAAAAATAAAAATAAAAATAAAAAAGGTTACCTTGGTGAAAACATGACAAATAGGCACCTTCGAAAACCAAAAAAAAAGAGAAAAAGAGAAAACTAAAGAGAAACAAAAGTTCTCTCTCAGTGAAAACTTGGAAAATAGGCACTATTAGGCAGGTACCTTGATGAAAACTTGGTAAACATGCACCAAGTGTTAAGGTCCCGCTTTGCCATCAACGAACTCCAAAAGATTAAAGCTTGTGATCCCCACATGAAAGATTGAGTACCCAAGCTATTTTCACAAGTGCAATCCCCTTTGAACATCACGCTTATCCATGGTTTGTATTGGTTCACCAAACTAGGAGGAAATTCTAAAAGTCCTTAAAAAATCCCTAAAAATCTGAAAAAGTCATCAAAAAATCCTAAAAATAGCAAAAGGTCCTGAAAAAATAAATCATCATAAAAAAATCAAAATAATGCAAAATCTCAAAAATAAACCATCTATGTTATCAACAAGAGAATGGCGATGAAACAATCAATTAAATGTCAAAACTATGAGCTTCACAAATCAGTAATGGACTCATATGACTCAGCTTTATCAGCAATCCAATCTATCATTAATCAAATGATTCAATCAATCATCAATCAAACTATCAATTGTCTTACACAGTGATAGATATACTCAAAAACTAGATAGATCAGTCTTATATGAGTCATCCATTCCTAAAACTAAACACAAACAAACATCATAAAATGTTAAGAAAACACAAGCATGTGTTTTCCTGGTCATATGAGGACCTAAGAACCTATAGGGAATACCTTTTCCAGCATGAGATCCCACTAAAACCATATGCCAAACCATTCAAACAGAACAAGAGACCAATCAACCCATTATTGGCCCCCAAGATGCAACAAGAATTAATGAGGTTGAGGGATGCAGGAATTATTCAACACATAAGACATTCAACCTAGGTCTCTAATTTGGTCCCAGTGAGGAAAAATAATGGTGATATAAGGCTTTGTGTTGATTTTAGGAATTTGAATATTGAATCTTTAAAGGATAATTATTATTTGCCTAACATGGAGGCAATGTTGCACAAAGTTACTGGTTGTGATTCATTATCAATGATGGATAGTTTTTCAGGTTACAACCAGGTGTTGATAAAGGAATTAGAGAAGTTTAAAACTACATTTACTACTCCTTGGGGAGCATGCATATATATATATATATATATATATATATTAGGATGCTCTTTGGTCTTATGAATACAGGGGAAACATTCCAGAGAGCTGTGGATGTTGCATTTAAAGAATTTTTTGATTTATTTATGATGATTTATCAAGATGTTTTCAATGCATATTCCAAAAGGGAAGAGGACCATTGTGGTCATTTAGAAAAGATCTTTAACAAGGCTTTGGAATATGGTGTTTCTTTGAATCCTAAGAAATGTCAGTTTGCAGTAATAGAAGGAAGGTTATTGGGACATATTGTATCAAAGGAGGGAGTAAGAATTGACACAAAAAGGATAGAAGCAATTCAGAAGGTCACTGCTCCAAAGAATGTCAAGGGAGTACAATATTTCTTAGGAAATATTAATTTTGTGAGGAGGTTTATTGCTAACTTTTCTAAAATTGTTAAGCCTATAATAATTTTTTTGGAGAAGGATGCAAATTTTGAGTGGGATGAAGAAGCACAATTCTATTTTAAAAAAATAAAAAAGTCAGTTTAGGAAGCACCTGTTGTGAGGCCTCCTGATTATAGTAGGCCATTTTCATTATTTTCTTTTGCAATGTTTCATACAATTGTTGCAGTGTTACTACATAAGGATGAAGAGGGTTATGAGCATCCTATTTCTTTTTTCAATAAATTTATCTGGGCTGCAGAATTAAACTATGGGATGATGAAAAAAAAAGCATATGCCCTAGTTAAAGTTGTGAATCAGACCTTATCTATTTTGTGTAAAAGTGATTGCATATGTGCCTCATGTAGCAATCAAGGACATTTTTACCTAGTCAGAGGTTACTGGAAAATGATGCAAATGGATCAATAGGATTCAAGAGTTTAATTTGGAAATCCATATTACAAAATTGGTATGAGGATTAGGCTTAGCAAAGCTAATGACTAAAGAGAATATAGATTTGGTTCAGGTAAATAATGTGGGAATACAGGATCGAACAGTGACTAGTATTGAAAGATAGCCCTGCTATGTTGACATTATATATTTTCTCAAAAATTCCAAATGCCCTGATACTAAGACTGATAATAAAAAAAGAACCCTCGTGTTGCAAACCCAAAAAACACATTAGTACAGGGAGATTTATATTGGAAAGACATTGTTAGAATAATAAGCAAAAAAATGCAAATATTAATGCACAAAAGAGAACACAAAGACATAGAGATTTAACATGGTTCACCCAATCCCTGGGCTACATCCACCAACAGCAAGTCCAATACCTTTATTATTATCCAGTAATTACAATCTAAAATTTGCAACTCAATACCGCTACAGGAAGCTATGAAAATCCCTCATGCAAAAATGATGAATCTCAAAACCCTAAGCCCTTTACACACGTATTTTTGACATAACCTAATTAGGGAAAAAATACTCTGACTAATAGAAAATTGATGGTCGACCCTTTACAATAGGTGTGGGGGCACTGCCCCCAAACCCCTATAGATAAGTCTAGGGGGAAACTGCACCGAAAGAAACTGAGTCTGATTAGGCTCCACATACATAACAAACATAAATTGTGTACTTTTGTTGTGCTTAGATGAATGGCAGGCTGAAAACTTTCTAAAAGAGATGCATGCTGGTGTGTGTGGTGGACATTATTCTACCAAGACTACTGCTCACAAGATCCTTAGGGCTGGTTATTTTTGGCCCTGTTTATTTAAGGATTCTCTCAAATTTGTACAAAAGTGTGAAGGATGTCAGAAATTTTCTTCCAATCTAAAGTATTCAGGTGCTTTGTTTTTAAATTGAGTAGTGGCTGAGGCACCTTTTTCCATGTGGGGAATTGATTTTATTGGGGAGCTTTCAAAAAAAATATAGTAGTGGACATAGTTGGATATTGGTTTCCACAAATTAATTCACAAAGTGGATAGAGGAAATTCCAACTAAGAAAGAAACTAGTAAGGTGGTAATTGAGTTTCTGATGGAAATTTTTCTAACAAGCTTTGGTGTCCCTATGAAATTGATAATGGATAATGCTATGTGTTTTAGGTCAGAAGAGTTTAAAGAATTTTGTGATGAGTATGGAATTTTTATGTCATATTCTTCCCCATACCACCCACAAGCTAACGGACAAGAAAAATCTAGTAATAAGAGAATTCTACAGATTTTGAAGAAGACTTTGAAAAAAAAAAAAAGAGCTTGGCATTCTAAGTTAAAATTATCTTTATGGGCTGATAGAGTAACTATGAAAAAGGCTATTGACAAGTCCCCTTTTGAATTGGTGTATGGTATGAAATTAAGATTACCATTAAATAATATACTTCCTCTTTATAAATTCATTAAGGATCAAGGGTTGGAAGTGAGTGATGCCATACATAACAAAATGGTCTAATTAGTTGAATTCGATGAAATCAAACAAGAGGGAGAGAATAAGAACTTCAAGAGTAAATAGAAAATGAAGTATTTGTTTGACAAGAGAGCCACTAATAGAAATTTTCAACCAGATGACATGGTATTGCAGTGGAATGCTAAGGCTAAAGACAAAGGAAAACATAAATTTTTGAATCCTTATGGTTAGGGCCTTATGTTATTCATCAGGAACATGGTAAGGATTCATATTTCTTGAGAAATCTGGATGATGAGGTATTGCAATCGCCAATGCATGGAAAATTCCTAAAACCTTTCTTTAAGTGAGTTTCTTTCCATGCACAGTAATCATGTATATATGCAGTGGGATTTGGATGTTTTTTATTTCTGTAGGATGTAAATTTGTATGTATTCCTATGTTTTTTGTTTTGGAGCTTTGTCTTTTCCCTGGTTGGCTTTTTCCCAGAGTTCTGGATTTTTTCTTTGATCTTGCAATCAAGCATCCTTAGTCAGAGCCATTGTTGGTCATAATTTCTCCATTTGGCATGTTTATGTTATAGACCTGGTTAGGTTGAAAATGGTTTTCCTTGGTGCTAGATCTTTCAAATTTTCTACTATTTTTTAGGTCTGGTCCTTAAACCCTAAGTCGCTTGTAAAACCCTTGGTTTATTTAATGAGAAAAAACCCTAGGTCTCCTATTTTAGTTATAAAATGGCATTAATTTTTGATCACTTAAATCACTTAAGTCCCATGTTCCTTTTAAATTTTTCATCAAAATGAAGCCATTTTAATATTTCCTATGTCATGCACAGGGTCCACTTTAATTTTTCCTAAAGTCCCCAAGAGATTTTATTTATCCCAGGTGTTGAGCAATTTCCTTTTCATCAGACGGTTGGCACGATCCCTTAATCACCAGATGATCAGTGTTTATTCATTAAGGCATCATATTTTATTGCTACATGTCCTTCTCAGATCATGAGGTTAGAATTTTCAAATGGCTAGAGGAAAAGATCTTGCACCTTTAGATCTATTTTAATCCAGTGGTTGGTGCTTTCCCACTAATAGATGATGCATGACAATTAGTCTTTGTGGCATCATGACAGACAAACACATGGAAAGTGCACGCTCAAGCTGAGATGGAGGTAATAGAAGAATGATCAGATAAGAGAATATCTAATGGTCGGCGTAAATCCTTAAAGAAAAACTGACCGATGATTATCCATCAAGGCATTGCGCCATGTTGACAAGTGTCCTACCAAGATTAAAGACTGAGTAAGGTTGATGGACCGTCAGATCACATTTGATCAAATGGTGTGTGTGTTTCCTTGATCACAAGATGTAGTTTGATTATCCATCACGGTTTCACAACAAGAGGACACGTGTAAAGTGGTTAGGATACATGAAGGTTATGCATTGTGCAAATCTTAGAAGATCTAATTGTGGTCACATTGCTTGGAAAGAAATTTGCAAGTTGTTTATTCTTCAAGGCTTCATGACTATGCGATGTGTGGCAGATGGTGGGGCCAGTGTAAAGTCAAAGGTATCTAAAGGACGGTCATAATAGGAAGGATCTAACGGCGGGAGTGAAGCCTTAAACATATGATTCTCATTGTCTATCCTTTGTGGAATTTCAACCATCTGCCATGTGTCCTTCCCGGAGATGAAGGTAAAGTAAGACATGATCAGGTCATTTTTTATCGTGTGGCTAGCACTATCCTGTGAAGAAAAGATGTGGTGAAGTTAGTCTTCAAGGCATTACAACCATTTGATGTTTGGCATCCTATCACCATGGGTCCAAATTTTCAAAGGTTGATAAAGGTGATGTAGCATCATTTTGATCGGACAGTCAGTGCTTTCCCTCAAACAGATCTTGCATGATGGATATCCATTACAGAATCATGCTTATGTGACACATGTCTAGATCAGATCTTGGCTCAGAGGTGTTTCAAAAGATGATATACAGATACATTTTAAAGATGAATAAAGGATTAAATTTGAGTCATCAATGGTATTTTTTGTGCCACCTATAGCCATAGTGTTAGATATTCAAATTTAAAATTATTTTCCTAGGGTTTCTAGGCGGTGGTTCTAAATCTTATTCGATAGGAGAGTAAATTCACGATCTAATTTACTTGGTTATTTTTATCTAGTTAAGGGATGCTCCCAAGATGAAAATATAATGGCTTTGAGTATTTTTTATGCTGCATTTATGTGGAGGTAATCTGATATTAGGGTTTCTGATCAGATTTATAGATTTTAAAACCCTTAATCGAATCCCTATTTGTTATGTTTTAATGATGGATCTATTCCTGAGTTTGGTGGTTGGAGGATTTGATTTCTTTCAAGGACATAAATTTCCTGATGAACATAGACATTCCCTATTCCTTTGCTAAGGAATGATCTTTAAAGTTTTAAAGTAATTGGTAGCTACAGATCAAATTTTTGTGCAAAAAAAGATAAAAGATAGAGTTTATTTCTAATTGAAGGTAGGGTAGTTGAATGAATCAATGTTGGATGATATCAATTTTGGTTACTGATCATGCTATTGATATTCATGTTTTTTCATTGATGTCAACATATATATCTATGGAGAAGACATATTGGCTACTTGACTGGAAGGAGTGTACGAACACTGTATGGATGATTCAGAATGATCAAAGTTGGATTTATGTAGAAGGATGTTTGTTGAACTTATTACTAAGGTCTCTTGGCTTTATGTTGCATATTGTGAATGTTACAGTTGATTTGGTGAAGACTAGTTTTCTAGATTGTAACTATGATTCTGGACAAAGCAGGTCTCTATGTTTCAAGTATATCTTTCTGGAAAAGATATTTCAGATGATGCAAGTTTACTGGTGGACAGCCAACATATGTTAGAGTAATGGGTTGAGTTTGATTTTTTTTTGGATACTGGTGATGTCAGTTGTGGCATGTATTCTGGAGAAGATCTAGTTCATGGCCAAATTCAGACATGTAGCGTGTAAAATTAATTATGAGCATGGATTGCAGATCTGGAAGTATATGAGATGAATTGTAGTTGATGTTTACTTCTTATAGGTACCATGTGTATCTTAGCAAGGGGTTATATAATTATTTGTATGATGGAAAGCCTTAATTTCCGACCTAGTTGATTATGTATTAGGAAAGCTTAGCTGGCTGACCTAATAAATTATTGTAAGAAGGTATATATGGATGATCTTTTCTTGTGAAGAAGATGTGGTAGAGAATTAAGGACAGAGATGTGTGGAAGCTACAAAGATTGTTGACTGTTGGATATAGAGTAGAGTTGATACTTCATTGGAACTGACCAAGCAAAGACAGTTACTATTAGACAGTTTACTGGATTGTGTATTTTCTTTATACACTCGATTCAGATTGTAAATCCTTGAGGGTGGCTTTAACCTTCTTTCGGAAGTAAGCCTACTATTTTCTTTGACTCCTAACAGGGACTGTGTACTGTAATGTTATAAAGAAGCTCCTAACAAGGCTAATATCTTTTAATAAGGATACTATAATCTCAGTACATTATTTGTGGGTGTTAATTCCCACCGGGGTTTTACCTTTAACATGGTTTCCTCGACAAAAAATATTGTCTTATGGTGTTGGCATTTACTGTGTTATCATTTACATTTTCCGGTTTGATTTATAAAGTTTAAATACTAATAATCTATACTACAACTGATTCAACCCCCCCTCTCATTTGTCTTGTGGATTGTTATTCCTAACTATTGGTATCAGAGCTAATGGTCCTTAAAGAGAAATTTTAACAGCTTGAGATGATCCTGAAGATGACTTACTACAGAAAGGATAGTCCAAAGTTTGATCCTGAAAACTTTGACAGTTGGTAGAACAAGATGAGAATACATTTGCTATGTCTAGGAATTTATTACTGGATGATAACAAAGAAGAAAGAAAAGGTAGTGACTAAGGATGAATTAGAGAAACCCACTGAAGATGAAAAGAAGTTATTTTCATGTAATATGGTTGCAAGGGAATCTTTGATCAGTGCACTATTATAAGGAAAATTTATTGAATTAAAAGACTTGGACTCTGCACATGAAATCTAGACAAGACTGGAAACACTATATGTTGGAGACAAGTTTACAAAGAAAGAAAAGTTATAGAACTAGAAGACAAAGATGGAATTACTAAAGATGAGAGAAGATGAGAACATCAAAGCATATGCCTAGAGAATTACTAAAGTGGTTACTAGTATTAGGAACTCTGAAGGAACTTACAGTGAGGAAGAAGTGATTGCAAAGATACTCAGATCTTTGACACTTGCATATAGAACTAAAGTTCAGGTCATAGAGGAGATCATACCTGTTACCCAAATTTTCCTCATCTAGTAAAATTGGCTACAAGGGGAGTGAAATGAGGCTCCCACAAGGGTTGAGCCCAACTTGTAAAAAGGCCTTAGGTTTCTGGTTTTGTTCATGTCCTCTGCATATCTGTTCAGTTCCCTATTTTTCCTTGTCCATGCAAATAACCTAAATATGAAATCCTAAGTGCTTCATGGTAAACCCTAGCTTGGCCATTTCTCACTCTATTTTCCCATTACCTTTTCAGGTCACTTAAGTTCTTTAAAAGTTCCATGTGCACTTTTTAGCATTACCTTTTGTCTCTAAGTCACATAAGGAAGAAGACATATTATATTCTACCCGGCGACCCCGATATTTCCCTTTAGTCATGTAGTCTCCCAATATAAACCAAGGTTAATAAAGTATCATGAGGTACTGGGACTAAGTGTTTTCTTAAAGTATGAATGTAGCTTGAGTAAAAGTGGGATAAGGTTAAGTCCTTTTTCAGTCGGGAGGTCTCGTGATTAACTGTAGGGGTAAGAATCCTTTATGAGACATTGAGATTACCCAGGTGTCAGGTCTCCATTTTCTCTATGGTTAGTAATGGGTTAGGTTAAGTTAAATGCTGATGTAAGTGATAGTGGTAACAAGGAAATAGTAAATGAATGACAGGGGAACATGTGTCTTGATGGGCCCATGTTTCACACTCCTCTAGTCTCCAAGTCTTGTAACCATGATAGGATATTCCATTTTTTTTTGCGACTATGAAATCACCTTTTTCACTAGGTCTTAGAAAGGATG
This sequence comes from Thuja plicata, assembly GCA_018584345.1. Classification (NCBI taxonomy): domain Eukaryota; kingdom Viridiplantae; phylum Streptophyta; class Pinopsida; order Cupressales; family Cupressaceae; genus Thuja; species Thuja plicata. Next base: position 780,552 of record MU226330.1, on the reverse strand, counting down.
CAGAGTTAATAAAAGGATAAGGAGATTGCAAAAACTGCATTGTCACCGAGTCTCATGATATAACTAAGGTTAAAGGGAACAGTTGGGAGATTCAGTGACAAGGAAGGAAAGGTGACCCAAGATTAAAATACAAATCCCAGGTAGAGTAAAGTCATCTATGGATATGTTTCAAAGTAAAGTCAGATTTTGATCTCAGCCATCGATGCAGGTATCTGTGCTAGCTGTGACTGTTGTCATACAAATATTTAAAAATTCAAATATCTTTGCAGATTAGATTTTAACAGTTATGGCAGAGCTGACTGGCAGAGGATTAGATAGATAAGGGGCAACCCTTCAGGAGGAGTAAGGGGTTGAGTCATCTTTTATGAAGGGGAAATCTAATTTGTGGTGATGTTCTCTACATATAGTATGGTCGATTTGACCCAAGATAGGTTTCCTAATTAAGACCTCATTCCATGTATATTCGACTGGTCTTCTTTCATATCAGATCCACCGACCTTTTCCAGAGATTTTCATTTATGGAAAGCTACTTTTTAAAGATAGATCTGATCTTCAATAGATGATTCCAAATTTCTTCTGGCGGATTGGACAGTTAGGGTTTTAGTTATTCAAAGAAAAATATATTATAATGTAACCCTAATCTTCTTTCTGCCCTCTGATTTCTATAGTTTGTAATCTTTCATTGATATTTAGATATTGAAGAGGCTTTTTGTGACATCTTTTCTACCCCTGGGCTTCCTTGTCTGAATCTCTCTTACTGAATTACAATATATTGAATTATTTTTAGTGAAACATTGGAGTCTTTGAGCCCTCTTTCTTTTGCAATAGTATGTACTACTGCAGATGATTTGATTTAGATGAGTTTGTGGATATTCTACAGTCCCCTATCATTTTGTCTCATTCCTGTGCCGAATTGCAAAATTGGATGTCTGTTTGCAGGTCATAGTCCATGCCTACTTATAGTAAATACGCTATTGTTTGTGAAATTACTTTTTTCCCTGAATAGCCTCTGTTTGTCTCAGGCCTCTCTATGAAATATTTATGCAAACCTATCTAGGAATTTGTGTTCTTTTGGTTCCAAGGTTTTCATGCTGAGATTAGTCAATGTATTATGATTTAGGTCACCTTTGTTGTATCACCTAGTAGGATAGTTTTATTTCAGTCATTTCCCTTTTATGCATTCCTTCTATCCCTTTTCCCTCAAGAATTTACTTTCCCGTTAAGAAGAAAATTTGGGTGACATATCAAGAGGAACCAGCCTAGAATCCAGAGGTCTCATCTTGGTTAGAAAAAGGTCCCACAACCTTGATATGATTCCCATGTTACACTAGATTACCAAGACTACGAGAGCTTGGATAAAGGGTGCAAATGTAGGTGTCTAACAATTTTGGCATGCCCGATGGGACTCCATAAAGAATTTTATCTTGCAAGTCATGCTATCACTGATATGCTAATGACATGATTCAGACCTAGAAGAGGTCATTTTTTTGCATATATGGTGACCATGTAGGTCTACTGGTTTCAAAGATCAAAGTGCTAGTATGTTCCAAGTTTTTTACACCTTTTCAAAGTTCTAGCTAACTATAAGTAGACATGTCAGGATGCTATGAGCAGCTGGGTCCTTCTCCTTCTTATTATAATAGTAATATGCCATGGGCTAGTCATTAGCCATACCAAATCCCTCCAAGGCCTACTTTTACCCCAAGCTTCCATACTATGCAAGGCCCTCAATATATCCAACATTCCCCAAATGATTATACTCTTTTCAGAGATTATGAGCAAGACCTCCAAAGAGAAAACCCATGGGAACTAAAGGCACAATAAGAGATGTTGATGCATAGGCAATTGGCCCACCATGCTTACCTCCCACCCCCCTTCTTTAGCCCATTAGACAGTAGCCTCATATCTCAGAGGTTATGAGAGAACAAGGAAAGATAAAATCTAAAGTGCTTGACATGATCAAGCAAATATTTGAGAAAAAGAATGAGAAGAAAGATATGGAAAATCATGGAAATTTCTAAGGGTTTACCCCCTACAATGAAGAATTCACCTTGAAAATGTGTGCCCCTAGGATTGGGATGCTTTATGGACATCAATTTGGAGACGAGCTCAGTTGCCAAGCTGAAGTTATTTCAGCAAAATTGAAAGTTCAGATCGATGAAAGGGAAGTCCTTGAGCCTGAGATTCCAAAAGGGAGGTATCATTTTTTCCCACACACTACACATGAGGAACCTGCAATGCATCCACTTCCAAGCTTCAAGGACCTTCTTTAGGCACAAAAGATAACAGAGCACTTGCAACCACCTCTGGAACATCAGCAGCCAAGAGAAGTGTTTGCGAAAAGGGTGGAGCAGCACCAAAGTGGTGCAGGCTTTGACTTACCAAGAGTCAAAGAAAATATGCCTTTCATGTCTTCCCTTAAAACCCTCCAACTACATATTCCAAGTTTTAAGGTGAAGACTCCTACTCAGGTAACTGTGATGAAAGATCAGTACACTAATCAATCAAGGCAATTTGTCCAAGGAAATGATTCACCCCAAAAGGCATCTATTGTCTCTCAGGATGATGAACCCCTATGGAAATGGCCATCTCTACCTCTTGGTTGTCAAATACCAAGCCTTTGCAAGGATACTAGCTAAGTATCAGGGCAGGAGCTTGTGATTAATGAGCTTCTTTGTGATGATGCAGAGGAGATGAGGTCAGAGACTTCAGAGCTCAGTAAGGACTGTGATGAGCTTAGATAGAAGGTTGAGAAGATGGGAATAGATATTCAAGCTGATACCTTGGTGAACCTATTAGAGGTGCTGCCCATCTTTGTTGATAAGGGAGTAGAAACTATGTCATTTCTCATGACAAAAAATCAGTCAAGAGAAAGGATGTAGTTTCAGCAGATGATGAATGACAAAGGGGAGAATATCACCTTGTTGGATGAGCTACCTAATTTTATTGAGTAGGATGATGCAGTTATCTCCATAAATACCCCTAGAACTTTACAGCAACAAGAGGAGAACACCAGCAAAGGCTTGGAAGAGTGTGATTTTTCAGAGATCATAGGGATTTTTTGCGAAGGGCTAAATGATGAACCCTTACTCCCTGAGGTAGGAGTTCAGAGTTGTGTCTCTTCTGTAGAAGATTTATTTTTGGATTACTCCCTTTCAAAGGATCAGTCACCTAAGAAAAATTTGGAGCTAATCTTAGATCCTCAGCATCTTGACAGCTTTGATGAGCTTTTGGCCAGTTTAAAGGGAGGAGATGACAACCTTCTGACCATTAAAGAGGAGATGACATGGCTTTCCATAGTAAAAGGAGACAACCATGAAAAGAGGGAGGATGCAAGTGAGAAATTTTCTACCTTTAGAATCTCAAGGGGTTTCCCTATCAGATACATAGCCCAAATAGAGTTTGCTAAGGTACCATCACATGATCAGATTGAGGTAAGTGAATCTGATCTCACTTTTGCCGAGGCAACTTGTTATTGTTTGACAAATCTATACATGCCTCATATACTTGTAATTGTCCTTATGCATGAACTGCAAAATGTTTTATTCAGAAAAGGAAGCTACTTTAGTAGTCTAGTAAATGGTTTTGTTTAACCAAGTTGGTTCCACTAGTTAGCCTAGGGTAGATTAGATTTCTTGCTTTCTTTTAAAGCTTTCTAGTCTAACTTCACATCTTTTCAAGAAGTGCCCATGCACATAAGTTTTATTTCAGATTTTTTTCTCTGTCAGAGGAAATTTCTTGTTCAAGGAGATGACTCCATGCCCAATGGAATGTTTTAGAGGCTACTGGTTCTCAATGTCTAGCAGGCAGACATCCCGCAGAAATCGCCAAGAATGTTACCCAAATTTTCCTCATCTGGTAAAATTGGCTACAGGTGGAGTGAAATGAGGCTCCCATGAGGGTTGAGCCTAGCCTATAAAAAGGCCTTAGGTTTATGGTTTTGGTCATGTCCTCTACATATTTGTTCAGTTCCATGTTTTTCCTTGTCCATGAAAATAACCTAAATATGAAATCCTAAGTGCTTCATGGTAAACCCTAGCTCGGCCATTTCTCACTCTATTTTCCCATTACCTTTTCAGGTCACTTAATTTATTTAAAAGTTTCATGTGCACTTTTTAGTATTACCTTTTGTCTCTAAGTCGCATAAGGAAGAAGACATATTCTATTTTACCCAGCAACCCCAAGATTTCCCTTTAGTCGCATAGTCTCCCAATATAAACCAAGTTTAATAAAGTATCATTAGGTATTGTGACTAAGTGTTTTCTTAAACTACGAATATAGCTTGAGTAAAAATGGGATAAGGTTAAGTCCTTTTTTCAGTCGAGAGGTCTCGTGATTAACTACAGGGGTAAGTATCCTTTATGAGACTTTGGGATTACCCAGTCGTCGGGTCTCTAGTTTCTCCATGGTTAGAAATGGGTTGAGTTAAGTTAAGTGTTGATGTAAGCGATAGTGGTAACAAGGCAATAGTAAACAAATGACAGGGGAATGTGTGTCTTGATGGGCCCGTGTTTCACACTCCTCCAGTCTCCAAGTCTCGTAACCATAATGAGATATTCCATTTTGTTTTGCGACTATGAAATCACCTTTGTTGCTAGGTCTCAGAAAGGATGCAGAGTTAATAAAAGGATAAGGAGATTGCGAAAACTACATTGTCACCGAGTCTCATGATATAACTAAGGTTAAAGGGAATAGTTGGGAGATTTAGTGACAAGGAAGGAAAGGTGACCCAAGATTATAATACAAAGCCCAAGTAGAGTAAAGTCATCTATGGCTATGTTTCAAAGTAAAGTCAAATTTTGATCTCAGCCGCCGATGTAGGTATCCACACCAGCTGTAACCATTTTTATACAAATATTTAAAAATTCAAATATCTTTGTAGATCAGATTTTAATAGTTATGGCAGAGCCGACTGGCAGAGGATTAGATAGATAAGGAGAAACCCTTCAGGAGGAGTAAGGGGTTGAGTTAGCTTTTCTAAAGGGGCAATATGATTTTTGGCGATGTTCTCTACAAATAGTATGGTTGATTTGAACCAAGATAGGTTTCCTAATTAAGACCTCATTCCATGTATTTTTCAACTGGTCTTCTTTCATATCAGATCCACTGACCTTTTCCAGAGATTTTCATTTATGGAAAGCTACTTTTCAAAGATAGATATGATCTTTAGTATATGATTCCAGATTTCTTTTGGCAGATTGGACAGTTAGGGTTTTATTTATTCAAAGAAAAACATATTATAATGTAACCCTAATCATTTTTTGGGGACTCCAAGCCTGCGTGCTGGGGAGTATATATATCAGTTTTGAGAGCTTTAGAGCTCAGAGTTTTCCTGACTTAGAAATTATCTGTGGCATTATTTCTACCCTCTAATTTCTGTAGTTTGTAATCTTTCATTGATATTTAGATATTGCAGAGGCTTCTTGTGACATCTTTTCTATCCCTGGTCTTCCTTGTCTAAATCTCTCTTATTGAATTACAATATATTGAATGATTTTTAGTGAAACATTGGAGTCTTTGAGCCCTCTTTCTTTAGCAATAGTGTGTACTACTACAAATGATTTGATTTAGATGAGTTTGTGGATATTCTACAGTCCCCTATCATTTTGTCTCATTCCTATGCTGAATTGCAAAATTGGATGTCTGTTTGTAGGTCATAGTTCATGCCTACTTATAGTAAATACGCTATTGTTTGTGAAATTACTTCTATCCCTGAATAGCCTCTGTTTGTCTCAAGCCTCTCTATGAAATATTTATGCAAACCTATCTAATAAATTGTGTTCTTTTGGTTCCAAGTTTTTCATGCTGAGATTAGTCAATGTATTATGATTTAGGTCACCTTCAGTGTATCACCTAGTAGGATATTTTGCTTTCAGTCATTTCCCTTTCATGCATTCCTTCTATCCCTTTTCCCTCAAGAATTTACTTTCCCATTAAGAAGAAAATTTGGGTGACATATCAAGAGGAACTGGCCTAGAATCTAGAGGTCTCGTCTCGGTTAGCCAAAGGTCCCACAACCCTTAGATGATTCCCATGTTACACTAGATTACCAAGGCTATGAGAGCTTGGATAAGGGGTGCAAATCTAGGTGTCTAACAATACCTTTGACACTAAACTTCACCAGAGAGATATTGATTAGCAAGATAACTACATTTGAGAACACAAAATTGGGAGACACTTTACCTAAAGTTGATTCAGGATTCAAGGCAACCATGCACAAGAACAAAAGGATCTTACCTAGAAATGCAAGCACAAGAAGTAGTGATCTAAGAGAAGAACTTGCAACCTATGCTGATGAATGGGAACACATACAGGAAGAAGAAATTAAGGTAGATGAAATTGTGGCACAGATTGCTAGAAGAGAAAAGAGAGGTAAGGGTAAATTTGAAGGCAAATTATCTTTGAAATGTTTTTCATGTAACAAGATTGGTCATTTTGCATCTAGATGTCCTACAAGAATTCCAAAGCACAAACCTAAGTTTTTCAAGTCTAAGTACTCAAAGGACAAGGAATTTTATTATGCTAGTGAGGGTATATTTGATGATGAGGATGATGACTATGATGAAATTGGATTTATTTCTATTAAGAATGATGAACCTATGCATGAATAAAAATCATTAGTATCCCGAGTTGAAAATAAATCTGAATGGGTCATAGATAGTGGTTGTTCACATCATATGACTGGAGATAAAAACAAGCTTGTGAGTTTGAAAAGACATCATGGTGGTGTTGTTAGATTTGGTGACAATAATCCTAAACTTATTATTTGAGTTGGATCTATTTCTTTGGATGGAAATACTAACACTGACAATGTATTACTTGTTGATGGACTTAAGCATAATTTGTTGAGCGTTGGACAACTAGTGGACAAGGGCTATCAACTGAACTTCATTAATGGGAAATGTTCTATCAAGAGTAAAATTGGAGACTTGATAGCATCAAGTACTAAATCCAGAGGTAATGTATTTGAACTAAACACATCTGAAGCTTCTTATTTTATTGTGAAGGTTGATGACAGTTGGTTATGGCACAGAAGATTTTTTCATGTTAGTTTTGATAACATCGTGAATGCAAGTATGAAAAAAGCAATAATAGATCTACCTAGAATTGTAAAGCCATCTAACACTATGTGTAGAGATTGTGTTATGGGGAAGAAGACTAGAAGCACCTTCAAGAGTAAAGCTTATTCAGCAAAAGGGAAGTTGGACTTGGTGCATACAAATTTGTGTGGTCCTACAAGAACACGATCACACTATGGTGAAAGGTGTTTTATGCTTTTTGTTGATGAATTTTCAAGAATGATGTGGGTTACATATTTGAGAGAGAAATTTGAAGCATTTGACAAGTTCAAGTTATTCAAGGAAAAAGTTGAGAATGAATCTGGTTTAAAGATGAAGTGTTTGAGATCAGATAGAGGAGAATTAACATCAGAGATATTTAATGCATACTGTGAATAAAATGGAATACACAGACAAACTTCAGCCCCTATAACTCCACAATAGAATGGGATAGCAGAGCGAAGAAATAGAACCATATTAGATGTTGCGAGGACTATGTTACTGCAAGGAAATGTGTCACATGTTCACTAGAGAGAAGCAGTTGGCACTGTTGTGTACACATTGAACAGAATTCAGATCAGAGAAGGTATAAGTAAAACTCCTTATGAATTATGGTTTGATCATACACCTACTGTGAAATATTTCAAAATATTTGGAAGTAAATTTTATATCAAAAGAGATGATGAGATAGGAAAGTTTGATGCTATAAGTGATGAAGGAATCTTTCTTGGTTATTCCACAAAGAGTAAAAATTATAAATGTTTCAATCCGAGATTGAGGAAATTGATTGAAAGCGCCAATGTGAGGATAGATGAAAATTTTCAAATTTAGGAAAGGATATATGATTTTGGTTAGATAATAGAAATAAAGGAGGTTCTTGTTGAATCTGAAGGACCTTTGATAATCGAGAATGAGATTGAAGAAGAAGAACAGACTAAAGCAAATGAGATATTGAAAACACCAAGGTATGTCAAGAAGAACCATCCTGAAGATCAAATTATTGGTGATGCAAACAGAGGGATGATAGCTAGATCCAAAGCTAGAGATGAAATTTGTTTGATTTCTCAGGTTGAGCCAAAGACTACTAATGAATCATTTAGAGATGGATCTTGGACTAAAGCCATGGAAGAAGAACTAGAACAAATAAAGAAAAACAATACTTGGGAATTGGTTCCAAAACCTAAGAACAAAAATGTGATTGGCACTAAATGGGTTTTCAGAAATAAGATGGATGAGGAAGGCATGGTGGCAAGAAACAAGGCTAGACTGGTATGTAAAGGATACTCACAAAAACAAGGTATAGACGATGAAGAAAAAATTTCTCCTATTGCTAGATTGGAAGATGTGAGACTATTCCTTGCTTATGTTGCACATAAAGACTATAAAGTGTATCAGATGGATGTGAAGTCAGCAATCTTGAATGGTGATCTAGAAGAAGAAGTGTACATTGAGAAACCTGATGGTTTTCCTTTGAAAAATGATGAAACCATGGTTTGTAGATTGAAGAAGGCATTGTATGGACCAAAAAAAGCACCAAGGGCATGGTATGAAAGACTGGACAAATATCTACTTCGTCTTGGTTTTAGAAAAGGTAATGCAGACAACAATTTGTATTTGAGAACTAATGAAGATAGAATCTTAATTATAGAATTTGTTGTTGATGATATCATTTTTGGAGGCAATGATAAAATGAGTAAGAATTTTTCTAAAGAAATGGAGAATGAATTTGAAATGTCAATGATTGGTGAGATGAAATTTTTTCTTGGTTTGCAAATTAATCAGAGTAAGAATGGCATTTTTATATCATAAACCAAGTATCTTAAGTAAATGTTGAAGAAATTTGGAATGGAAGATTGTAAACCTATTGGAACACCTATGGTGTCAGGAAACAAACTGACTAATAGTGATGAGACTCAAAGTATTGTTTAGACTAAGTATAGATCAATGATTGGAGGTCTACAATATCTAACACACACCAGACCATATATTACCAATGTAGTTGGAATTGTGGCTAGATATTAGGCAAATCCTAAAGAGACACACTTTTCTACTGTAAAAAGAATTTTCACATATCTGAAAGGAACAATATAATTTGGATTATGTTATGAAAAATTTCATGATTTCATGTTGCAATATTTTACTGATGCTGATTGGGTAGGTAATGTGGATGAAATGAAGAGTACAAGTGGTGGTGCATTTTTCCTTGGGAAAAGGCTAGTTTCATAGTTGAGAAAGAAGCAAAACTATATTGCTCAATCTACTACTGAGTCAGAGTATGTTATTGCTGCAATAAACTGTACACAAGTCATTTGGATGAAACAAATGGTGAAGGACATTGGAATAGTTTTCAAAGAACCAGTGATTATCCATTGTGATAACACCAACATAGTGAATATGTCAAAGAATCCTGTAATGCATTCAAAGACTAAACATATTTCTATTAAGTATCATTTCTTGAGGGAGAAGGTAGCAGATAAAGAGATTAAACTGGAGTATATTAGAACCAAGGAATAGATAGCAGATATATTTACAAAACCTTTTCCAAAAGATTCTTTTGAATATCTTAGAGGCATGCTTGGGGTGATAGCCCCTCCCAGTGATAACTAAAATGATGCAGATATGCATCGGTCCAGTGGATCTCAGAGCTATATCATTCTCTGGACTTGATGTATGGATCTACTACTTAGGGGGAGTGATTACAGGAGAATACTATGGAGTACACTTAGGTGATCTTGCACCTAGCTAATTGGAAATGAAGATTTTAAAAAGATACACCTTATAGAAGACTACAGATGAGTTATGGCACCCTTTGCCATTGTTGCCAAAGGGGGAAGGAATCTATGTGAAAATCCCCACTATTTTGGGGAGATTGTTGTTGAGGATATTGAGAAGATTATATTGAGAGAAAGTACTTTTGGGTTGATGCATATGGATTTTCCCATATGTTTCCATCAATGCCAAAGGGGGAGATTGTTGGATGATATCAATTTTGGTTAGTGATCATGCTGTTGATATTCATGTTTTGTCACTGATGTGAACATATATCTCTGTGGAGAAGATAGACTGGCTACTTGAATGGAAGGAGTGTACGAACACTGTACGGATAATTTTGAATGATAAAAGTTGGATTTATACATAAGGATGTGTGTTGACCTTATTCCTAAGGTCACTTGGCCTTATTTTACATACTATGGATGTTACAATTGATCTTGTGAAGACTAGTTTTCTAGACTTTAAATGTGATTCTGGACAGAGCAGGTCTTTGTGTTTTGAATATATCTTTCTCGTAAATATATTTCAGATAATGCAAGATTACTAGTGGATAGCCAACATATGTTAGAGTAATGGGTTGGGTTTTATTGTTGTTTGGATACTGGTGACATCAGTTGTGGTGTGTATTCTGGAGAAGACCTAGTTCCTGGCCGAATTTAAACATGTAGCGTGTAAAATTAATTGTGAGCATGGATTGCAGATCTGGAAGTATAAGAGATGGATTGTAGTTGATGTTTAATTTTTATAGGTATCATGTGTATCTTATCAAGGGGTTATATAATTTTTTGTATGATGGAAATCCTTAATTGGCCAACCTAGTTGATTATGTATTAGGAAAGCTTAACTGGCCAACCTAATAAATTATTGTAAGAAGGTATATATGGATGATCTTTTCTTGTGGAGAAGATGTGGTAGAGAATTAAGGTCAGAGATGTGTGGAAGTTGCAAAGCTTGTTGACTACTGGATATAGATCAAAGTTGATACTTCATTGGAAACCAAGAAAAGATAATTTCTATCAGACAGTTCATTAGAATGTTTATTTTCTTTATACACTTGATTCAGATTGTAAATCCTTAAGGGTGGCTTTTACATTCTTTGGGCAGTGTGCCTTGGTAGTGAGCCTGCTATTTTCTTTGACTCCTAACATGGTCTCTCTCCTAATAGGGACTGTGTAAACAAGGTCCTAACAAGGCTAATATCTTTTAACAGGGATACTATACTCTCAGTACATTATTTGTGGGTGTTAATTCCCATCGGATTTTTACCTTTAACAGGGTTTCCTCGATAACAAATATTGTGTTGTGGTGTTGGAATTTAATGTGTTATCATTTACATTTTCAGATTTGATTTATAAATTTTAAAGATTAATAATCTATACTACAATTGATTCACCCCCCCTCTCAGTTGTCTTGTGGACTATTATTCCTAACAATTAATGCTCTTAATGCTTTGAATGACCTAATTATCAGTCTTTTTCCCCTAAAATGATTTGAAGCTTGTTGCAATCCTTGTTCTATAAAAGGTTTTCCAAGATCATTTCGAAGGGATGGGATTTTTATTCCATAGAAGGCTTGTAAGCTCTGCATATTTTTATTAAGAATATCAGTAGTCTCCTTGGCTCTAATTTTCTATGTAATTGGTCCTTTTATATCAATATATGTATGTATTTCCTACTACATATTTGATCTAATTGAATAGTTTTGGGGTTTTAGCTTATTTTACTCATTTGGATTGGTTGTTAAGGACATCTGAGTCCATCACTTTGCAAGGTAGAGTGTTTAACTATTTTAGGGTTTCTTTCAAGGAGAGAATTAAAATCCTTAAGGTAGGTTTAGTGAGTAAAGAGTTGTAATAGATTTGATAATTATTTCTTCTTTCAAGAAGTTTGAATTGATTGTGTAAGGCTTAGTCAGATTTAATGATCATCTAAAGGTTTTACATTTGATATATCTTGTTATGAAAGGTCTTTTCATTTAAGGTGACTCCATACCCATTAGATAGGGCATTGGTCTAGTATGTTGGATTGTGTGGTTCTCATCAAATCTTTATACAAATTATTATCATTTACATTTTATGTTACATCCACTATGGCTTCCTATTTGTGAAACTACTCAAATTTGAAGGCATAAGTTAGGTACATCTGCCTGAGCTTGTGGAGCTCAAAGTGAAGGAGTATTTAATCCTCATTAATTGGACTTGTTTGTTGGCATAATAAAAGTTTGGGTTGCATAAGAGTCAATCATTTCTTCTATATAATATTATGCAAGAAAAATCTCCAGCATGGTCCATCTACTTCTCATTCCTAGTTTTTCATAACTATCGCTAAAGTCCCCTTTTCTCATCCTAAGTTTAAACCTACTATTGACCTATATCTAGTCTACCCTGAACTAATTAACTAGGACCAACATGGACATCTTGACATAGACTAATTTAAGAATGATGAAGCTATTTCTTAGTTCTTAGGGATTTGAAAAGGTATATCATTCGAGGATCACAAAGCAAGATACTATATGGATCTAAATGTGAGAATAGTCCCAAAGGATAACTGAGGGGGGGGTGAATCACTTATCAGTAACTTTAGCTCTTTTTACTTCTATAACTTTAGAATACAACAAATTAAATTCTTAATCAGATAACACAGTACTCAACACACAATTTGATTATGGGGAAACCAAATGGTAAAAACCCCGGTGGGCATTAGCACCCACAATAAACTATACTTGTTTGTAGTAATCCATGTTAGAAGATATTTCAACCCTGTTAGGAGTTGTACAATACAATGCAATAAGTATAGTGACCTAGTTAAGGGTCAGACCCTGTTAGGAGTCTTTTACAAATAACCCTGTCAGGGGTGGTGGACTCACTATCCAAAATCTCACTGCTTGATGGTGAAGGCTACAACCTTCTGAATAATAGATATGCACTATATCTGATGATGAAATGTAGAGTAGACCTACTATCTTGATCAGTACTATTTTATTTCAATCTTTCACTTCTTCTTCACATATACTCTTGATGAATGAACCAACTCTCATAATCTTCTCTGTACATCTTTCTTATTTTTTGTATCATTCACACTTAGCGTGTCACCTTTGAATTGCTATAAGTATCTTCCTCATAGTATGAGATCATGGGGCCTATAAGACAACTCTTCATAAAATTATTGTCAGCTCTACTAAGCATGCAAGCATAATTACAACCACACAAGTATAAACCAAATAGACGCGATGCTTCACTAAGTTGGCCTCACCAATTTAACTCTAACTTTGCAATCTTCTTGAAACACGTTTGGTGCCTTTGGATTAATATAATCAGATCATAACTAAACATGAATATACACACACATATACATAAGATAGGCGCAAATCAAGAAACATGAAATATATGTTGGCCCTAAACTGTTACACTTCCAGAACTGTAACTGCCAATAAAAAAATTACATAACTTTACTGAAAAATCATATCTAGGTCTACATGTATGAACATAACATAATAAACATGTCAAAAAAATGTATCTATCCACACAAGTCTTCATATCATTATTCTGATAAGTACATACAGAATTACTACTGTGTATTATATGTTGTCATCAATGACAAACATACAATCAGACAACTGCTCAGAAAAAAATCTCCAACAATCTCCCCCTTTGAAATTGATGGAAACATATGATACCAAAAACATCCTTTGTTCATGGTGTCCTCTTTCTTTTACAATCTCCTCGATATCCTCATCAAAGATTTCTCTAAACTTTTGCAGTTCCTCTGCCTGTGTTTTTATTCCATCTATATACTCCCCCAGAGTATATGCTCCCCCTTAGTACATACTCCTCCTTACTATATACTCCCCCTTTGACATCAATGGAAAAGGGTTCCATAGTCCTTTAGGCACAGGTGCTACTCTAGAAGTAGAGTAGTCGATCATTCATCAGTCACTTAATGACTGATGTCTTTGCTACTTCTTCTAAATGGATTTAGGAGAGGGAACTACTCCCAACTTCTCCCTGAGATACTCAAAAGTATCCTTTGATAAGGGCTTTGTGAAAATATCTTCCAGCTATTCTTTGGTGTTCACATAGTCAAATTTAACTTCTTTGTCAGCAACCTTTTCTCTTAATAAATGGTACTTGATCTCTATGTGTTTTGTCTTTTCTTGCATCACAGGGCTCTTAGACATGTTGATAGTGCTAGTATTATCACAATGACTAAAAAATAGGATAATCAACCTGAATACCAAATTCTTTAACCATCTGCTTGATCCAAACCATAGTTGAACAATTCAGTTCTTTTGCAACATATTCAGCTTCTGCTGTTGATTGAGAAATACAGTTATGCTTTTTGCTTATCCAAGAAACCAACCTATCTCCAAGGAATATTGCTCCTCCTAAAGTGCTCTTCCTGTCATCAATACAACTTACCCAATCAGCATCTATATACACATGAAGCTTTACATTCTCTTATTTAGGATACCATAAGCCATAGTCTATAGTTCCCTTTAGATATCTAAATATCCTCTTGATTTCCATTAGGTGACTCTGCTTGGGTTCAGCTGCAAATATTCCAACAATGCCAACTGCATTAGATATGTCAGGTCTAGATTGAGTTAGATAAATGAGTTTACCAATCATAGATTTGTATAATGTTTTATCAACTGCTATGGAGTTATCATCTTTTGAAAGCTTGCTTCCTGTTATCATGGGAGTGCATACTAGTTTACAATCATCCATCTAAAAAGTCTTCAGTATTTCCTTCACATATTTAGACTGATTAATGAATATACCTTTATCTGTTTGCTTTACATTTAGTCCCAAAAGTATTTTATAGGACCAATCATACTCATTTCAAATTCATTCTGCACTTCTTTTGCAAATGCTTTAATGAGCTTTTCATTACCCCCAAAGATAATGTCATCAACAAATATAGCAACTAACAATAATCCATCAGGTGTGTCTCTTGTAAATAAGTTATAATCTGCTGCTCCTTTCTTGAATCCAATCTTGGTAAGATAACCAT
>MU226330.1:728558-750863 GCA_018584345.1 Thuja plicata | reverse complement strand
GATTGATATGCAGATAGAAGTAGATAGCTGATGTATGTAATTTTCCCTTGCATTGCTTAGATCCATCAGGATCTAACCATTGTTCTTTTTCCTCTTTCATGCAGATATTTTCCCTAAGGACCTGAATTCTTATGGAGACTCGGGAGTGACCTAAATGCAGATGAAGACTTGACATAACTACTAGCAGACACAAGATAAACACAAGGCAATGCATGGGACCCTTATTCCATACCTTAGTTTTTTACTTTGATTTGCAATGTACTATATTTATTGAAACATGAAATATGAATCAAAGGACATTTGTACTACATTATTATGAATGCACAATGTAATGATCAATGATGAATTTTGAATGTATAATAATTTGATCAATACTTAGAGTACATAAAATGAAAATCTGATAATAAATGTAGTAAGTGAATGCAAATCATCAAAAACTGTAAGATAGTGTTAACTGGGTAACATGTACATGCAAATTTCTCTTTTGGTGCCTATTTTGTTGTATGATTAGATTTTGGATAACAGAAATGTTTGACCAAATGAACATAGAAGATTAACCCTGTATTGATAAGAAGGTCAATGCCAATTCCTTAGGTGGTGTGTCTTCTTCCCACTCCAAGTTTTTTGGAACTATCACCATGGTTTTGTTCACCCAAAATGAGTCATTCTCCCATATAGACCTTTGTCTAGTTTACCCTGACTTAATAGATTGGGACCAACAAGGACAACCTGACATGGATATTTTTGAAAATGATGAATCCATTGCATATTTCATGGGGCTTCATGAAATAATACCATCTGGAGCTCACAAGGCAGATTTCTCCTTTAACCTAGATAGATCATCATACTTTGGGGATGAGGCTCCTCTTTCTAGTCGCAAAACAAAAATTGAAAATAAAAAAGAACAGTCATTAAGTGAAATCAAAATTCACTTTCTAACCATAACAAAGAAAAGATAAAGAACGTATCTTCTAGTGAAAACCTTTCTGAGGTACCATAGGATGGAAAGCTGGAACTCCTCCCCTTAACACAAGAAAAGATAGCATTGCTAGAAAAATAAATAGAGGAAGTCAATCTAGGGGATGAAAAGAACCCTAAAAATGTCTATTTGGCTAAATCACTTACACCTAAGGAAAGAGAATAGTTCATTTCATTCTTTAAAGAAAGACAAATCAAATTCTCATGGTCTTATGTAGATATGCCAGGTTTGGATTCCGAGCTTGTACTACATTATCTGCCACTTTTGCCAAATGCAAAATTAGTTAAACAAAGATTAAGAAATATGCATATGCACATTGATTTACTTGTCAAAGAAGAATTGAAGAAACTCTTAGATGTAGGATTCATAAGTCCCATTCCATATGTGGATTGGATATTGAATCTGGTGCTAGTTACAAAACATAATGGTTAGATCTGTATATGCACAAATTTTAGAGACTTGAACAAGGATTTTCCAAAGAATGATTTTTGTCTACCAAATATCGACATGATAGTTGACCTGACATTAAGACATCAAATATTGTCACTCATGAACATTTTCTCAGGATACAACCAAATAAAGATTGCACCAGAGGATCAACATAAGAAAACATTCACATGTGCATGGAGAACTTATTGCTAGAATGTGATGTCATTTGGCCTCAAGAATGCAGGTGCAACCTATCAATGAGAAATGACAACAATATTTCATGATTTGATTCATAAAATAATGGAAGATTATGTCAATGACATACTATCCAAGTCAACACTAAGGGAAACTCACCTACAAGTTTTGGGTTTGATATTTAATAGAATGCAAGAATACAAGGTATGAATCAACCCAAAGAAGTGTGCATTCAGAGTTATTGTTGGAAAGCTCCTTGGGTTCATTGTATGAAATAGAGGAATTGAAGTAGATATGGGAAAAGTTAAGGCCATTCTTGACATGCCACCACCTACAAATCTGAGATAACTATGGGGTCTACAAGGAATATTACAATCTATAAGGAGATTCATCTCCCAACTGGTAGATAAGTGTCATCCATACTAGCACCTACTACATAAAGATGAATCTTTTTATGGAGAGAACAATGTCAACAAGCGTTTCAAAATTTCAAAGATTATCTATTGAAGCCCCCTATATTGGTGCCACCAATTCTAGAAAGGCCACTCATGTTATGTATATCAACAAAAAAATCAACACTAGGTGTTCTTTTGGCACGACATGATGATCAGGGAAAGGAAAGATCCATCTACTACCTTAGAAGAACATTGGTGGGCTACGAGCTAAATTAGTTAGCAATAGAAAATTCATGTCTTGCAATTATATTTTCTTCTCAAAAGTTAAGAATTATATGTTGATTCATCAAACAAAGCTCATAGCACACATAGATCCATTGAAATACTTGTTAATTAAAGTAGTATTAATAGGAAGACTCGCCAAGTGGGTCATGATATTAAGTGAGTTTGACATATAATACATGGATCAAAAGGCTATCAAAGGGTAGGTAATTGTGGATCAACTAGAAGATGCACCACTTCTAGATCATCAACCTATAGTGTCCAACTTTCTAGATGAATCAATCCTTACAGTACAACTAGCAATAGAAGTCTGGTGGTTATTCTTTGATGGATCATATACCAACCATGGTGTAGGAGTAGGAATAGTACTCATCACTCTGAAAATTGATGCAATTCCTAAGTCTTTTCAACTCAACTTTCCATGTATGAAAAACATAGCTAAGTATGAAGCTTTGGCCATCAGATTCAAAATATCTATACAATGGAGGATAAAGAACCTAAGAGTCTATGGTGATTCACAGTTGGTTAGCAGTCAATTCAACATCAATTACATAACCAAAGATGAAAAAATGATCCCATATCGAAAGTTGATGGAAAAACCGCAGAATTCTTTTCATTACATTGTATTTGAACAAGTTCCAAGGGTTCAGAACAAAGCAGTAGATGTGATGGCTACTATAGAATCTTTGATCAACATGCCAAGTAACAAAACTAGATTCCAATTTCTGGTAGAACAATTGATGATACTAGCATATAAGGCTCCAATAACATAGTCCTTATTGGTCCTGAGTCCCCCTAGTACTGTGACATGTATACTTACCTACAAGACAATACCCTACCACCCAACCTATCTAGAAACCAAAAGAAGTCCCTTATCCGACAAGCCTCTAGGTACACCCTTCTCACTAATACTTTGTATAGAAGAAGTCTAGATGAAACACTTTTAAGATGTCTCACTTCTATAGAATCCAAGAGAGCCTTATACGAGGTACATGAAGGAATTTGTGGGACCCGTGTAGGTGGAAATAGTTTAGCAAAGAAGATCATTGGGATGGGATACTATTGGCAAACTATAGAGACAGATGCTAACAAATATGTGCAAATGTGTCGACAATGTCAGATACATGGAAATCTTATTCATGCACCAGCTCAAGACCTCCACCTCATCACTTCACCATGACCTTTTTCAAAATGGGGATTTGACTTCTTGGGAAAGATTACACCAACATACTCTAATGGTCACAAATAAATAATTGCAACAACAAAATACTTTACCAAATGGGTGGAAGAAATCCCTCTCAGATACATCACTGGTAAACATATTTCCATGTTTATATTGAATCACATTATTTGTTGGTATGGGATCCCTCAAATCATACTCATTGATCATGATACACATTTTCAAAACCATGATGTTGATTATCTCTGTGAGAAGTTCCAAATAAAAGAAGGTTTTTCTTTGTTCTGCTATCCCCAAGGGAATGGATAAGTTGAAGCCACTAACAAAACAATCTTGAAGATCTTGAAGAAAATAGTCAATGAGTTTGGTTGAGACTGGCATTTGTATCTCAGTCCCGCATTATGGGCATATAGAACAAGTGTGAGAACATGTACAAGAGAAACTCCCTTATCCTTGGTATATGGATTAGAGGTGGTCCTACCCCTTGAAGTTGGAATCCCATCCCTTAGAATATCACTAAGAATATCATATTAGATGAATACTAAAAGGTTACTAGACTTAGTGAACTAGAACTGTTAGATGAGACACCAAAATGCATTGAATCACTTACAAGGCTATCAAAATAACCTTAGAAGAAATTATCACAAGAAATTTTGGCCATGTACCTTTGACGTAGGAGATCTTGTCCTCATGGAAAATCAGAAGAATCATGCATAAAGAGTTAAACTGGGAAAATTCAAGCCTAATTGGCTAGGACCATACATCATCATAACATCATGCAATAGTGGGGCATATCAACTAGAAAGTCAAGAAGGATATCATCTCCCTGGTCATATCAACAACATACACCTCAAAAGGTTCTATACCTAAGGTCTCAAGGTCAAAAGAGTATGTCTAAAGATCCTCAAAGATACAAAAAAAATCAAAAAATATTAAACTTATCTTGGTGAAAACCTAGCAATCAGGCGCCTTGGTGACAACAAAAAAAAAATTTAAAAGAGAAAAAATTAAAGAGAAAAAAAATCACCCTCTCATTGAAAACTTGGCAAATAGGCACTATTGGGCAGGTACCTTGGTGAAAACATGACCTAAACATGTGCCAAGTGTTAAGGTCCTGCTTCGCCATTAATGAGCTCCAAAATATTAAAGTTTGTACTCCCTGCATGAAAGATTGAGTACCCAAGTTTATTATAGAAGTGAAATCCCCTTTGAGACATCACACTTATCTATGGCTTGTACTGGCTTACTAGACTCGGGGGCAATTCAAAAAAATTCTAAAAAAATCTAAAAAATCTTTAAAAGTCGTCACAAAATCCTAAAAGAGAAAAATGTCCTGAAGAAATCTATCATCAAAAAAATTAAATATTGCAAAATCTCAGCAATAAATCATCTCTTTTACCAAAAAGTGAATTGCAATCAAACAATCAATCAAATTTCAAAACTATGACCTTCACAAATCGATAATAGACTCATATGACTCAACTTAATCAGCAATCTAATCAGTCATCAATCGAATGATTTAATCAATCATCAATCAAACTATCAATTGTCTTAAACAGTTACGGATATACTCAAAACTAGACAAATCAGTTTTATATGAGTCATCCATTCCTAAAACAGACACAATCAAGCATCAAAAATCAAGAAAATTAGGGAACAATAAACTATTGACTAGGTCAGTCATGTCAGTCTATTGTCAATTTTATATTTCATGATTATGTTCTTACGCTACTCAAGGATACCACTGAGTGATGAGAGTGGCTATGATGTCTCATGATCTTGTTTTCTTTGTTTGTTGTTTGTGGAATTTCTCAATTCAATTATGGGGCAATGATGATTCAGGATAAATATGGTAGGAGCTGTCACGCATCTGGCATCCATCGCAGTTCCATGATCTAAGCTAACCCCTGGAAAAGAAATGAACAATCCTTATGTGTTATCTGATGAACTATAACTGATTGAATGTTTGAAGATGTTAATTTGATGATCATTCAAGGCATTAAATCAGTTAATGTATTGTATTTTCATTGATGTCAACTTGATATAATCTGTGTGGTCATGGACATACTGCCAAAGACTTCAAAGAACCGATGACTCAAAGGCTGTGCTATCAGTAATGCATATAAGTCAAGTATTCACAAAGTGATTGTATACACCGACGGAGTGCACACTGACGGACAGATTAAAAGAGAAAAGTCATAGTGTTACATGATGAGAAAATGCATAGCATTAACAAAAAGCAAAGTCATAGTGTTTCCCGACGAGCAAAGCATAGTGTAACTCGACAGATAGAATTAAGGTGTTACCCAAACAGACGGAGATCCCGAAGACAACTAAAGTCACACCAATGGAACAATTAGTTATCACTGATGACTAATTGAAGTATTGACCAACATAATAGGGATTTCAGAAATGACAAAATGCTTAGCTGTCAAGAGCTAAAAATAGACTTAACTATACTTATCATTATTTTAATTGAGAAGATAAAGTCGGAGATAAGTAAAGGATTTAAAGTTTCTTTGTCTAGTTGTCAAGCATATCTCTACGAGATAAAACTGGAGTTTTTATTTAAATCTAATTGGCAAGAATTTTGGATCACGCCAAGATCAAGAAAGCCAAGAAATGGTGAATCATGTCTATAAAGAGATAACCTAATTCATTATGAATTTGGGAAGAAAAGGAGTGAAAAAAAAATAGATGTTGAAGAGATTTTGAAGAAGAAGAAAGTCTTCATTCAAACATGATCAACAAGCTGAGGAAAGAGCTAGATTCTACAGACACCGACGAACAGTGAAAAACATCACAGAGAAGAATATTGTGAAGCAAAGGTATTAAATTGATTATATTGATTAGAGAGGTAATGTACTTACAATAGATCTGAAAATCTACAATTCAAGTTGTACGTGTGAACAAATCACTTTAATGTTTCAGTTTAACCATTGAAGCATCAAGTCTCTTAACGGAGCAAGACTTAAAATTATTTTGTAATTGAGATACATCCCAAGGAGTATCAAAAAGTTTCATCATACAAAGTAGCATTGGATATGCCTTGATACCTATTGACAGGCCAAGTGAGTGTTTGATCAAGGATGGTAGCATTAGATGCCAAATAATAAGTGACAAACTATCTTTTAAATCCTCTAACAAGGTCACACCTAATAGTGTGTTTTTAACCTTTAACAGGGTTGGCTCTTAACCGAGCTCACTTCAGAAGAGTGAAAATTTGGGGTACCGGTCCCAATGGTTTTTCCCTTAATAGGGTTTCCATGTTAAAAATCCATGTGTTATGTGTCTATGAGTCATTACTTTATTGTTTTGCATTTCACTAAGTAAACCTGGATTGATCAGTATACACTAGTTATTTACTGTGTTTCAGTAAATAGAAAGACTACTTATCGGTAAACATACAGATGAAGGTTTTACAAAGCATTCTGACAAGTAGAAATTTGATATAAGCATTTCAAGGAATTCATCTTATAGGAATGAAGATAACTAGAGGTATAATTTGTGGTACTAAGTTTGAAGGGTTTATTTAAGGATTAATTTTTGAGGCCACTGATTCACCCCCCCNATTCCCCCCCCCCCCCCCCCCCTCTCAGTTATTACTAACAATGGTATCAGAGCTTGTGTGCTTATAAAGGGAGTTTAACAACTCAAGCTAAAGATCACAAGATGAACAGATGAGACGTGCCCAAGTTGAACAAAGACAACTTTGCATCATGTCAAAGCAGAATAAGACACCACTTATCAGGTATTGGAAATAATGTTACTCAATACTTAGATACTGAATATGTGTTGCCCACAGGAGCACCCACAGTTGAACAAATGAGAGAGAAGCATGAACACAACTTCATGATGATAAAACTTGCTTCCTCACTCTCTGATGCTGAATTTGAAGATTTCAAAGCATGCATAGCTGCAAAGCAGATGTGGGACAAATTGAAGCTTGTACATGGTGGTGATAAAAATGTTCTGAGATCCAAGGCATAAATCCTTAGAGGAAAGTTTGATGATCTCAGAACGATAGAAGGTGAAAACATCACACAGTACAACACAAGAATCAAAGAGGTATTCAATGATATCCAAGGAGTTGGAGGTGTACTAGATCAAGATACAGTGGTAAGTAAACTTCTAAAAACCTTACTACCTACATATGCTATTAGAGTATCTTCCATACAAGAAATGAGAGCAGTAGAAAATAGCAATGTTGTTCTAGACAGATTCATTGGAAGACTGATTTCATTTGAGATGAATAATTTTGATAATACTGTCTTACCAAACATGGAGTTTGCATTCAAATCTTCTTTGAGAATAATTAAATCAAGTCACAAACACACTATGAGAAAAGATAGTGATAGTGAAAGTGAAGAAGAAGATCTTGATGAAATTGAAGCACTTATGGCTAGAAGAATGCAGAGGCAAGAAAAATACAAAGGTAAATTACCACTTGTGTATTTTAATTGTAAAGAGATTGGACACTTTTTTGCAAGATGTCCTAACAAAAGAAAAGATGACAGAAGGAATGATAGGTCATTTGAAAAGAAGTATGACAAAGGTGATTACAGAAGCAACTAACAATCAGAAAGAAGAGATACCCGAGACTGCAAGGACAAAGGAAAGAAGGCTAGTTACCTAGCTAAATGCAAAGATGAAGATACTGACACTGAATCTGATGAAGACATCGAGATGGTGTTTTTTGCAGTAAAATATGATTTAGATGATGATGAAGAAAGGTATGTAGAAACTACACTCATATCTAAAGTTAGTAAAAATGATTTCTGGATCATAGATAGTGGCTGCACTCACCATATGACCGGTGACAAAAAAAAATTTGAGACTTTTGAATACTATAATGGTGGTTCAGTAAGAATGGGTAATGACACACCTTGTCCAGTTGAAGGTAAAGGAACTATTGTTTAGGCTTATAATTGTCACCCTAAATCAGGCATTAAGGCTTCATAGAAATTCTATTTGACAATGGAAACTTCCTCTAAATGTGGGTGAACTATGGATGCGGAAGAGTCTCCAGATTCTAGGTTGGCTCCTATTTGGTATGGAATATCACCTCTTGATTGAAAATTTAACTAAGAAAAAGGGGAAAAGATGTAAAATTGAACTTGCATGGATAAAACTAGAAAAGGTGATACACCAAGAAAATTCAGATCTTTTTAAAGCTTCAAACTGGCACACACTTAGCATACCCTAGGGGATCTCTGCACTATCATTCACTACTCAATACATAGGTTAATTGGAAGGCCACAACTAGGGTTTAACCACAAGCAGTACTCTTATCATTAACAATATGCATATTCTACAAAAGGCTTATATTCTGTGATATAGAATAGGAATCAATGCAATTCATTAATCCATATTACAAAGGTATTACTCTTGGGTGCATAAAATTGAAAAGGAATTTGAACAAATGATCACAATAAGATGTATGGAAAAAGTGGGGCAACTATATTCTTCTCAAAATCTGTATACAAGTCACATGTATGAATTCCAGAGTAATGGCAAGGAATAGTGAAATCCTCTTGCACAAAATTGAAATTACAAGCATGAACTTACACTGGAATAAAAAAAACATGAATAAATAGCTATAGGAATAAGAAATTCACTAAAGCTCCTCTATCCACCAATTTGACCCCTAAACATGAAGTAAAATAGTCCACTAAATATCCCACATGGCTTATCTCAAAAATGAAATTTCCCACCAAAAAGGTCTCCTAAACAGAAAGAAACCCCTAATCAAAGGCCAAAACAATGCCTAAAAAATAGCCTCCAATCAAGCCCCCTCCAAAAGACATATCCCTAAATTTGAGGCATGATTAGTGCCCTAAATTTAGCCCTAAAGGCTTATTCTCAAAAATGAAACCCCTAAACATCAAGTAAAAGCCCAACTATATTGCTCCCCTAAAGTTGGTGATTAAAGATTTTACATCCTTTTCCAAAGTGCACCAACTTATTACAAAATAAATTCAAAAACCCATCAAAAACTAACCCAACACATAAACCTGATCCATAGCCTAAAACTCTCATTCCATTTGTATAAGCCCAACACCATGGTTTAAAACCTTAACTCTAGCAAATCCTAAACCCATCCAAATCTGAGACTTTACCACCATGGTCAACATGACCCAAAAATATCTATCATTGTTTACTTGGCATCTTGGGGAGGCTGTCGTGGCATCTGTAGTTAATCTGGACATTAACTCCTTCATAGTACTATAGATTTCAAAACCTATACCATTTTGACATAGGCATTTTTTAGTATTCTCACTTCGTAAATCTACATTTGAGAGAGGATTTAGGGTTCTTCTTACCTCTTATGCTGCCTTGCTATAGTTTTGCATTCGCTATTGGATTGCAACTTATTATTTGACTGGAGTTACCTATTGTTATGGCATGAATTCAGGCTTCTTTAACTAGATCTTTATGATCCCAAGTTGTAACAAAAGTAATTTTTACAAAGACCTCGAGCTCTGCTTAATGCTTACAGGAATCTTGGAGTTACAATCCATAACATATGGCATTGTTTTTTCTTTTTAGGCTCGGGCTCTACACTCTGTGGACTCTTCTCTTGGAGTCTTTCTTCATTTATGTATGAGCTCAAACTTAGCACATTCCATGGATCTCTCTACAAGTGGGGCTTCATGCACTATTTATGTGTGAGCTCAGGATCTTCACACCGACAGCAAGCTTTTCCCCTGATCTGCGGGCTCTAACTTATTGACTACGGCTTATGTCCATGCATGGAGCCTGAGTTTTTCTTGAACTGGCACTCCTTTGTTTGTTCTACTAAAATATGGGCTCTATTCGGTACTGGAGCATACTTTCTTTGCACCTTGTATGGTATTATATGTTGAACTTGACATCCTCTTTTCACAAAAATCTAGAGTTCTCCACATAGCGGGTGACATCGTGAAGTTTTGAGAGAGTTCCAACTCTCTGAACCTATAGTTTTTTGTTTGGGACTTAGAGTTTGTTTCCATGCAGTATGGCATTATACCTACATCCTCTACTAGAGCTCGAGCTCCAACAGAAATAATGAAAATCCCCATCTAAACTTACAGATAAGTTTCCCTCCTTTGGCACTTTGCATTCAGATTCTGTAATCATTTGGAAAGCATCATTGCATAGTCTAGTTTTCTTTGAAATTGTTGTTGACTCCATAGCATCACTTAGTTCTTTCAATACTTGTTACATTTTTTTCCAAGTTTTAATGGGTCTCCATTTTTTTTCCCTTTGTCAACTTTGACTAGGCTCTAATAGCTTTATGTAGTTCAGAGCATCTTATACAATCTATTTTAGAAAGAACATCTATCCTTTCACTCCAGTTGGTTTCTTGATGTACCTAAAAGTTATTGGCTTGTCTTATAATTGCACACTCTATTGTCTATGTCTTCGAACTAGAAGCATCTTTTCTATCACTCTATGATCATTCTGTTGGTTTTCCCATGATTGCTTGCAAGAATGTTGTCATAAGTTGTTTGTTGTATCCTTATTAGATGAGCTCTATGCATGTTGATGTATGATGTTCATAATGTATGTTTTCTCCTATGAATTTTTGCATCTATCTTCACATTGTCGTCCCCTATCAAAATCATGCTACTCTCTGTAAAAAACATGCTATTTCTTAATGGAAAGATGTATATCTTAGTGTCTTCTCCATGCATTTTCCATAGCTGTTTTCTTTTATAACAGTGGGCTATTATGTTGAAAACAAATCACTGGATGTCCACAAATAAAAGATCTACCCATGGGGTTCAAGCATGGGCTCATGACTCCCATGGGAAACACAAAGAAATGGAGGACACAGCCATTTGACCTACACATTTTCTTTTCATTTGCACAGTTCTATTGCATATACATTTTGATTTCCATACTATCATTCAAAAATGAATAAAAGCATCAATAACATACATGTACATACACTTTTATAATCATGTGAATATGCAAAACAACACTGTTGTTTGGTTTACCACATATGCATAATCTTCTGATGATAATAAAAATATCATTTACTTTTCACTCTTACATATGCACTATTTAAAACTGCATCTTCATATGCATAATGTGATCTTTTGACTGCACTGAATCTTGCTCATATTTTTTGCATATCAGTATCAATAGTGTTGAAATCCATAACAGCATGTATGCATCCTTTAGCGATTATTATATACTGTATTTCATATGCACACAACTCACATTGATATCACTATAGTTTGAAATCATTTTCTTGCACATCAATGTTGAAATCTGCATTTGAACATTTCTTTCTTTGATAATGTGTTGTCTGACTTTCAGTCACCCTTTTTTTTGGCAATATTGGAGTCATGTCTGGTCAGTCTGAGTCTAGGTCTAAGTCTTTCTTAGGTAGGCTATCTTTGTCGAGTTTCCCTGTCATTGCCTTTCCTTCTCTTAGCTGGGCGGGTTGTTCTGAGGTCTTTTCATATTTGGGTAGGTTGTAGATCCTAACCCGGCAAAGATTTCCTAACCCGACAAAGATTTGTGCTCCAATCGATGTTCTTTCTCAGGCAGAGATCGAAGATTGGTATGGATCGATTCTACAGGTCTCAATGATCCTAATGCAACAAATGGCAAGCAATTTGGTTAAGAAATGAGTGAGAACAAGCTTGGCAGGATTTCAGAAATCGTCTTCTCCATGGCGGAATTCTACCTAAGAAAGTGATTTTCCGCAAAGAACTTTGCACTGTGCGGGTTTCGCACCTCTTTGGTGATTTTCCGCAAAGAAGAACTTTGCACTGTGTGGGTTTCGCACCTCTTTGGTGATTTTCCGCAAGCTTAGTTATAGTAAGGTGGGCCCGATGTATTAAAAGGGAATATTATTATTTTAAGAGATCAAATAAATCATGTGCTTTAAGTTAAGTACCCCTTTTCTCATTTTCCACGAGGAGAACCCCTTTTCTCATTTTCCATGAGGAGAAGCCCTTTTCTCATTTTCCACAAAGAGAAGCCAAGTTGCAAATTTCCGCCAAGGAGAAGCTTAAGTCTCATTTTTCGCGAAGAGAAGCCAAGTTGCAAATTTCCGCCAAGGAGAAGCTTAAGTCTCATTTTCCGCGAAGAGAAGCCAAGTTGCAAATTTCTGCCAGGAGAAGCTCTTTTCCCATTTTCTGTAATGGAGAAG
This sequence comes from Thuja plicata, assembly GCA_018584345.1. Taxonomy (NCBI): domain Eukaryota; kingdom Viridiplantae; phylum Streptophyta; class Pinopsida; order Cupressales; family Cupressaceae; genus Thuja; species Thuja plicata. The sequence continues at coordinate 738,255 of MU226330.1, read as the reverse complement.
TTCTTTTCCAATTTTCTCCCAAGGAGAAGCTTCGGTCTCATTTTCCGCAAAGAGAAGCTCTTTTCCCATTTTCCACAATGGAGAAGCTCTTTTCCAATTTTCTGAAATGGAGAAGCAGATTTGGTATTTTCCGCCGGTCGATATATCCATGGTTTCAAAGTCTTTTAAGATTTTGATAACATGGGGCATTTTGAAATCATTCAAAAATTAAGTGATGTTTCGACTCTGTGGCCCAATGGATTCAGCTTGATAATGCTGGTTGGAGATGAAAAGTTTTAGATTCTATAGTGACCATTCAAGTTCTCAGATTTGAAAAGTCTTTTTCTTTGCATTCTGTCTCTTCGTATTTGAAGAAGAGGGAAGGTCATTGGCTCTTAGAAGCCTGATGTATTGTACAGTTTATAAATTCTGTAAAGAATTCAGTATAGGAGGTCGGAAAACTTGTTAATGAAGCAGAAGTGATTCTATTTACAAAGGCTGTGTCTCATGTTTGTTGCGCTGTTTTAGTGAATCATTTGCATTTTGAATAGATAGGACAGTCATATGTGAAGTTGCAGTTGCATGCTTGATTCTATTTCATGTCTATGATTGCAGTGAAAGTAATTCTATTTGCTTTTCATGTATGATTCTTTTTCTGTTCATTCAGTAATTTAGGTGCTTCAGAATAGAAAGTACAATTGTGTGTGGAATTGTAATTCCTGCTTGGATTCTATTTCATGTTAGAAGTTGCAGCGTAAGCAATTCTATTTTCTGTCCATGTACGATTATTCTTTTGTTCTCCTCAGTAGAATATGCATTTCTAGAATAGGTAGATTAGATTCGAATATAGAATTAAACATTATCCTTGCCTGAATTGTTTGTGTCTACAAGAAATTTGGTTAAAACTCATAAGAAGATAATCTGATGATCATAAAGAAACAAATTCATTGAAGATTAAACACAATCAGGGAGTTGTACCTGTCAATTCAAAGGGCAGTGATAGAAGACTTACACTGACCCATTTGTGGGTGACATCCTTTTGTTCTCTCACCTTGGGTGCTAAAAGAGTCAGAGATTACAAATCTAACAAGAGGACAAACTATTAACCAACATAATGCATATTTTGAAGTTCGAGCACGGGCTCGTGACACTCACTACATCTTAAATATAGCAAAAGTTTTCATAAATATATGTCTGTTTGATGTTATTATCCCATTAATGAATATGCATATCTTTCTATTACATTGACATCATCAGTTAATACACAATTTAGGGAGTTTAACTAGTGCATGGTGTCTTTTAGGCTTTTATATATTGCTTAGATCCAACTGGATCTAACATATTTTCCACCATGATGCTGCAAGAAATAGGAACAACAAAAGACCTATGATGCAGGATAGACAAAGACAAGACCTAGACCACCAAGACATCAGATGATGCAGATGAACAACTCCAGAAACTAGAAGACCTCTTAAAGGAAATACATAGATCCCTAGACTTCATCATGCTTCTCTTTTACTTTCTTTTCTGCATATGTCCTCTTAAGTTTTAGTATGCAAGATGTGACCTTGAAGAAACACTTGTCTAATACATTCAGTATGAATGCACAATGTAATGATCGTTTATAAATATGAAATTGTAAATTTGATCAAAACTTAGAGTACAAATAAAATCTGATAATATGAATGTAATAGTAATGTATTCATCTGCATTGGCTGACTAGTAATGTAAAAAGATGTCTCTTTATGCAAATTTTTACTATTTTTTTATTACTATCCCGCATGTAAAAATTTGGGTAACAATTCTGGCGACCTCTGATGGATGTCTGCCTACTTGACATTGGCACCAGTAGCCTAAAATAGTCCATTGGGCATTGAGTCTATTAATCAGCTACAAAAACCCTAAACCTAATTTGTGGATATAAGAAAACCCTTCCCTAATGATTGTGGGTATGTTTATAATTTGTGATGGTGAAGTAAAAACTTCATTATCACAAATTGTAGATGTATTCTTGATCATTGAGGAATGATTCTCTTGTGTTTGTAGATTTGGGCAGCAACCTTGAAAGACCTTGCAAACCTGAAGACTTATTGAAAACTAGGAAAACTAGAACTAAAACTGACCTATTTGTGCTTGACAGCACTTAGGGAAACTGGAAAACTAACCTACCCTAACCTAAATAGCCACAAACCCTGTTTAAACAAAACCATTCACTGATTGTGAAAAATAACTTCCCATCCTTTTAAGCTCACAATAATCCACATGCTTCTGGAAAGCTATCATGAGATGAACATAGGAGATATATATAGTCATTTGCCTAACAAGGATCTGATTGATATGAGTTTCACTTACTTGATCCAGTTGACTGTAAACACCATCAATCTGAAGAGAATCAACAATTAGCAACATTTGATGAAGAACCAACAGGACTTTACTCACTTGGTCAATTAGGATAGAAAGCTGATTTTATTTGTTCTCAGCTACATCTTTTGATAGGATATCATGTAGAGATGTTGGCAAAACTTGCTCTTCTTTGCTACTGTCCATCTTGGCCAAATGCCTAATAGGATATCCATGAGAGATAATGAATCTAGAGCCTTCCTTGATAGCCTCGGGTTCTTGAGAAATTGGTTCAGTCTGATTGATTTTCTCATCATTATGTTGGCTATAAATAATCTCCTCCCGTATCTTGTAGGTACTTTCTGGAAGTGCGGGCTTGACATCAAGATGACTTTCTCCATCTCATCCCAAAATTGATCTTCTTCTTCTTCTTCTTCCTTATTCTTTTTTAGGAGAAGTATACTCTTATTAACACCATTATCATTATTTGCTGCAATCTTCTTTGTTTTGTGTTGTTCAGAAAGATTCTTCTTTAAATCAGTAACCTCCTGTTCAATGGTCTCCCTCTCTTCTTCAAGCTGAAAATACTTCTCAATTTGAAGTTGAAAACCTCTCTTTTATGTATCAGTTGTAGAAGCTAGGCATCCTATATTTTTCTTGATATCCAGTAGCTCTTTATCATAAATTTCTTTCTGAAATCTTAATTCTTTTTCTTTTTCTAACTGAAATTCATGACCACAGTTAAACATGGCAACTATCAATTTTTCATAAGAATGCTTCTGAGCTTGCAACTCTCCTTGATGAACCTTCTTTTGAACTTCCAATCCTCCTGAAAGCTTGGCTTCATTTCTCTTGTATTGCGCAACAAGATACCTTTGATGACCTTGATCTCGCTGAGCCAATGCTTGTTGTTGTTGAATATGGGCTTGATAAGCATACTCCTCTAGTTGCATGTCCAGCTCTTTTTGGAATTCAGATTATTGTTGCCTTCTATTATCCTCAATCTGCATAAGCATATTCTGCAACATACTTGTAGTATCTCTATTTTGTGAATCATTATCATTTGCAGAATAATGAAAATCATATTGTGATTGTTGATTCTCTTGAAATGTTGGAAAACTCAAAAACTGACCATGTGGGTAAGCATATCCTCCTTGAAAAGTTGACATATTTATTCATCTAAAAGGTAGGAAATTATAAAATAAAACAATTTGAAACATACCAGCTCTTCTCCTTTTGAAACTGTTGACTTTCCTTCACATATCCACCAGATATGCAAAATGTGAGCTCTTTTAGGTCTAAATCTTGCTGATAGCATACCAGAACCAGCAAGTGATGTAATGCAATTTGACCCATTTGCTAAAGAACATGTCCCACCAGGCGTGCCAAAAACTATTCAGGCTTAGAATTTTCACCCTAAATCAGGCATTAAGGCTTCATGGAAATTCTATCTGACAATGGAAACTTCCTCTGGCTGTGGGTGAACTATGGATGAGGAAGAGTCTCCAGATTCTAGGTTGGCTCCTATTTGGTATGGAATATCACCTCCTGATTGAAAATTTAACTGAGAAAAAGGGGAAAAGATGTAAAATTGAACTTGCATGGATAAAACTAGAAAAGGTGATACACCAAGAAGATTCAGATCTTTTTAAAGCTTCAAACTGACACGCACTTAGCATACCCTATGGGATCTCTGCACAATCAATCACTGCTCAATACATAGGTTAAGTGGAAGGCCACAACTATGGTCTAACCACAAGCAGTACTCTTATCATTAACAACATGCATATTCTGCAAAAGGCTTATATTCTATGATATAGAATAGGAATCAATGCAATTCACTAATCCATATTAAAAAGGTATTACTCTTGGATGCAGAAAATTGAAAAGGAATTTGAACAAATGATCACAATAAGATGTATGGAAAAAGTGGGGCAACTATATTCTTCTCAAAAATTTTATACAAGTCACATGTATGAATTCCAAAGTAATGGCAAGGAATAGTGAAATCCTCTTGCACAAAATCAAAAGTACAAGCATGAACTTACACTGGAATACAAAAAACATGAATAAATAGCTATAGGAATAATAAATTCACTAAAGCTCCTCTATCCACCAATTTGACCCCTAAACATGAAGTAAAATAGTCCACTAAATAGCCCACATGGCTTATCTTGAAAATGAAATCTCCCACCAAAAAGGTCTCCTAAACAGAAAGAAACCCCTAATCAAAGGCCAAAACAATGCCTAAAAAATAGCCTCCAGTCAAGCCCCCTCCAAAAGACATATCCCTAAATTTGAGGCATGATTAGTGCCCTAAATTTATCCCTAAAGGCTTATTCTCAAAAATGAAACCCCTAAACATCAAGTAAAAGCCCAACTATATTGCTCCCCTAAAGTTGGTGATTAAAGATTTTACATCCTTTTCCAAAGTACACCAACTTATTACAAAATAAATTCAAAAAGCCATCAAAAAATAACCCAACACATAAACCCAATCCGTAGCCTAAAATTCTCATTCCATTTGTATAAGCCCAGCACCACAGTTTAAAACCCTAACTCTAGCAAATCCTAAACCCATCCAAATTTGAGACTTTACCACCATGGTCAACATGACCCAAAAATATCTATCATTGTTTACTTGGCATCTTGGGGAGGCTGTCATGGCATCTGTAGTTAATCTAGACATTAACTCCTTCATAGTACTATGGATTTCAAAACCTATACCATTTTGACACACGCATTTTTTAGCATTCTCACTTTGTCAATCTACATTTGAGAGAGGATTTAAGGTTCTTCTTGCCTCTAACGCCACCTTGCTGTAGTTTTGCATTCGCTATTGGGCTGCAACTTATTATTTGACTGGAGTTACCTATTGTTATGGTATAAATTTGAGCTTCTTTAACTGGATCTTTATGATCCCAAGCTGTAACAAAAGTAATTTTTACAAAGAGCTCAAGCTCTACTTAATTCTTACAGGAATCTTGGAGTTACAAGCCATAACATATGGCGCTATTTTTTTCTTTTTAGGCTTGGGCTCTACACTCTGTGGACTCTTCTCTTGGAGTCTTTCTTCATTTATGCATGAGCTCAGACTTAGCACATTCCATGGCTCTCTCTTCAAAGTGGGGCTTCACACACTATTTATGCATGAGCTCAGGATCTTCACATCAACAGTGAGCTTTTCCCCTGATCTGCGGACTCTAACTTATTGACTACGGCTTATGTCCATGCATGGAGCCTGAGTTTTTCTTGAAATGGCACTCCTTTGTTTGTTCTGCTAAAATATGGGCTCTGTTCGGTACTGGAGCATACTTTCTTTGCACCTTGCATGGTATTATATGTTGAACTTGACCTCCTCTTTTCACAAAAATCTAGAGTTCTCCACATAGTGGGTGACAGTGTGAAGTTTTGAGAGAGTTCCAACTCTCTGAACCTGTAGTTTTTTGTTTGTTTCCATGCAATATGGCACTGTACCTACATCCTCTACTGGAACTTGGGCTCCAACAACAATAATGAAAACCCCCATCTAAACTTATAGATAAGTTTCCCTCCTTTGGCACTTTGCATTCAGATTCTGTAATCGTTTGGAAAGCATCATTGCATAGTCTAGTTTTCTTTGAAATTGTTGTTGACTCCATAGCATCACTTAGTTCTTTCAATACTTGTTATAGTTTTTTCCAGGTTTTAATGGGTCTCCATTTTTTTCCCTTTGTCAACTTTGACTGGGCTCTAATAGCTTTATGTAGATCAGAGCATCTTATACAATCTATTTTAGAAAGAACATATATCCTTTCACTCCAGTTGGTTGCTTGATGTACCTAAAAGTTATTTGCTTGTCTTATAATTGCACACTCTGTTGTCTATGTCTTCAAACTAGAAGCATCTTTGCTGTCACTCCATGATCATTCTATCATTTTTCCCATGATTGCTTGCAAGAATTTTGTCATAAGCTGTCATTTGTATCTTTATTAGATGAGCTCTATGCATGTTGATGTATGATGTTCATAATGTATGCTTTCTCCTATGAATGTCTGCATCTATCTTCATGTTGTCCTCCCTTGTCAAAATCATGCTATTTCTTAATGGAAAGATGTATATCTTAGTGTCTTCTCCATGCATTTTCCATAGTTTTTTTCTTTTATAACAGTGGGCTATTGTGTTGAAAACAAATCACTGGATGTCCGCAAATAAAAGAACTACCTATGGGGTTCAAGAAAAGGCTCGTGACTCCCATGGGCAACACCAAGAAATAGAGGACACAGCCATTTGACCTGCACATTTTCTTTTCATTTGCACAATTCTATTGCATATACATTTTGATTTCCATACTGTCATTCAAAAATGAATAATAGCATCAATAAAATACATGTGCATACACTTTTATAATCATGTGAATATGAAAAACAACACTGCTATTTGGTTTACCACATATGCATAATCTTTTGATGATAATAACAATATCATTTGCTTTTCACTCTTACATATGCACTATTTGAAACTACATCTTCATATGCATAATGTGATCTTTTGACTGCACGGAATCTTGCTCATCTTTTTTGCATATCAGTATCAATAGTGTTGAAATCCATAACAACATGTATGCATCCTGTAGTGATTATTTTATATTGTATTTCATATGCACACAACTCACATTGATATCACTATAGTTCAACCATTTTATTGCACATCAATGTTGAAATCTGCGTTTGAAAATTTCTTTCTTTGATAATGCATATTGTGAAGTTCAAGCACGGGCTTGTGACACTCACTGCATCTTAAATATGGCAAAAGTTTTCATAAAGATATGTTTGTTTGATGTTATTATCCCGTTAATGAAGATGCATATCTTTCTATTACATTGATATCATCAGTTAATACATAGTTTAGGGACTTTAACTGGTGCATGGTGTCTTTTAGGCTTTTATGTATTGCTTAGATCCAATTGGATCTAACATATTTTCCACCATGATGCTGCAGGAAACAGGAACAACAGAAGACCTATGATGCAGGACAGACAAAGACAAGACCTAGACCACCAAGACATCAGATGATGTAGATGAACAACTCCAGAAACTAGAAGACCTCTTAAAGGCAATACATAGATCCCTAGACTTCATCATGCTTCTCTTTTACTTTCTTTTCTGCATATGTCCTCTTAAGTTTCAGTATGCAAGATGTGACCTCGAAGGAACACTTGTCTAATACATTCAGTATGAATGCACAATGTAATGATCATTTATAAATATGAAAGTGTGAATTTGATAAAAACTTAGAGTACAAATAAAATATGATAATATGAATGTAATAGTAATGTATTCATCTGCATTGGCTGAACAATAATGTTAAAAAGATGTCTCTTTATGCAAATTTTTACTGTTTTCTGATTACTATCCCGCATGTAAAAATTTGGGTAACAACTATAATATTGAATAACCTGATAAAATGTGAAAATGCTTATTGGGTGAAAGGATTGAATTATAATCTATTAAGTGTTTCTCAGTTGAATAATTCAGTTCATAGAGTAGCATTTGAAAATAAGAAGGCAAAGATCTTCAATAAATCAGAAAGTTTGATTGGTACTATTATCATTTTAGTTCACACTAAATCGATAAAATGACAAGTGTTTTCTGTTCAAGTTTGAATTTTAGAGTTGCTGTTTTAAAATTGCAGAATGGAAAAAATTCAAAGAAAGAAAGTACATATACAGCAAAAGAGTTGTAAATCTCAGACAGCAAACTTAAGATGTACTTATCTCAGATTTTTTGAACAATGCAATATTTAGATTTTGAGCTCAATAGTAAATGGAAATAATTGCTTGCATTTAAGAAAATGAAAGTACAATTTAGTTCTGCCACACAAGCAGTGGTTGCTATAAAAACAAATAAGAGTACATTTCAAACATATAAAATGATAAACCACACACCTCGTGGTTGTAAGTTTTAATGCAAGCATGCATTTTCAATTTTATCAATTGAATTGAGAAGATCAAATGTAAAAAAATAAAGAACAGTTACATTTCTAGAAATGCGAATATGGAGGAGAAGAGACAAGTTAAGTCCCATTGCCTGGTTGTTTGCTAAAGGTTGAACTTTACTGCATCCTTGTTTCCACATTTCAAAATGATCCAGGTCATCTTGCACATCCTGCAAAAGAGGAGAAATAAAAGAGAGTCAGTTCATATGAACTGAGCAATGAAAGACAAATAAACTGTCTAATCTTCTACTTGATCACATTTCAGAATGATAACACAGAAGCCAAAGTCATAAAGCTACAAGAAAGAAGGATCGTAACAGAGACAACACTTTATTTTCCTAACATTGTTTGTTTCATGTGTAGATAGGTATGAAGACTAAGTAGGTCGTTGAAAGGACGTGCATACAATACACGCATGAAACTTTCCGACTGAGGAGACTCATGGACGGGCGAAGACGATGAGAAGGATGTTGAAGGGGCAAATGTACATTACATGTTTGAAACCTTTCATCCAGATCATGGACGGGTGAAGACATGAAGATCGGTGGACAAGAGGAGGCTGTCGAGGGGGCGTGCATGCATTACAAGCATGGGACCTTTCAGCCAAATCATGGAGTTACGATAATCAGGCTATTGAAGGGACATGATTTACATCATGAAACCTTCCAGCCAACATATCAAGGTTATAGAGGTTACAAAGTTATATTTTCAGGCTGGAACAGAACAGGAAAGGGAAAAACAATGATATTTATGACTGGAATACCACTTATGGGAGTCACAAGCCCGTGCTCAAACCCCATAAGTAATGACTCAAGGTGCTGAGAACAATAAAGAAGGCTAGAAGAAATTGTAAAAGTTCAAGGACTGAATATCAGAGTTTAAGGAATAGGTGACAGATCAGAGATCGAATGAGTAATCAACCATGAAAAACAGAGCATGGCATTAAAGCAATAGAACTACATATCTATGATGAGATAAGTATGCATGGTATATTTCAAAGATAAATGATGTTTCTGTATTGTTTGAATCTGGTTTGATTTTTTGCAAAAGGGATACATCATTACAATACGTGTATAAGATCATTGATTGACTCATATTAAACAGACATTAAAGTTTTAAATAATACATGCGGCTGTTTTGAAAAAGACGAAGTGAGAAATCAGAAATTGTTATGTATCAATGACAGAAAATAATGCATGAAGGCATATCCGAAAGGAATTAAGTTAATTCAATGCCTAGAAGATGTAACCAAAACAAAGAATCAAATTGTATTGCTAAAAATAAGTGCTGGTGATACAAGTCTTATCACATTTTGGTCATGTTTCTATAACAGAATGTCAGAGAGTTTATTGTTAATCTAAGAATAACATGCTACAAAAATTATAGAGATAACATCCTACAA
>MU226330.1:661061-710907 GCA_018584345.1 Thuja plicata | reverse complement strand
TATGGAGCAGTTTGAGATGATCTTAAGTGGCAGTTCAGTCAAGCATCACTGGAGGCAGTTATTGGGGCACTTTGACTTCACTTTCTAGCAGTTTGACTTGTCTTTTTGGAGGCTTTTCTCATGCATACGGATTAGGGTTTCTGGAGTTCTATTTATCATTTTTTGATCTAATTATTTAGGACCTTCTTTTTGGCTCACTTGTTTTGCATGTTGCAAACTGGAGAGAGAATTGTAAGGCATTGTAGAAGAGATTTGTTCCAGCATTGATATATAGAGATACTTGTTCCTTCCCATTGGTTTTGAAGTGTAATATTGTGAGTTTATTGCTTGAATGTTGTGTTAACCTTCATTTTAAAGCTGCATTCGTTACTACATTTCATAATCTTGATACATCTAACTGCAGGTCTATTGTTTGTGTTCTAAATTTTTTTATTGATTTGGTGAAGCATTGTTTCCCTAACTCTGCAAAATATTTCAGATACTTACATAGAAACACTTTTGTAGTTAGGTGATTGTCTGGGTATTGAGAACCATAGTTATTTCTTAAAATTTGTGCTGAATTGATTCAAGTTACAAATCAGATTTGGTGTATCACCTTTATAGTTTTAGGGTTCATTAGGTTATTTCTTTCCCCTTTTCCTTATATACAACAACTTTGTGCAAGTGATATTCCAAACCTAAGAGGAACCGGCCTAGAATCCAGAGATTCATTCTCAACCCCATCAACGGGAATGTTTCCATGTTTCAACAGGATAGCTAGATATCATATCAAGCTAATGGCGCAATCCTGATTGACAACAGGTACCGGTGAGCAGACAAAAGGTAACTTATTGTATCTGAATGATATTGACACCACTTGCTTAATGGCTATAAATGAAGACATATGGTTGTGTCACAAAATATTGTGTCATTTAAACTTTGATAACATGATAAAAATAAACAGAAAAAAATGTAAGAGGCTTACCGACGATGATTAAGCCCGACAATATCTTGTGCAAAAATTGTCGAAAAGGTAAGATGACAAATTCTAGTTTCAAAAGAAAAACCCATACATCTGATGCCATTCTATAATTATTCCATACTGATCTATGTGGACCCATGAGAACAAAGATTTATTATGGTGATAGATATTTTATTCTCTTTGTTGATGATTACTCTAGAATGATGACAGTAATGTTTCTAAAAGATAAATATGAAGCATTCAAGATGTTCAAATGGTACAAAGCAATGGTAGAGAAACAAAGTGATAAAGAATTGAAATTCTTAATATCATATAGAGGAGGGGAATTTATTTTAGATGAATTCACTAACTTTTGTAATGAGCATGGAATCAAAAGACAAGTCTCTGCACCGAGAACACCGCAGCAAAATGGAATTGTTGAAAGAAGGAATAGATCCATTATTGATTGTGCAAGGATACTAATGATAGAGAAAGGCATCACCCAAATATTCTGGAGGGAAGCTGTCAGTAATGTTGTTTACACATTAAACATAGTACAATTGAAGAAAGACACCTTATGAGCTATGATATGGATACACACCGAATGTAAGTTACTTCTAAAATTTTGGCAGTCAATGTTATATCTTAAAAGATGATAGAAATGGAAAGATTGACTCCAAAAGTGATGAAAGAATCTTTCTAGGGTATTCAACCAAGAGCAAGGCTTATAAATGTCTTAATAAAGCCTCTAACAAAATTCTTGAAAGTGAAAATGTAAAGATAGATGAATTTGTAGAGAAGAATGAAAAGGAAAGCACAAAATAACCAGAGGACTACAACATTTTTGTTTACAATGACGAACCTGACACTCTACCTGAGAAACAATATAGAGCTCCCAAGCAACAGATTATTGCACCCGAGTATCAGGCTGCAAATACTAATAATCAAGATATTGCTCAAGATGATGCACCAAGTGATGGAGATCAGAATGAAGGACACAATGATGATCAAGATGATAGACAAAGATCTAAACATGTACTTGCCAGATATGTCAGAGGGAACTATCCATAGAACCAGATCATTAGAGATAAAAATGCTGGTATGAGAACCAGAAGTAAGTCTCTAAACATAAGATGTCTTATTTGTGATTATGAGCCAAAATCTATCAATGTTGCACTTGATAATAGTGAATGGATTAGTGCTATGAATGAGGAAATTGAGTAGATTGAGAAAAATAAGACATGGACACTTGTACCGAGACCAAATGACAAGAATGTCATCGGTACAAAATGGATATTTAGGAATAAACTAAATGAGAATGGAGAAGTCACCAGAAATAAAGCAAGACTAGTATGTAAGGGGTATGCACAAGAAGAAGGGATTGACTATGGAGAGACCTTTGCACCCATTGCTAGGATAGAAGGAGTGAGAATATTACTTGCCTATGTTGCATGTAAGGGATTCAAGGTATATCAAATGGATGTCAAGACTGCATTCCTAAATGGAATACTTGAGGAAGAGGTATACATCAAACAACCAGAAGGGTTTGTTGATCCAGACAAGAGGGATATGATATGTAGACTACACAAAGCCTTGTATGGATTGAAACAAGCACCCCGAGCCTAGTATGAAAGACTTCATTCCTATCTTATAAGTATTGGATTCGTAAGGACTAGTGAAAATAGTAATCTTTATTTGAAGGAAGATACTGATGTTAACATTTTGATTGTTGAGATATTTGTTGATGACATCTTATTTGGAGGCAATGATATGCTATCCAAATCATTTGAAAATGAAATGAGCAAAGATTTTGAGATGTCTATGTTTGGAGAGATCAAGTTATTTCTTGGTCTACAGATCATGCAATAAGATGAAGGTATTTTAATTACTCAATACAAATACATCAAGTGCTAAAAATATTCAAAATGGAAGATTCCAAACTAGTTGGAACACTAATGGCAAATTGATGTAAGCTTAAAAAGGAGGACAAGTCATCAGAGGTAAATTAGACTTTGTATAGATCAATGATTGGAAAACTCATGTATGTTGTACATACTAGACCAGATATTGCACATGCAGTAGGAATAGTTGCAATATTTTCTTCTAATCCCAGGGGATCACATATGACTTCTGTGAAACAAATCCTAAGATATCTGAAGAATACCATAGAATATGGCTTATGGTATAGAAGAGAAGGCAAATTCAAACTTAAGGTCTTTACCGACAGTGATTGGGCTGGAAATATTGATGACTGAAAGAGCACAACTGGAGGAGCATTCTTTGTGGGTGACAAACTTGTCACATGGATCAGCAAGAAGCAAGGATGCATCTCTCAGTCTACTAGCTAAGCAGAGTATGTTGTTGCTACTGCAAACTGCTCAAATATTGCATGGATCAAATAGTTACTGGAAGGTATGCATATGAAAATTCTTGAACCAGTAATTGTCTATTGTGATAATACAAGTGCAATAAACATTTCCAAGAATCCAGCCATGCATGCTAAAACAAAGCATATTTCCATCAAGTATCATTATTTTAGAGAACAAGTTCAAGAAAAGGAGGTGATACTTGAGTATGTGCAATCTAAGGAACAATTAGCTGATATCTTCACTAAGCCACTACCCAAGGATGCATTTGAGTACTTGAGAAAAAGGCTAGGTGTCAGACCCTTGTCTACTGGTCAGTAAAATGACTAGAAGACTGCATCAGCCTACATATTATAAGAATATCATTCATGTTGATGCAAGCAGAGAAATGGACTTCAAAGATAAATCTATACACAGCAAGGTATTTATCTACTCCAAGCACCAGAGTTGTTGTGTTGTTGATGGATTGGGAAATTCAAGGAGTATATTATGGATAGAAAGGATTTGTTTGTCATTACTGTCAAAAATATTTATTTGGAATTGTTGTCAAAGGGAGAGATTATATCCATTATCACATCATCCATGGGAGAGATTATACATCAGGGAGAGATTATCACCTTAGGGAGAGAATATATCCATCACATTATCCAGAGGGAGAGATGTAACCAAAAAGGGAGAATACATACAAAGAGAAAAAATTTCTCACAAGAGACATCAAAAGAAAAGAGAACAGTGAAAGCGAGAGAGTTTATCATAGGAGAAGAACACATCACATCAGGAAAAGAAAAGATTCTATATCAATCCAATAAAAGGATTGAAGATAGAGAGAAAGCTGCAAGAATCAAATCTAAGTTATGTGAACTTATCGAGGACAAGATATTTGTATCGGTTATAGTACATAAGATTGGTAGTTTGATGAATTTTAACTGTTATATTTCATATTGTATTAGTAACAATATTGTGTGATAATGTAGTGTGTTGTCATAAATTCCAAAGGGAGAGATTGATGAACTATAACTGATTGAATGTTTGAAGATGTTAAGTTGATGATCATGCAAGGCATTAAATTAGTTAATATATTGTATTTTCATTGATGTCAACTTGATATAATATGTATGGTCATGGACATACTTCCAAAGACTTCAAAGAACTAATGAATCAAAGACTATGCTATTAGTAATGCATATAAGTCAAGTATTCACAAAGTGACTGTATACACCGATGAATTGCACACCAATAGACAGAGTAAAAGAGAAAAGTCATAGTGTTACCCGATGAGCAAATGCACAACATTACCAACGAGCAAAGTCATGGTGTTTCCTGATGAGCAAAGTACAGTGTAACCTAATGGACAGAATTATAGTGTTGCCTAAATGGATGGAGATCCCGAAGACAACTAAAGTCACACCGACGGAATAGTCAGTTATCACCGATGACTAACTGAAGTATTGACCGACAGAATAGAGAGTTCAGAAATGACAAAATTCTTAGTTGTCAAGAGCTAAAAATATACTTAACTGATAATTATCTTTATTTTAATCGACCAGATAAAGCTGGAGATAAGTAAAGGATTTAAAGCTGCTTTGTCCAGATGGCAAGAAGATCTCTAGGAGATAAAACTGGAGATTTGCTTTAAATCTAATTGGAAAGAATTGTGGATCATGCCAAGATCAAGAAAGCCAAGAAATGGTGAATCATGTATATAAAGAGACAACCTAATTCATTACAAATTTGAGAAGAAAAGGAGTAAAAAGAGAATAGATGTTGAAGGAGAAGAAAGTCTTCATTCAAACCTGATCAACAAGCTGAGGAAAGAGCTAGATTCTACAGACACTGACGAACAGTGAAACATCATCATAGAATAGAATATTGTAGAGAAAAGGTATTGAATTGATTATATTGATTAGAGAGGTAATGTACTTACAATAGATCTGAAAATCTGCAATTCAAGTTGCATGTGTGAACAGATCACTTTATTGCTTTAGTTTAACCATTGAAGCATCAAGTCTCTTAACTGAGCAGGACTTAAAAGTCTTTTGTAATTGAGATACATCCCAAGGAGTATCAAAAAGTTTGATCATACAAAGTAGCATTGGATATGCCTGATACCTATTGACAGGCCAAGTGAGTGTTTGATCAAGGATGGTAGTATTAGATGCCAGATACTAACTGATAAACTATCTTTTAAATCCTCTAAAAAGGTCACACCTAACAGTGTGGTTGTAACCTTTAACAGGGTTGGCTCTTAACCGAGCTCACTTTAGAAGAGTGAAATTTTGGGGTACCGGTCCCAATGGTTTTTCCTTTAATAGGGTTTCCACATTAAAAATCCATGTGTTATGTGTCTATGAGTCATTACTTTATTGTTTTTCATTTCACTTAAGTAAATCTGGATTGATCGGTATACACTAGTTATTTACTATGTTTTGGTAAATAGAAATACTACTTATCGGTAAACATACAGAAGAAGGTTTTACAAAGAATTCCGAGAAGTAGAAATTTGATATAAGTATTTCAAGGCATTCATCTTATAGGATTGAAGATAACTAGAAGTATAATTTGTGGTACTATGTTTTAAGGGTTGATTTAAGGATTAATTTTTGAGACCACTGATTCACCCCCCCCCCCAACCCCCCTTCTAGGTTATTACTAATAATTATCTTGTTGTTGTTATCAAATATTGTAGAGGTATCTAGATGGCCAATATCTGGGTGCATTTAGTTCTCTTTATTTTCATTTATTTACTTCTAGTTATCAGAGATCATAGCACTATCTACATGGTCAATATCTGGGTGCATTTGGTTCTATTTCTTTTCATTTATCTACTTATGGTTATCAGAGATCATATCGGTATCTAGATGATCAATATCTGGGTGCATTTGACTTTCTTCCTTTTCATAATAAGGTGCAATGATGAATAAAATTGGAAACTATGGCAGCCACTTGGTTTCATCACTCATTCTTCATTCAAATACACAACTAATCTCTCACTAACTTTCTTCCAACTAACACATGCATGTACTCAGACACTTTGTACATTTCAGTTTGCATCCATTTATGGCATAAGAAAAGAAAATAAAAAACATGTGCATACATGATATATGGTAGATCATATAATCAATGCATCCATCATCAATAATACCATAAATAACATAGGAATGCATTCATCATCATCATATAGTGATTCACATTTTCAACAAATTAGTGCTCATCTGACGCATTTTTTATACTTAATTTGTTGAGGGGGCATATAGTCCACCTGGTGTCACTGGGGCAAGTTGGGGAAGGATCAAATCTGAAAATTCTTTGACACAATGTGATGAATCACATTGGATCAAAGAGGAGAAAATGTAGACACCCTAAAATGGACAGAATTGCGACCATACATTTAATTACTCATTTTTCTCTATTAATTAATAGTTTTTTAATCATTAATTAATCATCTTATTTAATCTATATCCAATCATCTAATCATTCAACCATTTCCCCAAAATTAATTAAATAATTAATTTTATTTAATTAATCAACCTTAATTAATTAATCTAAAATAATTAATTGAATTCAATTTCCAAAATTTTAAATTTAAATATATAAACTTATTAATTAATTCTTCTAATTAAATTAATTTCATTGAATTAATTTAATTTCATTTAAATATTCAATTTTAAATCAAAATACAATTGAATTATCTCATGTTTGAGTATTTTAATTTCTAAAATTAAATAAATATTCAAATAAGTCAACTCTTTAGTTCCAAGAGGTAACTCCAATTCAACTCTTCAGTTCCAATAGGTGAGTCCAATTCAACTGTTCAGTTCCAAGATGACTCCAAGCCTTCTCTTTAGTTCTAAAAGGTAACTCATAATCATCTTTTACGTTAACTAAACTATCCCCTCTTTTCTTCAGTTAAAGGAGGAGTTTACTAATTGCTTCTCCAGTTCCTTTTGATCTCAACCATTCATCCTCTATTTTTTGGGATTGATCTCATCCATCCAAATCATTTTCCATATTCTATATAATCTACCCTTCTCAACCATTTGAAGGATCCAAGATTTCAATCTTTGTGCACAATTACTTTGCAGGATTCTTGTACGAGGCATCGAGAAAAATCAGTATCACATTGATCTCATCTTCTCAACACTCCCAAGTCACAGATGTTGTCAATACCAATACTGAGCACCATTCATACAACATTTCATAAGGAGTAGAGAGAAGCAATAGAAGCTTCAACCATTGTGGTTTGCATTCATTCATTTTCCTCAATTTTTGTTTTTATTTTATTGTCCATAGGTTCATACTTAGTAATTTTGATTGCTTCCCCCATTCAAAAATGTGCTACTAACCCTCATTATTGTGTACATTGGATTGGATCTACACATTGGATCGGCAATAGACTCATATGACTCATCTTTATCAACAATCCAATATGTCATCAATCGAATGATTCAATCAATCATAAATCAAACTATCAATTGTCTTAGACAATGAAAAATATACTCAAAAATAGACAAATGATTCTTGTATGAGTCATCCATTCCTAAAACCAGACACCATCAAGCATCAAATATCAAGAAAATCAAGGAATAGTAAACTGTTGACTAGGTCAGTCATGTCAGTTTGTTGTCAATTTATATTTTGCGATATTGTAAATATGCTCCTCAAGGATACCACTGAGTGATGAGAGTGGCTATCATAGATCATAATCTTGTTTTCTTTGTTTGTTTTTTGTGGAGTGTTTCAATTTGATCCTAGGGTAATGATGATTCAAGATAAATGTGGTAGGATCTATCATGCATCTGGTAGCCATGCAGTTCCGTGATCTTAGCTAACCCCTAGAAAAGAATTGAACAATCCTTATCTTTTATTTTCTTGTTGCTATCAAAGATCATAGAAATATCTAGATGGTCAATATATGGGTGCATTTGGTTCTCTTTCTTTTCATTTATTTACTTTTTGTTATTAGAGATTGTAGTGGTATCCAGTTGGTTAATATCTGGGTGCATTTGGTTCTCTTGCTTTTCATTTATCTACTTCTAGTTATCAGAGATCATAGCGGTATCTAGATGGTCAATATCTGGGTGCATTTGAATCTCTTCCTTTTTATAATAAGGTGAAAATGATGAATAAAATTGGGCAATACGACAGCAACTTGGTTTCATAAATCATTCTTTCATTATTTTCCAAAACTAATCTCTCACTAACTTTCTTCTAACTAACACGTGCATGTACTTGGACACTTTGTGCATTTTAGGCTTGCATTCATTTATTGCATAAGGAAAAAATTAAAAACATGTGCATATTAGATCATATAATCAATGTATCCATCATCAATAACATCGTAACTAACATAGGAATGCATTCATCATCATCAGCATATAGTAATTCAACATTATCAACAAATTAATGCTCATCTGATGCATTTTTATGCTTAATTTGTTGAGGGGGCATATAGTCCACCTGTTGTAACAGGGGCAAGCTGGGGCAAGATCAAAACAAAAGATTCTTTGAAACAATGTGACAAGCCACAATGTATCAAAGAGGGGCAAATATAGACACCCTAAAATGGACAGACTTGCAACCATACATTAAATTACTAATTTTACTCTATTAATTAATTATTTTTTAATGGTTAATTAATCATCTTATTTCATCTAAATCCATTAATCTCATCATTCAATCATTTCTCCAAAATTAATTAAATAATTAATTTTTTTGTAATTAATCAACCTTAATTAATTAATCTTTATTAATTAATTAAATTAGATTTCCTAAAGTTTAAAATCTAATATTTAAACTTATTAATTTATTCTTATAATTAAATTAATTTAATTTTCATTCAAATATTCAATTTTAAATCAAAATAGAATTGAATTATCTCATGTTTGAGTATTTTAATTTCTAAATTTAAATAAATACTAAAATAAATCAACTCTCTAGTTCCAAGAGGTAACTCCAATTCAACTCTTCAGTTCCAAGCGGTGACTCCAAGCCTTCTCTTTAGTTCTAAAAGGCAATTCACAATCATCTTTTTAGTTAACTAAACTATCCCCTCTTTTCTTTAGTTAAAGAGGTGGAGTTTACTGATTGCTTCTCCAGTTGTTTTTGATCTCAATCCTCTAATTTCTGGGATTGATCGCATTTGTCCAAATAATTTCCATATTCTATATAATGAACCCTTCTAAACCATTTGAAGGATCCAGGATTTCAAGCTTTGTGCACAACTACTCTACAGGATTCTTGTACGAGGCATTGAGCAAAATCAGTATCACATTGATCTCATTTTCTCAACACTCTCAAGTCACAGACGTTGTCAATACCAATACTGGGCATCATTCATATATCATTTTAGAAGGAGTGGAGAGAAGAAATAGAATATTCAAGCA
Organism: Thuja plicata; assembly: GCA_018584345.1. Classification (NCBI taxonomy): domain Eukaryota; kingdom Viridiplantae; phylum Streptophyta; class Pinopsida; order Cupressales; family Cupressaceae; genus Thuja; species Thuja plicata. The sequence continues at coordinate 701,218 of MU226330.1, read as the reverse complement.
TTGTGGTTTGCATTCATTTATTTTCCTCTATTTTTCTTGTTATTTTATTATCCATAGGTTCGTCCTTAGTAATTTTGATTGCTTCCCCCATTTCAAATCAGTGCTACTAACCCTCATTATTGAGTGCGTTGGATTAGATATACATAGTAATAACTTACAAAAGAAGCTCCTAAGAATGGGATACTACTGGCCAACTATGGAAATATATTCTCAAGAATATGTCAAAATATGAAGACAATGTTGGATACTAGAGACCTTGTACATGCACCGGCTCAGGAGCTCTAGTCTCTCACTTCACCATGGCCTTTCTCACAATGGGGATTTGACCTAGTGAGTAATATTACACCCACCTCTTCCAATGGTCACAAGTATATAATCGTGACCACTGATTAATTTACTAAATGGGTGGAGGTAATTCCTTTTAGCTATATTACTTACAAATAGATTTCTATGTTTATCTTAAATTACATTATTTTTTGGTATGGTATTCCTCAAACTATACTCACTGAAAATAGATCACCTATCCAAAACAAGGATGTTGAAGACCTTTGTCATAAGTTTGGCATTAAGAAAAACTTTTCATCCCTCTATTACCCCCAATGAAACATCCAAGATGAGCCAACAAACAAGACCATCCTCAAAATACTAAAAAAGGTTGGCATTGACACTAGTCGAGACTGGCACCTATGGCTTAGTCCTACCCTGTGGGAATATCAAAATTAATTCTACCCATTGAGTTTGAATTACCATATCTTAGAGTATCCTTGAAAAAAAAATTCACAGATGAAGATTATAGGCTGGCCAGGTTATGTGAGCTGCAACTATTGGACAAATATGTCAGAAGGAAGTGAATCATCTACAAGGCTATCATAACCACCTTAGAAGAAGTTATAAAAAATAAGTCAGGATAAAAAAAATTGACATGGGAGACCTATTTATTATGGAAAACCAAAAGAATCAAGCAAAGAGAGAAAGGCTAGGAAAGTTCAAGCCAAACTAGTTAGGGCCTTATATCATCGTCAAATGATTTGAGAATGGAGTGTATCAATTGGTAACCTAGGAAGAAGATCAGTTCCTTGGCTCCATCAACAACATGCAGATAAAGAGATTATATATCTAACACCTCAAGGTCAAGTGTACATAATCAAAAGATCAAAAAATACAAAAAAAAATGAAAAAATATTTTTAAAAAAATGGAAAAAGATCAAAAATACATTAAAAAAATGGGAAAAATATAAAATAATTACCTTGGTGAAAACCTCACAAACGCCTTGGAATTTTTTTTAAAAAAATTCAAAGGATAAAAAAATTAAAGAGAAACAAAATCGCCCTCTGGCTCCTCTTCACCGTTAATGAACTCAAAAGATCATCTTGCACTCACTAATGTGCATCGTTGAGCATGCCTAGAAAAATCTAAGAAGCACAACCCCCATGAGCATTCATGTCTATCATAGACCTCTACTTGTTCACCGGATTATGGGTAGTCTTAAATATCTTTAAAAAAACCCTAAAATTGCATAATATCTTTAAAAAATCTCTAAAAATTGTATAATGTCTTGAAAAAATCCCTAAAAATTACATAGTGTCCTGAAAAAACCCTAAAAATTGCATAATGTCCTGAAAAATCCCTAAAAAAATGCATAAAGTCCTAAAAAAGTTCATAAAATTTTAGATAACGTCCTGAAAAAATGATCAAAACATCATAAAAAGACTTGAAATAATCCAAAAAATTGTAAAACATCTTAAATCATCTAAGGGTAACCATGTTTGGGGTGTTTATGATAAGAGCCTTCACATCCACCTACAGTTGTGATACGTCACACATAAATCAACTCCAAACATATGAACACTGTGATCGATAAAAAACATCGTAAAACATCTTGAAAAAATAATCAAAACATATCAAAAATTCCTTGGAATCAAATCATCTCTATCATGACAGGCAGAAAGTGACACCAAACATCAAATGTAAAATCAAAACAATGAGCTTCACAAATCGACAATGGACTCATAAGACTCGTCTTTATCAGTGATCTAGTCTATCATCAATCTAATCGATCAATCAATCAATTAAATGTCTTATAAAGTGATTGATACACTCAAAACTAGACAAATCGGTCTTATATGAGTATTTCAGTTTTGAAACTAGACACATCTATCCAAAAAATGATCAATAAGGTTGTTGAAAATTTAGTCATGTTTATGTTGTCAATTTACCTTTCGTGATTATGTTCTATGCTCCTCACGGATACCACCAAGTGGTGAGAGTAGTTAGGATGCTCCATAATCTTATTTTCTTTATTTTTTGTTTGTGGATTGTTTTGATGAAGTTTTGGGGTAATAATTTTTGGGGAGTCTATGATAAGAGCCTTTACATCCACATACGACATCTAATTACATAGTATATTGCAATAGATAATTTGGTTGTGATACATTGCACATACCTTGAATCCAAACATATGAATCCTTATCTATTATCTTCTTGTTCAAAAAAATATCGTAGAAGTGTCCAGATAGTCAATATCTGGATGCTTCCACATCTCTTTCATTTCAAATAAGTCACAATGATGATATTGCTAAAATTTTGTACAGCAACTGAGATCCATCACGTGTTTAATCTTGATTGCAACTAATTAAGTCTTCACTTCTAACTAATTCATTCTTCTTACTAACATTCTTCTAAATAATTTAGTCAGTCCAAAGGTCATGTTCTCAAATAGATCATTTATCATTCATTTAGGATTTTCATTAATATTGCATGAGAAAAATACAAAAAAAAAAAAAAAAAATAGAAGTTCATTCACACATCATCTTTGCACATAGGAATCATGTCATTAGTACAAACATCATCATTGCATAATAGAAAGCATNAAAAAAAAAAAAAAAAAAAATAGAAGTTCATTCACACATCATCTTTGCACATAGGAATCATGTCATTAGTACAAACATCATCATTGCATAATAGAAAGCATATAATTAAATTACATACATCATCATCATCATCATCATCATATAGAAATAGTACGTTGTCGACAAACTAATGCTCATTTGGCACAAGTTTTCTCTATTTCTTGAGGGGGCATCAAATTCACCTGCTATCATTAAGGCAAGCTAGGGTAGAATTTGAATCAGACATTCTTTGACACAACACTCAAAATCATATTGTATCAAAGACGGGAAAATGTAGACACCCAAAATTGTCCCATGCTTGTGGGTATTCGCTGATTACTAATTGTTCCTCTATTAATTAAATAATTGTTTGATTATTTAATTAGTCATCTTTATTCTTCTAATTCCTCATTAAGTCAATCTTTGCATCATTTAATCATACCTCCCTAATATTAATTAAATAATTAATATTATTTATCAACCTTTAGTTAAGTGGTCTTTATCATTTAATTAAATTTAATTTTTCTAGTCCTACAATTTAAATAATTATTCTTAACTATTTATATTGACTGATTAATTCCTCTAACCTTTAGTTAAGTGGACTTTATCATTTAATGAAATTCAATTTCTATATTCCTATAATTTAAATAATTACTCTTGATTATTTAAATTGACTAATTAATTCCTCTAATTAAATTTATTCCTAAAATTTCATTTCATTTCATTTTCAAGTGATTTCATTTCATTCCTAATTTTAATTTCATTTCAATTTCCAATTAATTTTATGCTAATTTCGAATTAATTTTATTTTCCTCCAAAATTGAATTTTTAATTCATTCTAAATCTTTAAATCTCTTTAAAATCTGAAAAATCAAATTTATGAGTTCTCAAAATTTTGAAAATGCAAAAAAATCTTTGAATAAAAAATCCATTCTTTTCTCCAATTTTGCATTTTGGAAACTCTCATCCTTAAAATCAGAAAAACCTCTTTTTATCCTCATCTTCTCTCTTGTTTCGTAAATCAACTCTCTTCTTTTGAGTTCAATTTGGAAATAAAGCTTCATCTTTGGAAGGTTGCCCAAAATATTTCAGTCTCTAGTCATCTCATCGGTCAGTTCTATATATCTCAACTTGATCTCAATCATTTGTCCAATCCTGAATATCTATATAAGCCCCCTTCATTCTCATTTGAAACATCCCAATTTCTGAATAGTAATTAAAATCTATGTAGGTTTATCACTTAGCAATCAAGTTTCATAGTTTTCAATCATTTCTCGAATCTATGAGTCAAAGTCAATGTTGAGCACCATCAAACCACTTCAATGGAATGAAGAGAAGAAACATAAGGACTTGAGCATAGATTAGATTAGATTAACTCATTCATTTTTTTATTAATCATGCTTATATTTTATTATTTTGAAGGGCTAGTGTTTATTACAAGTTTATTTGATTAGTTTGGTGCTACTTATAGTCTCATTCTTGAGCCTATGTAGATTTTCTCTACATACACAACCCCCATAAAGGATGTAGATATTTCAATGTCAACCAAAATGTGCAAAGGTAGAGAGACTCACCACAACCGTAGCCTCATCCATCTACAAGAAACAACCAATAGAGTTTCCAATGGCCTCAAAGAAATAATTCTCAAACAAATAAAGGGGGAGATTGGGAAGATGAACCCACACTCGATGCACACTGAGCGGTTTTGTAAGAGGGTAAAAGGAGATTGTCCAGGGTTTGGCAGAGAGAGAGAGAGAGAGAGATTTGTTCCCCCAAACCCACAATTTGTACAATATCAAATCATGTTCTTCCTTAGAATTAAAAGCAGCAATAAATAAATCATTTTCATAAGGGAAGAGCTCAATATTACTAGAGACAAATGGTCGCCAAGAATTTGTCACCCAACAATGCAAATCTGGAAGAAAGGGCCAAAAACCAGTAAATCTACAGACCAGCCTGCAATGTTGGTAAAAACCCACATTATTACATCTTGCCACACATCACCACATGGGAGGTCTTGGAACTGGAAATGGGATAATTTTTTTCCTTTGGAGTAGTGGCAGCAGATTTGGCAGCATGAGCATAGCTCTACCATATAGAAACAATAACATTTGGAAGGGAAGCCTGAACCCTTACAGCCACAACAAAAACCCCACCACCTCTTGACCCAGGAAGGCTCTCTGAGCCTCCCACAAGAAGAGGACCAGGAACACCCAACCCAAGGAGGGGATTTTTTTCATCTCCAACTGACATAGCAGAGGGCTCACTCGAAGCTCCAACCACTACCAGAAATGCAGGGGAAGCGGTAGTAGACCTAGGAAAATATGAAAAGTTTGTCAAGTGGGAACCATTGGAAGCAACAGCGTCCATTTAAGCAACATTTTTACAAAAAAAATTGAACCTTAGTTGTAATCTCTATAGGCCAGAAGCCCCACTATTTCACAAAGGGTCAAAGTCAACAACTCTCAATTGAGAACCACAGTAGAAATTTATGTTATTTTATGGTATATTAGTATATTTTACATAAATACATTTATAAGTACACATTTTGGTGCCTATTGCGGGGCCTGGGCCTACTTTAACAAGGTTTCCATTTCTAGAAGTTTTCCTTTTAAAAAATTGACATCTTTCCATTATTAAAATTTTTGTTTTTGGCAAGTTTCTATTTTTGACAGGTTTCCATTTTTGGAAATTTTTCATTTTTAGTAGGTTTCTAATTTTTAGAAGGTTTTCAATTTTATCAGGTTTCTAATTTTAGCACATTCCTAATTTTGGAAATTTTCCACTTTTAGCAGGTTTCTATTTTTAGAAAGTTATCATTTTTTAAATTACTTGAAAAAAGTGTTTGTTAAGTGTTTTCATGATAAGAAGTAGATATATGAAATTTATGTGCATTCATTCATGTAGAGCTGTGCATATACACCAAAGAATAAATTTTCCCAATTCTGACAAATAAATTCATTTTTCTTCTCTATCTTTCAAAATTATAAAAAATTGATTATGTGAATTTGTGGCTATAAAGTTGCGCATATATCACTTTTTTTTGCACATCTTCTCTATTCTACTACTTATTTCTATCATTCTTCTATACATTCACAAGATTCTATTATGCATCCACTTTTGCATTTCTGCACATTTGTTACAAATTAAGTGCTTTGCTTAGTAATTCATATCTTAGCTTAGGCTTTGATACTAATCTTTGGTTGCAGGTCATTTTCATGTGGTTTAGATACTAATTTCATTTTGATATAATGGTTAATGAACCCAACAACAATCTAGAATAGCACACATTTTCATTTGGGCTTTGAAAAGAACAACAATCTAGCAAAGACCACATTTGGATTTGGGTTTTAAAAAGAATAAAAAAATTCAAGAGTAGTGCACATTTTGATTTGGGCTTTAAAAGAACAACAACAATCTAGAATAGTGCACATTTCAATTTGGGTTTTAAAAAGAATCAACTATTTGACATGCTTGGAGAACTTTGCAAAGTGGAATATTCCTTGCCAAATGCTCACTTTATGTATAGATTGACTCCTTGATGAAAATACAAAATGATGGTATCCTCTCCCCTCGCCTCTCAAAGGTCCTTGGGTGTAAGAGAACTCGAGTTGGTATTTTCCTTTAAAAGGTATGCCTTGGTGGAAAAAAGTACTCACCCCAAGGGATCAAACCAAGCGGAAACAACTAAATCCAATCTATTCCAAACCTCTATATAAAAAATGTGATTGAGACCAAAGTCATGATCAACAAAAAGTGTCATAGGTAGTCTCCCTCAGTATCTATATGATGTGTAAAATCCCTTGTTCTAAGGTTGGGAGACCTCTTAATTGAGCTTATCGCTTAACACATCCAAACAAAAATCCTTACTATAAACTGTTAAATTGGAAGTCTACCCTATTATTATCCAAACACTACGGTGTATTTTAATGCAATGGGAGGAAATAATTTGTCTCCAATATGCTCACCATCAAGCTATCTTGAGGATAATAGAGAAAGGAAGAAACTCCCTATCTTTTGACTCTCAAAAAGACAAAAAAGTTGGGACACCATTTTGTGTGACATGGTTTCTTGAGTCGATAAAGATTCCAAGTTGTGAGCTATGGTAATGTAGTGAATTCATTCCTTAGGTTAGAAAGTATTTGAATTGTCTTTCTTGTGTTATACAAGTGAAATTTTGGGCTTTTTAATCCTTGAGTGTACACATTTTCATTGGTTTTTAGGAAAAATGGATTTTTGTGTTTATTTTGCTTGTTTTATTTTCTTGTCAAAATAACCAAAAAAAAAATTTAAAAATCATAAATTTGAGCAAAATCCCAACAAAAATAATAATAATTAGAAAGCCAAACAAAAAATCAATTTCCTTCTCATTTGCATATGTTTCTTGCACTTTTGATCATTTATTTTGTGCACCTAATATAGAGAACAATCAAATTCACTATCTGGGTTTATCACTTAAGTTCTGATCTTTAGGTTTACATTTCATCAATCATTTCACTCTTAGACATCATCATTCTATCTAGTATCAACTATTAAATGGGGAAATTAGAAACATATGCATGTAAAGGTCAACCACAAAACCTCAAAAGAATACAAAACTAAAACCCTAATCTAACCACAAAAACCATTGAGACAAAGTGCATTAAGAAATGATATTAAATCAAAACACTCCCCTAATGAATCCTTGATTCTTCTCCTTTCTTCTCTAAATTTGTGATGTTTCTCCAATGTTGATAAAATGTGCTTATGAAGTGAAATCAATAGGATGGTACAGATGGCGAGAATACTAGGAATGTGATTGTTAAAATGAGAGAAATGAAGTCCAATTTATAGGATTTCAAGAGAGAAATCAAAATTAGCAAATGACATGATTGAATGACAAATTGGATTGCAAAAAGGAATTTGTCATGATTATGATAAATTATGACGTGATTGATGTGCAATTTGGAAATGAGAAACTGCTTGCACAAATCAAGGGGAGAAAGTAGTGGAAAATGGAAGAGGAAAGATAGAAGGAGAAATAAGGGAAAATAGAGGCTAAATTAGTGGGTGAAAGCCAAAAAGGTGGGAGAAAATAATTTAAATTTCAAATTATAAAATTCCAACTCATTAGGAAATCAGAAAATGAGGGAATTATTAATTCCCAAATTCAAGACCAATTAGCTATTTGATTAATTGTGAGACCATGGGAAGGGGGGATAATAAATGGAAATTTATTTATCATGGCTTAGGACTTAGGATAAAGGAGAAATTTATTGGTTATTTACCCCTAAAGATGAGATTAATCAATTAATCAACAAGGTTAACTGGGAAAGGGGAAAATGATAGGATCGAGAGGGTTAAAAAGATTAAATTGATTGGACATGATGAAGATTAGAGGATAAAAATTAGTAATTAATGACAAGGAAGAATGACACAATATTGATAAATGATAAAGATCGAACGCATAATATAGAAGACATGTTAAAAAAAGGGGGTGATAAGTGTTGACCATGTTTTAGTGTCTACATTTTGCCCCTCTTTGAGACATTGTGATTCAGAGTGTTGTTTCAAATAAAAAATTAAAAGATCATGCCCCAGTGGATCAACAAAATGGAGGTAGGATTCCCCCTCAAAAAATTGGGCAGAAATTTCACATGAAATTTTTTTGAAATTTATTTCTAGGACTGACAGAAAAAATGTTAGTAAAAAGTAGAAATTAGATGGGGAAGAGTTAATAATGATGAAATTTGCTTTCATAAGTGCACTTTATCTTTGGAGAGATTTATTTGATATGGAAAAATGGATGTGATGCACCATGACACAGAACATCAAGGAAATAATGCACTCCCTTTGCATAAAAATAGACACATTGCAGACAAAAAATGTTTCCATACATCTTGAAGCATTGGACATACTTGCCCCAAAACTTTGTTAAAATACTTTGCAAACATAATAAAAAAACAAAAATAAATGACCACAAACCATCCTGACCCAATCTAATCACTTGGGGATATCCTTGAGTAGCATAGGAACATGACCAAAGATAAATCAATAAGTAATAATACTCACTAAACCAAGCAATTCAATAGTCATTCTGATCTTGTTGTCAATTTTGATTGATTGTTTGATGATGATGATGATGATGATGATGATGATAGGAATGAAGTACCCCGTCTAAGATAGGTATCTTCTGGTTTTGACTATATTGTACCATGTATAAGACAAATGATAGGTTGATAAAGGATAGAAATATGTTGATTGAATGATTGATTAGGACAAGTTTGATATGATTTGTTGCTAACTTGATTGGATAGTTTATCTATTAAAGTGTGATTTTCTTAAGCGTAATTTTTTATGTCTCTTGATTGTGTCTGCTCAAATGTTTATCTTATTGCAAAGGAACAATTCATTGATGAAATAAATAAGATTATGTACATGTTTTTGGATGTTGATCATTTTTTAGTTTTTTAGGATCTTTCAAGATCGTAATCAATTTTTATAAAAAAATTTCAAGACAATTTGCAATTTTTAGGGATTTTTTCAAGATCATATTTGATTTTTATAAAAGAAATTAGGACTTTATTTGATTTTTATTGATATTTTCAAAAACTTTGTTTGATTTTTATTAATTTTTTTCAAGATTGTATGCACTTTAGGGGGTTTTTTAGGATATTAATATTTTCTTGAGAAAGATGTATTAAATTGCCCCAAGTCTAGGTAGGTAGGGATATTATGAATGGACAAATGGAATAGTAGATAGATAAAGGAAAAAGGTTTCTTATTATGGAATTGAAGTTGTTTTAGTTTCCAAAGACTATCCAGGTGATGGGATAACAAGGTTTTCACAAAGCTAAAGGATTGGACATGACAAGATAAGGTGATGGTATGGTGAGCTAAATGACATTTGGTGCATAGGAATGAACATGTCAAGAGGTTCTTTTCAAAATATGTTTTGCATTTTATTTCCTTATTTTATATCAAGACCAAGAGAGGGATTTGTATAGGATAATGATATGATATGGATGGGATAAGAAAGATCAATAATGGATAAGATAAGGGATATGGGCTGAAAGTTGTGATAAATTAGACGATATGGACTATAAGGGGATTATAAGAGAAGTAATAGAATGTGTGATACTTAGGATGATTCTTAGCCTTGTCAAGATCAATGATAGAAAAATAGAACATGGAATTTGATAGGATATGGATATAAGGGGCATAGGATAATGGAGGAAATGTCAAGGGTATGATAGGATAACAGGGATGAAACCAACCCCCCAAGTATGGAACGCAAGAAGTTTATAAATTACGCATGACACCTGTTTTTCAAGTTTTCATTATGGTACTTTCTAAAAGCACTTGTTTTCTAGGTTTTCACTAATGGAAGAATTATTTATCTTTACTCTTTTGATGTCACCAAGACGCCACAATTTTTTTTTCTTTTTTCATTTTTTTCATTTTTTTTTTTTAACTTTTGGACATTTTAGGAATTTTTAGGAAGATAATGGAGGACTTTTTAGGAAGATAATGGATGCATGATATGACATGGAAGAAGGACTCAAGTGTCCTGTTCTTTTTATGGTGCTCTTGAAGGATGTAATAATGGACCATGGTTATTGATGGTATGGTCAAAGATGTAGGTAGGATAATGGAAGAGGGAGATAACATGGATGATTGGATAAAGTAGGATACGAATTTAGGCAAAGGATTGGATAGGCTAGATGAAAGTTTGAAAAATAGGTGTTGGATGATGGAGGGAGTTTAGGAAGACTTTCTATTGAGTGGATGGGGATGCGAGAAATATCAACATTGGCACACACCTTGATGGGTGATGGAGTGGTGTAGGAAAAGGAGATTTTAGATTTGAAGGAGGAAAGGATATAGATTTTGGGACATAAGAACCCATAATGGATTTAGAAGGTTTAAGGAATTTATATTGAGGGGTAGAAATTTTGGATGCCAACTTATATTTTTCTTTGGGATGCTCTACTTCAAGGACCTTTGGGAATCCACATAGTTTTTATTTTCATTCTTTTGTGGTTCCTTGGAATACATTGCTTCCAAAAGGGATTTAGGAACCCATATAAATTTTGACTTTTTTTTTTCTCAATTAGCCTATGTGGCCTTTTGTAACTTTCTTTTTTTTTTTGGATATTTGTTTCTATATGTTGATTATACTAGACATGTTGATCCTTGACTACATGTGGATTGTTTGACTTATGGAATTTATATTTGGCATCCAAATTGATTGGAAAAGGAATGAGACTCAAAGATGTGTGCCTTTGTTGATCTTTATTTAGGAAAGGATGAGTGGATTGTGATCTAGTAGATGGAGGAATATATGGACCTAATATGGATGAAATCAATCAAGGGGAAGGAATATGTTTGGATTTTGATTTCACAGGGATACCAATGTCTTGAGAAAGAACTTTGTAATTGAGGCCATGAACATCAGAATTTTCTTTGATATAAAGGGGTTCTCGTATGCCTTTTTCATGGAGGCCTAACCCTTCAACTTGATAATATATGTTTTGACCATTGGGATATTTTCTACAAGATTTGAGTCCATTTTAAGGTGGATATTATATTGCAGTAACAATAGGATCATGAAGTAGATTGGATTGGATAAAAGTAGGGGAATCTGTTTGAAGTGTATGTGGTTCACAAACTACTTGTGCAAAGGCTCTCAAATCATGAGGGGGACTAGGAGGAATAATGGGATCCTATAGTGGAATGGGAGCAATGATAGGATCATCTAGTAGGATAGGATCTTGTGGTGAACATGAAGGATTAGCTCCAAGAGACGAAGGGATGGAGGGATATTTGGAGGATCTAAAATGATGGTGGAATATTTTAATGGACATGAAGGTGAAGGGACACTTTTATCTTGACTTGGAAGTGGGTCATTGGACTCCATTTTAAGGGTGCTTTTCTCTTTACTTCGGATAGAATCATTAGGAATGATTGAAGGTATGTCATGATCTTGCTTAGGAAGTGGAATATCAATGGGACTTGGATGGACACTTTTTTCTTGAGATGGAAGGGGAACATCTTTGATAGGATTACATAAATGAAACCCACCCCCAAGTATGGAACGCAAGAAGTTCATAAATTACGCATGACACCTATTTTTTAGGTTTTCATTATGGTAATTTATAAAAGCGCTTGTTTTCTAGGTTTTCACTAATGGAAGAATTATTTATCTTTACTCTTTTGATGTCACCAAGACGCCACAATTTTGTTTTCTTTTTTCATTTTTTCATTTTTTTCTTTTTGTTGACTTTTTTCACTTTTGGAGATTTTAGGACTTTTTAGGAAGATAATGGATGCATGATATGACATGGATGAAGGACTCAAGTGTCTTGTTCTTTGGATGGTTCTCTTGAAGGAGGTAATAATAGACCATGGTTATTGATGGTATGCTCAAAGATGTTGGTAGGGTAATGGTTGAGGGAGATAACATGGATGATTAGATAAAGTGGCATAAGAATTTAGGTAAAGGATTAGATAGGTTGGATGAAAGTTTTAAAAATAGGTGTTGGATAATGGGGGGATTTTAGGAAGAATTTATATTGAGTGGATGGGAATGCAGGCAAGATCAACATTGGCACACACCTTGACGGGTGATGGAGTGGTGGAGGAAAGGAGATTTTAGATTTGAAGGAGGAATGTATATGGATTTGGGGACATAATGACCCAAAATGGATTTGAAAGGTTGAAGGCATTTATATTGAGGGTTAGCAATTTTGGATGCTAACTTAGATTTTTCTTTTGGATACTGTTCTTCAAGGATTTGCTTGGGAATCCACATAGTTGTTTTTATTTTTCATTCTTTTGTGGGTCCTTAGAATGCATTGCTTCCACAAGGGATTTAGGAACACATAAATTTTTACTTTACTTTTTTCTCAATTGGCCTATGTGGCCTTTTGGAACTTTCTTTTTTTTATCTTTGTTTCTATATGTCGATTATACTCGACATGTTCATCCTTGACTGCATGTCAATTGTTTCACTTATGGACTTTATATATAGAATCCAAATTGATTGGAAAAGGAATTAAAATCAAAGATGTGTGCCTTTTTTATCTCTATTCAGGAAATGATAAGTGGATTTTTATCTAGTAGATGGAGGAATGTATGGACCTAATATGGATGGAAGGGATCAAGGGGAAGGAATATGTTTGGATTTAGATTTTGCAGGGATACCAATGTCTTGAGAAAGAGCTTTGTAATTGAGGCCATGAACATCATAATTTTCTTTGATATAAAGGTGTTCTATTATACCTTGTTCGTGGAGGCCTAGCCCTTCAACTTGATAATACATATTTTGACCATTGGGATATTTGCTACAAGATTTTATTCCATTTTAAGGTGGATATGATATTGAAGTAACAAAAAGATCATGAAGTAGATCAGACTGGATGAAAGTAGGGGAATCCATTTTAAGTGTATGTGGCTCAAAAACTACTTGCACAAAGTTTCTCAAATTATGAGGGGGACTAGGAGGAATAACGGGGTCCTATAGTAGAATGGGAACAATGATAGGATCATCTAGTAGGATACGATCTTGTGGTGAGCATGAAGGATGAGGTCTAAGAAATGAAGGGATGGAGGGATTTTTTAGAGGATCTAAAATGATGGTTGAATATTTTAATGGACATGAAGGTGAAGGGACACTTTGTTCTTGACTTAGAAGTGGGTCATTGGACTCCATTTTAAGGTTTCTTTTCTCTTTACTTTGGATAGAATCATTAGGAAGGATTGAAGGTATGTCATGATCTTGCTTAGGAAGTGGAATGTCAATGGTGTTGGTAAACAGATTGTTCTTTTGAATTTAACACTAAAATACCCAAAATACTTAAGAACAATTGAATACAACAGTTGGAAAATTGTTATTGAAAAAATAATTTCCCTCTGAATTTAAAGGTACAGCTCCCTTATATGAATAATCTTCAGTGAATTTTGATCTTCCCTAGTCTAACAGGGGTATGTTCTTAACCTGAGAATAGAAGAGATAAACCCAGACAAGAAATAGCTTAGGCGAGGTGGATTCAACTTTAAATCTAGCCAACTCTAAGATTTCATCAATCAGATTAACCCCTAAAACTGGTAATGCATGAACTTCTACTAAAAATGCAGATGCAAGACTAAAGATTAATGATGAAATGTTGATGAATCAATCTATATCACATAAATGTTTCATAACTTAGGATAACAACAAATCTTCCCCCAAATTAACTGTGTCAAATCATAACACAGAAATTTGGTTCAAATATAGATTGCAAATCTGACTCTAAAGAAATATTCAAATTTAATAGAAAGACCAATCAAATTCAATGGACTAGTTAAAGCAATGGTATTCATACACACACAATTGACTCAAAAAAATGCTATCTTTCACACCAAAATTTAGCCGACCTTTGTATTGATTTTGGAAATAGAAAATATAGAGTCCCAGATTGGGTCGTCACAAAAGGGGGGTAACCAAAATAGTTCAACATCCCCAACTAGAAATAATAACCAAATGTTTGTCTGATACAACATCAATCAAAAATTGGTACAAAGAGAGAATCTATTCAAGCTTCAGTTTCATTCCCTTTGCCTAATTTAGCCCTATAGGCAGTGGCAGCTATGATAACTCTGATGAGCTCCTCATGTCTCTTGACATGGGCATTGGTGTATCGGATGAGCCACCTAAAATTCTCCTTAGCCATCCTCTTAATGGCATTTATCTGATCCTTCAATTCTTCCATGGCCTTATAAATACATCCACTCAACTGTTGGAGCTCTGGAACTTTGTCCAAACGGGTGGAAGATGGCTCTGACAGCTTGTCCACATAATCAGAAAATGATTTTTGCATATTGGCCAATCATATCATTTCTTTTCCTTGCCCACTCATCTGCGATTCTGTGTGCAAACCTTGAAGAATCTTAAAGTATTTGTTCTATTCTTTCTTGACCTTAACATCTACTTGCTGCAACCTTGTCTCAGCCTGGATGATCATTTCAATTTTGAACTCATGACTTTGAAGCCACTCGATTAGAGGTTCATCTCCCTTTTGCAGAATCTTGGCTTTCAGCACCTCTTTGGTCTTCATCTTCACTACTACATGGAGCATCACTATACACTCCTGACACTTCACTCTCTTAGATGCTAGAGTTTGCAAATTCTTCTCAATATTATTCCTTTTTGTCTCCAATCTCAAGAGAGCATTACCTTACTGCTCGAAAACTACCAATCCCTCAAATTTGAGTCTCTCAACCCATCCCTTGTTGATCTCTGTGAAGTGTCTATCCTCTTGCAACTTGGCTAATATAGCTTGATTATCTACCGCACTAGGATCAAAGGTGTTTTGCGTGTTGGGAATGCTTACAATCAAAGTGAGGAGCTATCTTATGAAATTGGTTAGCTCAACCACTTCTACCTTTAGTTGAACCTTGGCAGTCTTGAGCTCCTCAAGTTCTTCCTCTATCAACACATTAGTAGATTTCCACCAGCCCACCTTGGTGTCATGATGAGCCAACCCCATATAAAATGACTACAACTGAAAGTTTGAAGTGGTCATATCCTTGAATCTACCTTCCTTGGTTGGCTTGGCCACTTCTATAGTGAATTTTCCAGTCTCAGGGTCACAACCCAAAGTAGACATCATCTTTACTTTCTTTTGTTTTCTCATAGTGGCCTTGGGCTGAAAGGCTAGTGACAGAGTGTCTTTGCTGGAAATTCCTTCTTCCACCCTCTTCCTCTTGCATTCCAAAGTATTTTCTATCCATGACTCGACGCTGGTAACTTTGTTGGTAGAAACCAACTCCTCAATCAACAACTTCCTTATGTCTAGGAGTGTAGCCTTTGGTCCAGAAGCAAATGGATTTACCAAGGTAGGAGAAGAGGACACCAATTTGGCTACTAAAGCAACCTTCTACAATTCCCTGGCCTCTTCTTTTGATTATGTGGTTGAAGGAGTATCTTCACCCACTTCTACTATGACAAGGGACCCTCGCCTTGGAGAATCTTGGGTTGAAGTTCCAATCGGTACATCTAAAGTGACTGCTTTAGCTAGCTGCTCTAGTTCTACACCTTTGGTGGGTTCCTCTATTGTTCCAATATTTGGAAGCGGACCTCCTCCACAAGTCTTCTTTAATTGAACTTATTTTTCTAGAGGTTCATTGCCTCCCCCAGCTAGTTAAGATGAACTCTTGGTCATAGTTGGGAGTACCACTGAAGAAGTTGTTGTAATGTTGGAAGTATCCTTTTTCAGGGTCCTTTGAGTAGGAGGCTTCCTTTTCAACCTCTTCCTTCTTCCTTTTGTCCATTCAACCCACTGCTATGTCCTCTTATATATACTTCTCATTAGAGTTTGCAAATCACCAAAGGCTTGATCTAGCACGGGCTCAAAACTGATGGAGAGGCATTTGATCTTCTCAAGATAGGTATTATCATACATGTGCTGGCCGTCATCTATTATCCCCTCAACTGCAACTGTAGGCTTTGATAGTCATAGGGAATTTATAGCCTTTCTTCCTGGCATTATCATAGATCAAATTCACCTGAAGCGCTTGCCTCATCACCTCCACTAGTACGATCATATCCATAGGATATCTAGGCAGCTTCAAAGGGAATTCGTCAAAACCTGCAAGATGAAGGTATGAGAAATCTCTAAATTGAATAAAATAACATCTAAATTGGCTGATAAAATCCATGGCTTTGGGAGAGAATCTCCTTTCTGGATAGCCTTGTAGCTCCCTGCACAATCTCATTGTAAATGCATCATTAACCCGAAGATATTCAGCATAACTATTGTGCAATTGCAAAGAGGGGAAAAATTGTAACTCTTAACATCATCAGGAAATTCCTCTAATCTATGAAGCCCTAACCAAATTTGGATTGTAGCCAGAATATACATAAGGACTGAAGACATATAAAATTCATTCTAGTTCTTATCTCTATCTAGGGCCTCTGAGAGGTTTTTCCTTACCATAAGGGCCAAATCGATGAAGTGATGTTGGGAACAAATTACCTGAACCAGGAAGAAGTGATGATCAACAAAATTGAGTGCCTCACTCTCACCTCTAATCTTGTGGAGTAGCACCAGCATGTCTATGATCTCCAGCTTCATATTAGTGCCATATAGTGTCTCTGGCAGCTTCCGTTTGGCACTCTTGGGCTCTTTAAACCATGCTTTCATTATCTCCTTCTTCCAAATTGACTTTTTGGTAATATATTCAGTCATCGCTTGACTGTATGTCATTTCTGAATACTCAGCTTGCTCTGGATGCAAAGCGAGTTCTGGACCGATTCTCTATTGATAGATAGCAACATCGTATCATTGGGCAAGAGGATTTTCTTGGTATCTGGGTTGTATCAAGCTATGCATTCCCAGAATAATTATGGGGCTTGAACAGCCATGGGAAAACCAGCGGCTTCAATTAATCCACTCTCCTTCAGTTTCTAAGTGATGGGATGCATCTGGTCCTCTTTTAGTCTTCTCTAAAAGTTCTACATATCAAATAAATTTAGAGACGTATCCGAGATCTTATGCCATCCAAAGGTAATGATGTTCATTCCATCAAATCCCACAAATCTTGAAGCCATACTTCAAATGATCTAATTCGGGAATGAAGAATATTCTTTCAAGAATGTAGGGGCAAAGAACAACCAGTATCAAAGGCTTTGAATTCAAACAATTTGTTAAAAAAATGGTAGCTCCTATTGGAAACCTCCAACTGATCTTATAACTTTTGAATTCTTACCGCTTAACGGCCGACTTTCCATGCCACATGAATGAAAATACCTCAACATTAATGAAACAATCCATTATGAAGTAAAATAGCTTTATTTGAATTAATTACTTTGCTCTTACGGGCCGTTAAGAAATGTCTTTTCACTTTAGTAACCGCAACAGTAACTTTCCTGAGGTAGTAGAAAATTACTTTTCCACTTCTCCTTTGGGCAGAGAAATGCTTTTGGAGTGCTCTTGGTTCAAAAATCCACCAAAGGGGAAATTTGGTCTGTCAGGGTGCCAAAATGGCATGTGTTGATTTCATCTTCCTTCTTTATATCTTAGATTCTTTATGAGATAGATTCTTCCTCGAAACCACTTCATTTTAATGGCTTGGTGGAAAATGTACTCCGTGGATTGAAACCCACCTATTGGAGTAGTGGAGAAGCCATTTTCCACTTTTTCGCCAGCAGACTTATTTCTTAGATTTCTTTCTATTTAATAGTTCCTCTTGACTTGTAGAGGTGTAGTTCTGACACAGCAGGCCTTCTAAGCCTAAGGGATCCACTTTAGAACTGTGCTTCCTACTGAGACATCACTTAGTAGTCATTGGCAGAAAATGCACCCTGTTGATGGTTTTCCATCGGTGGAGAATCCTGAACCCAACTTTCTGCCAATGTTGTAAAATGAAGAGTTATGGCTAAATATTTCAATTGCATGTAAAACTAATGTTAGAAATATTTGAACCATGGCCTTTACCGGATTGGGAACTTAACCTACCCAATGAAAACATGATCTCAAATATAGATTCCCTCTGGCTCATAAAGGAGAAGTCAAATTGGGGAAATCCGATAAAGGTCTCCTATCCTAAGGGGATAGCTAGACTTAGACTCAGGTCTCACATGAAACTTTCAAGGCCACTACTACATGTTAAAAATATACTTTTTTCTAAAGGTATTCAGAGTAAAAATGGGGCAATAGCTGGCTCTGTCTGGGGACTTGGACATTCAGATGTCCAAGCAAGGAACTCAAATCTCTAGTTTTTCAAAGCTCAATAAAAGGCGTCTCACAACAAAACTAAAGCAAGACACGGAAAGGAAAGCAGAAAGAAAACTTAACTAGGAAAACAAAAATAGGAACTAAACGTAACTATGGTACAATATAGGGGTTACCTATTTTCAATTCAAATCTAATAGAGTTTCAAATCCTAAGCACTATACGTCAAGGGTAGTGCTTCACCATCTGGATATGCCAATTTAAAATAATTCGTCTCAAACGCTTGATGGATCTTGAAAGGTCCTTTCCATAGTGTTTCAAATTTTATGTGCATTCCTTTGGGTGCCCTGCATTTGTCCCATCATAACACCATGTCTCCCTCCATGAATTTTTGGGGTCTTCTCTTTTTATCAAACAAGTTCTTCACATGCATTTGATGTCATGTGATATGATCAACCATTTTCTCCCTTTCTTCTTCCAGTTTGCTCAGGTACAGAATCCTCTTTTCTAAATCATCTTCATATATGTCATCCTCTACTGTTGTCCTTAGTTTACAAGTAGCTAACTCTAATGGTAATGAAAGACTGGATTCTACCCCATAAATGAGTTCAAAAGGAGATACACAGATGGATATTTTGGGAGTCACTCTATCCGCCCAGAGGGCTTCATAGATCTTCTTATGCCAAGTTTTATGGTTGTCTACTACAATCTTTTTCATGATTTTTACCAAATTTTTATTGCTAGATCCCGCTTGATCGTTCCCTTGAGGGAAATAATTAGATGAGTGACTAATCATGATGCCATACTTAAAGCAAAATTTTGTAATTTCTTGAGAAGAAAATATGCAGAATTATCCATAACTAACTTAATAGGCACACCGAATCTTACCATAATGTTTTTTTTTATAAAATCGCATACTACTTCCGAAGTAGTTCTCTTGGTTTCTTTTTCCTCTACCCATTTTGTGAAGTGATCGGTCACAGTGATTATGTAGGTATGACCTGCACTAGATGTGGGGTTTATAGGACCAATAAAATCAAGACCCCATTGCTGAAAATGACCTTCAATTACCACTGGTCTCAGAGGTAGTGCTGCCAACTGTGGCTTTCCGGTAAACATTTTGCATTTCTCACACCTTGCTACCCAATGGTATGCATCTCTAAACATTCCTAGCCAGTAATAGCACTATCTCAAAATCTTGAATGCAGTGACTGATGAGGAGAAGTGTCCCCCGCAAGCTTCATCATGAAACACCTTTAACAACTTCTCTTGCTATTGTCTGTCGACACACCGGAGGAAAGTTCCATCTATAGATCTCTTATACAATCTATCTTCCTAGATTAAATATTTACAAGCTTTTAGTTTCAGGTCCCTTCTTTGCTTCGGAGTTAACCCTTCAGGGAATTCACCATATTTTAGGAAATACACGATATTTTCAAACCAAGGGTCTTGCATACTTACTGCCAAAACTAAGTGTACAGCTTCTGGGTCTTCGTCTGTTTGATTCTACGGCATTTCCTTGCATAGCTAGTTTCCCCTCACCAGCTTGGTGAACTTGATCTCTATGTCATATTCTTGGGTTTTATCTACCCATGCTCTTTGTTGTTACATCCTACATCCTATTGAGTCAAGATAATTTTCACTGCAATATCGGGCACATATACAAGAGAGTGTGAGTGTAGAATGTAGAATCTGAAATTCTTTAAAGCCTTTACAACTGCAAAAGCGTGTTTTTCAGTCTGAGTGTATCTCAACTCTTGTTTTTCAGAGGTGTGCTCATAAATACAATGGGAGCTTGAATTCCTTCTTCGTTCTCCTGCATGAGAATAGCTAATAGAGTATGTTTAGAGGAGTAACAATAGATTATGAAATCTTTCTTATAATATAGGTGGCATAACATGGGAGTATTGAATCAATCTATATCACAGAAACATTTCCCAACTCAAGATAACAATAGATCTTCCCCCAAATTAAATGTGTCAAATCATAACACATAAATCTGGTTCAAATACAGATTGCAAATCTGACTTCAAAGAATCATTCAAATTTAATAGAAAGACCAATGAAATGCAATGGAACAGTTAAAGCAATGGTATTCAAACATGCACAATTGACTCAGAAAAATGTTCTCTTTCACACCAAAATTTAGCCGACCTTTGTATTGATTTTGGAAATAGTACATATAGAGTCCTAGATTGGGCCGTTACAAAAAGGGGGGTAACCAAAACGGTTCAACTTCCCCAACCAGAAATGATAACCAAAGGTTTATCCATTACAACATCAATCAAAAATTGGTACAAAGAGAGAATCTATTCAAGCTTTAGTTTCATTCCCTTTGCCTAATTTAGCCCTATAGGCAGTGGCAGCTGTGATAACTCTGATGAGCTCCTCATGTCTGTTGATGTGGACATTGGTGTATCAGATGAGCCACCTAGAATGCTCCTTAGTTAGACTCTTAATTTCATATGTCTAATCCTTCAATTCTTCCATGGCCTTATAAATACATCCACTCAACTGTTGGAGCTCTGGCACTTTGTCCAAATGGGTGGAAGATGGCTCTGATAGCTTGTCCACATAATCAAAGAATGATTTTTGCATATTGGCCAATCCTATCATTTCTTTGCCTTTCCTACTCGTTAGTGATTCTGTATGAAAACCTTGAAGAATCTTAAAGTCTTTGTTCTATTCTTCCTTGACCTTAACATCTACTTGCTGCAACCCCGTCTCAGCCTGGATGATCATTTCAATTTTGAACTCTAGACTTTGAAGCCACTTGATTAGAGGTTCATCTCCCTTTTGCAGAATATTGGCTTTCAGCGCCTCTTTGGTCTTCATCTTTACTACTACATGGAGCATCACTATGCACTCTTAACACTTCACTCTCTCAGATGTGAGAGTTTGCAAATTCTTCTCAATGTTATTCCTTTTTGTCTCCGATCTCAAGAGAGCATTACCCACCTACTCAACAACTGCCAATCCCTCATATTTGATTCTCTCAACCCATCCCTTTCTGATCTATGTGAAGTGTCTATCCTATTGCAACTTGGCTAATATAGCTTGATTCTCCACCACACTAGGATCAAAGGTAGTTTCAGTGATGGGAACGCTTGCAATCGGAGTGAGGAGTTGTCTTATGAAATTGGTTAGCTTAGCCACTTCTACCTTTTGTTGAACCTTGGCAGTATTGAGCTCCTCAAGTTCTTCCTCTATCACCACATTAGTATATTTCCACCGGTCCACCTTGGTGTCATGATGAGCCAACCCAATATCAAATGACTGAAACTGAAAGTCTGAAGTGGTCATATCCTCGAATCTAGCTTCTTTGGTTGGCTTGGCCACTTCCATAGTGAAGTTTCTGGTCTCAGAGTCGTGACCCAGAGTAGACATCATCTTTACTTTCTTTTGTTTGCTCATAGTGGCCTTGGGATAAAAGGCTCATGACAGAGTGTCTTTGCTGGAAATTCCTTCTTCCGCCCTCTTCCTCTTGCGTTCCAAAGTATTTTCTATCCATGACTCTGCACTAGTAACTTTGTTGGCTGAAACCAACTCCTCAATGAACAACTTCCTTTTGACTGGGGGCGTAACCTTTGGTCTAGAAGAAAATGGATTTACTGAGGTAGGAGAAGAGGACACCAATTTGGCTACTAAAGCAACCTTCTGCTTTTTCCTGGTCTCTTCTTTTTATTCTGTGATTGAAGGAGTATCTTCACCCACTTCTACTATGATAGGGGACCCTCGCCTTGGAGAATATTGGGTTGAAGTGGCAACTGGTACATCTACAGTGACTTCTTTAGTTGGCTGCTCTGGTTCTACACCTTTGGTGGGTTCCTTTGTTGTTCTAATATTTTGAAGCGGACCTCTTCCATAAGTCTTCTTTGGTTGAACTTCTTTTTCTGGAGGTTCATCACCTCCCCCAGCTGGTTGAGACAAACTCTTGGTCATAGTTGGGAGTACCACTGAAGAAGTTGTTGCAATGTTGGAAGTATCCTTTGTTGGGGTTCTTTGAGTAGGAGGCTTCCTTTTCAACCTCTTCCTTCTTCTTGTCATCCATTCAACCCACTGCTTTGTCCTCTTATAAATATTACTCATTAGAGTCTGCAAGTCACCGATGGCTTGATCTAGCATGGGCTCAGAACTGATGTAGAGGGATTTTATATTATCAAGATAGGTATTATCATACATGTGCTGGTCATCATCTACTAGCCCCTCAACTACAAGATTGACCTTGAAATTTTTGATTTGTTCAATGGTTAATCTTGCATAAAATTTGTCTCTTCTCTCTAGATCATCTCTAAAATTGGCCCAATAGTCTTCAATGTCATCTACATGGTGGATATCTTGGCTCATTTGCAAGTAATCATGAGCATAATTAACTGGATCATATTGGGGCCTCAGAACATCATAGGTTTCCAATGAAAACCTCTTGGAGAATGCCTTTAGAACATTCTTCACCTCAGACTAGGATGCACAACTGTAGGCTCCAATAGTCATAAGGAATTCATAGCCTTTCTTTCTGGCATCAGCACAGATCAAATTCACCTGAAGCGCTTGCCTCATCACCTCTACTAGTATGATCATATCTGTAGGATATCTACGTAGCTTCAAAGGGAAGTTGTCAAAACCTGCAAGATGAAGGTATGAGAAATCTCTAAATTGAATAAAATAACATCCAAATTGGTTGATAAAAGTCATGGCTTCAGGAGAGAATCTCCTTTCTAGATAGCCTTGTAGCTCCCTACACAATCTCATTGTAAACGCATCATTAACCCAAAGATATTCAGCATAACTGTTGTGCAATTACAAAGAGGGGAAAAATTGTAACTCTCAACATCATCAGGAAATTCATCTAATCTAGGAATCCCTGGCCAAATTTGGATTGTAGCCAGAATATACAAAAGGATTGAAGACATATAAAATTCATTCTAGCACTTAGCTCTATATAGGGCCTCTGAGAGGTTTTCACTTACCATAAGGGCCCAATCAATGAAGTGATGTTGGGAACAGATTACCTGAACCAGGAATAAGTGATGACAAACAAAATTGAGTGCCTCACTCTCACCTCTGATCCTGTGGAGTAGCACCAGAATGTCTATGATCTCCAGCTTTAGATTAGTGCCATATAGTGTCTTTGGAAGCTTCCCTTTGGTGCTCTTGGGCTCTTGAAACCATGCTTTCATTATCTCCTTCTTCCAAATTGACTTTTTGGTGATATATTTAGTCACCAACTGACTGTATGTCATTTCTGAATACTCAGCTTGCTCTGGGATGCGAAGCAAGTTCTAGACTGATTCTCTATTGATAGATAGAAACACCATATTATTGGGCAAGAGGATTTTCTTGGTATCTGGGTTGTATCGAGTTATGCATTCCCATATCAATTCTGGGGCTTGAACAGCCACAGGAAAACTAGTGGCTTCAATTAATCCGCTCTCCAGTTTCTTAGTGATGGGATGCATCTGGTCCACTTTTAGTCTGCTCTAAAAGTTATGCATATCAAAGAACTTTAGAGACGTATCAAGATCTTATGCCATTCGAAGGTGATGTCATTCATTCTGTCAAATCCCACAAATCTGGAATCCATACTTCAAATGTTCTGATTCGGGAATGAAGAATATTTTTTCAAGAACATAGGGGCAAAGAACAACTAGTATCAAAGGCTTTGAATTCAAACAATTTGTTAAAAAAATGGTAGCTCCTATTGGAAACCTCCAACTGATCTTATAACTTTTGAATTCTTACCATTTAACGTCTGACTTTCTGTGCGACATGAATGAAAAGACCTCAACATTAATGAAATAGTCTGTTATGAAGTAAAACAACTTTATTTGAATTAATTACTTTTCTCTTACAGGCCGTTAAGAAATGTATTTTCACTTTAGTAACCGCAAGGGTAACTTTCCTGAGGTAGCAGAAAATTACTTTTCCACTTCTCCTTTGGGCGGAGAAATGCTTTTGGAGTGCTCTCGATTCAAAAATCTGCCAAAGGGGAAATTTGGTCTGTCAGGGTGCCAAAATGGCATGTGTTGATTTCATCTGCCTTCTTTATATCTCAGATTCTTTATGAGATAGATTCTTTCTCAAAATCACTTCATTTTAATGGCTTGGCAGAAAATGTACTCCGTGGGTCGAAACCCACCTGTTGGAGTAGTGGAGAAGCCATTTTCAGCTTTTTCGCCAGCAGACTTATTTCTTGGATTTCTTTCTATTTAATAGTTCCTCTTGACTTGTAGAGGTGTAGTTCTGACATAGCAGTCCTTCTAAGCCTAAGGGATCCACTTTAGAACTGTGCTTCCTACTGAGACATCACTTAGTAGTCATTGGCAGAAAATGCACCCTGTTGATGCTTTTCCACCGGTGGAGAAGCCCGAACCTAACTTTCTGCCAATGCTGCAAAATGAAGAGTTATGGCTAAATATTTCAGTTGCATGTAAAACTAATGTTAGAAATATTCAAACCATGGCCTTTACAGGATTGGGAACTTAACCTACCCAATGAAAACATGATCTCAAATACAGATTCCCTCCAACTCACAAAGGAGAAGTCAAATTGGGGAAATCTGGTAAAGGTCTCCTATCCTAAAGAGATAGCTAGAATTAGACTCGGGACTCACACAAAACTTTCAAGACCACTACTACTCATTAAACATCCACTTTTGTCTAAAGGTATGCAGACTAAAAGTGGGGCAACAAATGGGACTTGGATGGAAACTTTTTTCTTGAGATGGAAGAGAAACATCTTGGATAGGATTACATGGATGAAACCCACCCCCAAGTATGGAATGCATGAAGTTCATAAATTACGCATGACACCTATTTTTTAGGTTTTCAATATGGTTCTTTATAAAAGCGCTTGTTTGTCAGGTTTTTACTAATGGACGATTTATTTCTCTTTACTCTTTTGATGTCACAAAGATGCCACAATGTTTTTTGCTTTTTTAATTTTTCTTCTTTTTGTTGACTTTTTTTCACTTTTGGACATTTTAGGACTTTTTAGGAAGATAATGGATGCATGATATGACATGGAGGAAGTACTCAAGTGTCTTTTTCTTTGTATGGTGCTCTTGAAGGATGTAATAATTGACCATGGTTATTGATGGTATGCTCAAAGATGTTGGTAGGGTAATGGCAAAGGGAGATAACATGGATGATTGGATAAAGTGGGATAATAATTTAGGCAAAGGATTGGATAGGCTAGATGAAAGTTTGAAAAATAGGTGTTGGATAATGGATGGATTTTAGGAAGACTTTCTATTGATTGGATGGTATTGCAGGCAAGATCAACATTGGCACACACCTTGACGAGTGATGGAGTGGTGGAGGAAAAGAGATTTTAGATTTGAAGGAGGAATGGATATGGATTTTGGGACATAAGGACCCAAAATGGATTTGGAAGGTTGAAGGCATTTTGATTGAGGGGTAGCAATTTTGGATGCCAGCTTAGATTTTTCTTTGGGATACTATGCTTCAAGGATCTGCTTGGGAATCCACATAGTTTTTTATTTTTTAATCTTTTGTGGGTTCTTGGAATGCATTGCTTCCACAAGGGATTTAGGAACCCATATAGATTTTGACTTTTTTTTTCCTCAATTGGCCTATGTGACCTTTTGGAATTTTATTTTTATTTTTGGATCTTTGTTTCTATATGTCGATTATACTAGACATATTGATCCTTGACTGCATGTGGATTGTTTGACTTATGGAATTTATATTTGGCATCCAAATTGATTGGAAAAGGAATGAGACTCAAAGATGTGTGCCTTTGTTTATCTTTATTTAGTAAAGGATAATTGGATTGTGATCTAGTAGAACCTAATATGAATGGAAGGGATCAAGGGGAAGGAATATGTTTGGATTTTGATTTTGCAGGGATACCAATGTCTTGAGAAAGAGCTTTGTAATTGAGGTGATGAACATCAGAATTTTATTTGATATAAAGGGGTTCTAATATACCTTATTCATGGAGGCCTAACCCTTCTACTTGATAATACATGTTTTGACCATTGGGATATTTTCTACAAGAAGCGATTCCATTTTAAGCTGCATATGATATTTTAGTAACAATAGGATGATGAAGTAGATCGGACTGGATGAAAGTAGGAAAATCCGTTTGAAGTGTATGGGGTTCACAAACTACTTGCCAAAGGTTCTCAAATGATGAGGGGACTAGGAGGAATAATGGGATCCTATAGTGGAATGGTAGAAATGATAGGATCATCTAGTAGGATAGGATCTTGTGGTGAACATGAAGGATTAGGTCCAAGAGACGAAGGGATGGAGGGATCATATGGAGGATCTAAAATGATGGTGGAATATTTTAATGGTCATGAAGGTGAAGTGACACTTCAATATTGATTTGGAAGTAGGTCATTGGACTCTATTTTAAGGGGTATTTTCTCTTTACTTTAGATAGAATCATTAGGAAGGATTGAAGGTATGTCATGATCTTGCTTAGGAAGTGGAATGGCAATGGGACCTGGATGGACACTTTTTCCTTGAGATGGACGGGGAACATCTTGGATAGGATGGATAGGTATAATGGTATCATCATGAGGCTCAAGAAAAATAGGATCTTTGTTAATAATCGAATTGGATTGGTCATTATTGGGATCTTGATCTTTATTTATTTTAGGATTCATTTCTTCATGCCTTGGATCATCCTCTTGACATGGGGTTAAATTTTGAATATGCATGGTGGATTATAGGAAAGGTTAAATGTCTTGATATGAGGGAGATAAAATTTGGATGGAACTCTCTGGAGCATGATTTCTTAGAAGTGGAGCATGTGGTGGAATTGGCTTTAAGATTTATGAATCAACAATGGGATTTGTATCAAGAAATAGATTATCTTGGATTTATTTTATGGATAGCCCTTGGATGGGTTTTTCCATTAAATATGTCATTTGATGGAGAAGGTGTAAATTTTTGTTGTGAAACTTCTGGAGATGATGGAATAGTGGGATACATGGAGGCTTCTTGAGGTCCAATTTCTTCAGTAGAGGTAGATGTTTCATTGATGTGATTTCTTTGGAATGGGTCATTGGTAGACACGTGTAAGTGATTTTGATCATGTTTGTCAATAATTTCTTAAGCATATACTAGTTTTCAAAGTAAACTCTTGAAAGCTTTATATGGGGATTTTTGTTTCTTAGGTGATCTTTTTGGTGATACCACATTGAAATTTTAATGTTTCATGGTATTTGTTGATTGAATATGTGGTATAATAGGTTTCTGATTGGTGGTCGATTTGAGAACATAAGAGAATGTTCACTAACATGTAATGCGATTGGAGAAAAAATTTCTTGTGACCTTGCTAAGGACTGAATTTTTTGCATGATTGGCACAAGAGGTTGTGTGATTTCTTGAGGGACACTTTATTCCATTACAATAAAAATTGGTTCAAAATTTGGTGGTGGTCAAAGTTGAATTATGCCACCCTCTAGTTGAAAGGTTTGATTTGGTCCTTGGTTGAATGATGATTGGCTTTGATTAAATCAGCATTAATTTTTTAATTTGGTTGAGTGGAGCCTAATTTTGGACTTGATTGAAAAAACAATTCTCTTGGATTTCATTGAATGTGATTGGAATGAAATTTGTGTCTTTTGGTTGAAATTGGTTTGTCATGTTTGTTTGTTGAATGAGGGCTGGTATGTATGATTTTGAAATGAGATCTTGTATGTCAACTTTCCCAAGGTTTTCATTTGGTTTTCAAAGTATTTTGGACATCTCAGTTTGACTATTTTATATCTTTATCATCTTTTTTTCTAAGATCTCTATCTCTTGAGACAATTTTTCCTCTAGTGATGAAGAGATATTTGTTTGAATGTGATAAGTTTGATTCAAACTATGGGAAATTAATGAATTTGATCAATGTGATTGATTGTTTTATTGAAATGACATAGTCCCATTAGAGTAGAAAGGTTGATATTGGAGAGATTATTTTTCAATTGGAGGGTCACCTTCTTGACGATACCAATAAGGCCAAGTCATCATGGTTATTTTGGACTTTGATCAAGGGTTCTTGGTGATAAAATTGGATTGATGCTTTTTTTTTTATCTTGCAAAACCTTAGAATCTTGTTTCAACTATGAAAATTATAATTGTAGGAGATGAAGGACAAATGCAATTAAAAGGTGCTAAAATGCAACCTATGTTTATGGTGTTTTTTTAAGTTTAGGATTGATATGATATGCACACAAGGAAATGACCAAGATGACTCAAATATATGAATAAAAAATGCAACTTATGTATTTGGATTTTTTTGGGTGTTTAATAATGTAAACTTAAGGATGATAATGCAACCTATGTTTTTGGAACTTTTGAGGATTTTTGAAAATTCAACTTACATATGAAAATGCAAGGGATACAAACTAACAAACTCTGAAATGAAAAGTATGTTTTGGATTTTTTGGGATTTTTAAAACCTTAGAAATGCAAGTTTAAAGGCATAACCCTAGGGAATGGAAGTGAGATCAAGACCTTAAAGGACCAAAGTATAATCTAGAGGATAAAGGACCAAGCCAAACCCGACATTGAAAAGATAGGGTATTGACTTAATGAAAATGACAAAAGGACAGTTTTGATAAGGTCAAGATTCTCTATTCAAAAACACAAAGTATAACCCTAAAACTTGATTTCTTGGGATTTGGAAAATCTGGCTTAGGTTCTAATTGCAAAATGGGGATGATAATTCAAGAACAAGAACACTATGATAAGGATAATGCAACCATAATGAGGGAAATGATAAGGCCAAAGGTTAATAATTAATATGAATGTGCAATTATGAGTGAAACACGTGCAATGATAAGGGTAATGGGTGAATATAATGCAAAGGAAAATATGCCATAGGACCTAAAGCAATGATTATCCAATGATCAAGGCCATTATGAGGAAAATGCAATAAAAATGAGGGGATAAATGAAAGGACTAATGAAAGGAAAAACCTAAGGTTGAAACAAGATTCCATGTTTTTGAAAGGTTTTTAAACTCCGTGTTGAGAGGTTTGATGTGAGTTTCAACAATATTTTGAAATATTTTGGGACAATGTTTTGAGGATTTTGGTGAGTTGTTTAAACTATGTAATTTAAAAAAAAAAAACAAGACACATTAAGCAAAATGGTTATTTTTTCTTGACTCTTGAAAAAATTTTACAACGTAGTCTTGTGAAAGGATGAAACTTGTTGAATTCCCTTCCAATAAAATACTACATTAACCAGATAGATATATTCTTGGAGACACTACCTCCCCCTTACATGGAGCACCCTTCTTGCACACACCAAGCATCAAATTTATAAAGATTTGAAGACCTAGAGAAATTTTCTATCACAAATTAAAGAGGACATGAGGGGTATCTTCACGATGCACGTATCACAATCACTGTGTTAACAAGTAGGGGATTTTGGCCACTACACAAATAGTTTCTAGTCAATAGTTCAACCAACATGTTACGATAACCCAAAAAGTCACTTAAGGCTCTATCCAATCCTACTAGAAGTCTAATATACATAAGGTACACCCCCCTTCAAAATGGCACCATACGGTAAGCGCTAATACCGACCAGACTTGGCTTTGGCCTTATCCTTAATTTATATAGCGGATCAATTGACACATGGTTGAGGTAATTCCCTTGGGGTGAGTACCCCTTTTCCCACTAAGACAGGTGTCTCTACTAGGGTTCTAATCTAAAAAAATATGCCAAAGCACCAAACACACCAAGAAAAATTCATTGACCTCGTGAAATTGAAGTGTGCTCTAATCTAACAAAAACAAGCACATAATTTATAAAAATAACAACAGGTTGTTGTCATACGTTCTGCAACAAACCCATTAGTAGTTTGACCAAGAAATATTCATCCCACAATTGCCACAATGTTGTACAAATTGATTAGTAACACTAAAAACTCTATCTTGATAGAAATCAGAAACCATTAGAGACAGAAAGAAAGCACTGAAATTGAAATTTACTATACCTTCCCAACTATGCAACTCTTCTCCCAACTATGTAGGGACAACACCCAAATGTGAAATAATAGCCCCCCAACTGCGCAAAAAAAAATCCTAAGTGTGCATCGAAGTATCTTAAGTGCGCAAAAATAGTCCTAAGTGCGTGGAGACAGACACATAATGCATAATGACTTGCAAATTTGGCCCTAAACTCAAATTTTGGTTGCAAATGGGTTAATTGACCCCCTACTTAGATCTATCTGACAAATTTGATATTCATTCTACCATACTAGTTGAGCTAGATGAGAAATTATTGTTCAATTGAGACTTCCTAGTTAAACTAGATGAGAGATTGCATTATTTTTAACACAAATTGAAGATATATGGTTTATTTAATTCCCAAATAAATATTTGAAGGTCATTTACACCAGAAAACAACATGAATGTAATAGAAAATTGAAAACCCCTATTAAATTGTCCTAAAATGTATCAACTTAGCCCAACTACGCAAGAATAATCCCAACTGCACAGTAATTATAGCCAACTATGTAGAAACTATCCCAACTACACAGCAAAAGAGCCTGATTATGTATCACGAGTGTCCAACTATGCTAAAAAACTCTCAAGTGTGTAACATAATTAACTAACTGTACAAAGACTATATATGTACCTACAAACACATCAAAAACACAAAATTTTGATCAGTATAAGAATGTTCATGTTGGGTTCACCAAAATGTTGACTAGGAAATGGGTAAATGGTAAATATATGCATGCAAAGGTCAACCAAAAAACCTCAAAAGCATACAAAACTAAAATCTTAATCTAACCAGCAAAACCATTTAGACAAAGTGCAGTAAGAAATTAAATTAAATCAAAACACACCCTCTATGAAGCCTTGATGTTTTTCCTTTCTTGTCTAATTTTGCAATGTTGCTCCAATTTTGATAAAATACACGTATGAAGTGAGAGCAAAAGGATAGTACTAATGGCAAGAATACTCAGAATGTGGTTGTTAAAATGAGAGAAATGAAGTCCAAGTAATTAGATTTTAAGAGAGAAATTAAAATTAGAAAATGACATGATTGAATGACAAATTGGATAGCAAAAATTAATGTCATGATTATGACATGATTGATGTGCAATTTAGAAATGACAAATTACTTGCACAAATCAAGGGGAGAAATTAGGGGGAAATGGAAGAGGAAAGATGGAAGGAGAAATAAGGGGAAATGGAGGCTAAATTAGTGGGTGGAAGCCAAAAAGGTGGGACAAAATAATTAAAATTTCAAATTTTAAAAATTATCACCCATTATGAAATTAGAAAATGAGGGAATTATTAATTCATAAATTAGGACCAATTAGCCAATTAATTAATTGTGAGACCATGGGAAAGGGAGGTAAATAAATGGAAATTTATTTATCATGGCTTAGGTCTTAGGAAAAGGGGGGAATTTATTAGTTATTTACCCCTAAAGATGAGATTAACTAATCAAATGACAAGGTTAAAGGGGAAGGGAGGAAAATCAAAGGATAGATGAGGTTAAAAAGATTAAATTGATAGAATACATGTTAAAAAAAGGGGTTGATAGGCGTTGACCATTTTTTAGTATATACATCTACATACTTGCATTGGTCCAAAAAATTATTTAGCATGAACTAAGGTTACTCACTTATGGTCTATAAACTTACATTGGCTATCACTATCATCCTAATCACTTGAGGTTCATCATCCTTTATTAGGAAAACTTATTAATATCCTTAGGTAGGGTAACTTCCTTGGAATACATCATCTCCTATCTTAGCATACCCTCTCTTGATCTTTGTCCTTGTGTCTATCCATTATATCACAAGTTTATCTTTCCTACATTATTTTATCATACTTAGAGTTACTTTTTTTATCTTTAAACTTATAATTCATCATAACTTATCATTTGTCTTCATACCATATTTGGAAACTATCATTGCATCATATCCTTAGTGTCACATTAGGTTGGCTTCATGAAAATATTTAGAATAATTATCATATATTAGCTTCATAAGGAACATCTTAGTTTGTGTAATCTTTCTAAAAGTTGTCCTCATATCTTAGGGTTCACATCAAGTCATCACATAGGGTTTCATATCATCTATCATTCACTTGTCCTAGGTCTAAGATCAGATCTATCGTACATTCCCATGGCCACCTTGGCTCAACAAATTAAAGATCTCAAGATAAAATTTTATGACATACGAGCTAGACAACAAGCAATAAATGAACCAACAACAACTCTTGAGAGACAAATCCAATAAACTAACAAAATCATAGAAAATGTGCAAATTCAATGAGTACAAATACAAATCATCAAAATTGAACAACAAATGGATGAAAATTAAAATTAAAAACTTGAGGAAAATCATATGCCTTCCACACCAAAACAAGACAAAAATATATGCATACCCAAATATCCCTTGGATAGAAATTTCACACCTTTTGGGTCATCTCTTGAGTCGGCTTTGAAAGAGATTCTTGAGCACAATCTTGTCACATTGCCTAAAGTGACCACATGGATATGTATATTTTTTAGCAAATATTGTGAATAACACACAATGAACATAAGACTTCAATTTGCATGGAATTAAAAAACAAAATTCAAGACCTCCTTGATATTGTTGTCATTAAAATTGAAGATCCTAATGACTCATCTAAAGATGAACAAGACACTACTTCCAAGCATGAATAAAATTATATACTTATATCTATAAATGGCTCACATATAGATTCCATCTCTTCCACCATTCCTTCATCTCCTAAAATTTCCGAACAAAAATTCACATCATCTCCTTCAAACAATGAATCCAATGGTGACACCTTCCATGTTTACCCTCAAGGGCTATCTCCAATGGAAATCCAACTTAATCCTAATATTGACACAAGTCCTTCCAATAATTCACAAATCCTAGATCATAGCCTTCATGTACTCCAATTCCAATCAAACCCAATCTATAGAGTTCCATTCAAAATGTTTCCCCATCATGCCAAAAAATGGACACCTTCTAAGACTCTCACATGCTTATCCAAACTCGTATCTTATCCTTAGAAGTGGCACCATGTCTAGAGGATAATCTAAAGAAAGAAGAACCAAGTACTAAAGATCAAGATACCAAAAATCTCCAATCCCCTCCAACATTTTACCAAGAGCCCCATCTCGCTAGAATTTTATGATTATCCCCTCACACCTTTTTCATTTGTTCCAAGATAATCCCTTTCCATTTCAAGAGAAAATTTTCCTTCCAAGTTTCATTCCTAATCCACTCCCTAAGAAGGATCATGATATCCCTTCCACGCTTCCTAATCGGCCTATTGAAAATCAAAAGCAAAGCACACAATCTAATGACTTAATCCAAAGTCAGGATCAAAGTACGATGTCATCTACTTGTCATAATCCCCCATGCCCACCTCAAGAACCCATCAATTCTCCTAATCCCCCTCATGACCCTAATCCTCCTCAATCTCTTATTACTTCTATCAAAACTAGTGATGAACCTCCTAATATAAAATAAAATCCTAATGATGATTACCATGACTGTTGTTGGCATAACTGATGCAAAGATTTTTTATTATTGATTGGTACAGGTTTAACGACAAGAAGACCAGTTATTGTGTTTTCATTGATGTCAACTTGGTGTTGTGTGTGTTGACAGTGTCTTGATATGTTGTCATGTATGAGTACAGAGTAATTATGTATTGTG
The DNA here is from genome assembly GCA_018584345.1 of Thuja plicata. Taxonomy (NCBI): domain Eukaryota; kingdom Viridiplantae; phylum Streptophyta; class Pinopsida; order Cupressales; family Cupressaceae; genus Thuja; species Thuja plicata. Next base: position 666,964 of record MU226330.1, on the reverse strand, counting down.
GTAAGAATTGGAGTGAGAGATCGTGGTTGGAGACTCAAGGAAGTCTCTATATGTATTATACATATGATTCTGTAATCTGGAAACAACAAGAGAGAAAGATATGATTGATTTAAGGGAAACCAGACAGACAGAAGAACATGCAATGACTGACAGTGAATGATGTGATTTTTCTATCAAATAGGTATGGATTCAAGTGTTGTAGTCATGATATGATTACCTTGACTAGGTTGCGTTATTGATCGTATGATCACAAAAGGATTGGAGTACCGCAAGGTATAGTTTCTGTTGACAGAAGATTGTTTTTTGCAAAAGTTAGAAATTGTTTGGACATGTTTGAACAATTGATGTTAGATCGGTGAGTGGTGACGATGCAATCAGTTGCAGTGGTTGTTGCTTTGATCCAGGTGTCAAGGTGATGTGGCTTAATAGATTTGTAATGATTAATTACTATTTCATTGATCAAGGTGATTGGATTTAATCAAGATTTAGAAACATGTTGAAGAAGTCAAAAAGGTTTGGTTGTTCTTGATTGAAATCGATGTATAATGGATCTAAAGCCTGACACAGACTTGAAATTGTAATCCTTAATTGGTAACACATTTTAGGGTTTAAGGATTGAGCAGGAAATTTTGTAATATGTTTTCTAAGGTGGTTAAATGCCCTAATGAAATTGTAATGTATTTATATGAAAAGTGTTGTACAATGCAAGAGTAGATCATGGATGAGGTGTGGTCAAGTGAAGAGTAAAGATAGTTTGAAAGAAGAAGAAGTGTTGTGCTTGATTGGAACTAAACAGGAAAAGGAGACGTGCTACACCCAGATCATTGTACTTGTTGATTCCAAATATTTTTTGCAAGAAAATCCCTTAACCAGGTGGACTTTAACAGGTCTAATTTGTAAAGCCTTTAACAAGGTGACTCTTTAGCTAGGGTTTGAAATCCTTTAACAAGGTTACTCCTAACAGGGTAAAGATCCCAATAGGTCCAAGATAAATCCCTTAACCAGGTGACTCCTAACAGGATCTTCTCCTAACAGGGCATTATTGTAAGCTCCTAATATGGCTAGGCCTTTAACAGGGCACATTTCAGAAGAGTGAAAATACTTGTGGGTGCTAATCCCCGTCGTCATTTTCACTCTTAGTAAGGGTTTCCAGGATAAAATACTGGTGTTACTTTGTTGCATGTGTGGATGATTTTTTTGTTACTTTGTTTATTGCAAGCATATGGTTTAAATTTGATGAATGTGGTTCATGGTGTTGAATGATTTGTGAAAATCTTTAGATCTGTTATATTACTGATTCACCCCACTCTCAGTAATACTGGACCTTATAGTATTAACAATTGGTATTAGATCATAGGTCCTCCTTGTGGTAAGTTTAACAGCTTGAGGAAGATCTGATGATGAAGAATTAAGATCCTAAGTTTACAAGGGACAACTACTCAATATGGAGTGACGGGATGAAGATCTATTTGAAGGGCATGGGGGCCACAGTTCTGAAATCATGTGGAAACAAGATATACAGTTCCTTACCATAATTCTTGATGTAGATAAATTGAAGGAGAAACAAGAGAACATACAAGTGTTGGAAGAAATTGTAAGTACCTTTTCTAATACTGAGTATGTTGACATTCATGGACTTGAGACTGTCTTTGATGTTTGAGAAAAGTTGAGGCTAATCTATAGTGGAGATAGATATGTGCAAAAAGCTAGGGCAGAACACTTGAAGGGAAAATGTGATGACATGAAAATGGTGGAAGGTGAGAACATTTTTCAATATGGTCAAAGGATAAAGAAAGTAGTTCATGCCATCAAAGCTACTGGTGGTAACATTGAAGAAAGTGATTTGGTAAGTAAAATGTTGAGAACCTTTATACTTTCTTATTTCATTGGAGTCTCTTTTATACAAGAATTGAGGTAATTTGATAATTTTTCTATTGATGGATTGATTGGTAAGCTCAACACTTTTGAATTAAGTAACTATGATAACAGTATGCCTAAATTTGAAGCAAATTTTAAGGCCTCTTTTTCATTAGCATCAAAGAAGAAGGGAAAATAGATAAATCATGAAAGTTATTATAGATATCTTGAATCTATCTTTGAAGAAGAAAAAAGGAAAGAAGACCTCAAGAAGTTTTACTTGCAAGGAGATTACCTATAGGAACTGGTAAGTACAAAGGAAAATTACCTTTAAAGTGTTTTACATGCAATAATATTGGGCATATTGCTTCTAGGTGTCCTAATGGTGAACTAAAGGATAAGATCAGGAGATTCAAAGGAAAAGGAAAGAAACAATGTTATGTTGTTGTAGAAGAAGGTGTGACTGATGAGGAGTTAGAAGACAATGAAGAAGAGGAGATAGTATATTTTGTAGTAAAAGAGGATGCTGTTGAAGGTGAAAATGCCTTAGTCTCACACATATTTCAAGCCAATGAGTGGGTCATTGATAGTGGTTTGTCCCATCACATAACCGGTGACAAAAGTAAGTTCATCAAACTTGAAGAATTTTAAGGTGGTATTGTCGGGTTTGGAAACAATACACCCTACTTTGTTAAAGGAAAAGATACAATTTATTTGAATGGAAAGAGTAATGTTGATGATATCTACTTTGTAGAAGGTCTAACACATAATTTGTTGAGTGTGGGTCAGTTGAATGATAAAGGTTAAAGGCTTCAGTTCAAAGGAGGTATGTGTAGGATACTTAGAGGATCAGGTGATCTGATTGCAACTAGTAAATAAACTAGAGGTAACTTATTCCATTTGAATACTATAGTGAATAGTTGTTTGGTGGATAGATTTGAGGATAGTTGGTTGTGGCATAGAAGGTTTTGTCATGTGAACATTGATATTTTGTTCAAGGTTAGTAATTTGAATGCAATTAGAGGATTGCCACAATTAGTTAGACCAGACAACATGATGTGTAAGGAATGTTAGTTGGGTAAGTTAACTAGTTCTACTTTCAGTAGCAAGTATTTTTCATCAGATAATATACTTGATTTAGTGCACACTAATTTGTGTGGTCCAATGAGAACTAAAATCTATCATGGTGATAAGTATTTCATATTGTTTACTAATTATTACCCAAGGATGATGTGGGTGACTTTATCGAAGGATAAGTCTCTCTTTCTATAAGTTAAAATATTTTAAAGCACTTGTTGAGATTGAAACAGGTAAAAGATTGAATTTCTTAAGGTCTTATAAAGGAGGAGAATTTTCTTTAGCATAGTTTGTCAAATATTGTGAAGAAAATGGAATCAAGAGACACATGTCAGCACCTAGAACACCTCAGCAAAATGGAGTTTCTGAAAGGAGGAACAAAATTATACTAGATGTTGCTAGAAATATGTTTTTTTTAAGTGATGCACCAAAGATGTATTGGAGAGAAGCCATCAAAAATACAATTTAAACTTTAAACCGAGTGCAAGTGAAAAAAGGAACAAACAAGACACCTTATGATTTGTGGTTTGATCATACATCTAGTGTTAAACATTTAAAAGTTTTTGGTAGTAAATGCTATATCAAAAGAGATGATTTTATTGGAAAGTTTATTCCTAAGAGTGATGAAGGTATTTTCTTGGGATATTCTACTAAAATCAAGGCCTATAAGTGTTTCGATAAAAGGACTAACAAGTTGGTTGAAAGTGAAAGTGTAAAGGTAGATGAATATCCAAAGAAATCAGATGATACAAGAAAGCAAGAACTAGGAAGTGTTCTAGAATTTGCGCATGTGCAACCGCTAGAGAAAGAAACTGTTGAACTGAACATTGAGGAAGAAGTGGTTCAACCGGTGAAGCAAGAAGAAGAAGTGCCTAGACCTCAACCTATTATTCCAAGGCATGTGAGATTGAATCATTCCTGTGATTAGATAATTGGTTATAAAGGTGTTGGAGTACAGACAAGAAGGAGAATCAGAGAGAATGCATGTTTGATTTAAAATTTTGAGCCTAAAACTGTGAAAGAAGCTTTGAAGAATGATGATTAGATAAAAGAAATCAAAGAACTTGATCATATTGAGAAGAATGACACATGGAAACTTGTTCCTAGACTAGTAGACAAGAATGTGATTGATACAAAGTGAGTTTTTAAGGAACAAACTGAATGAAGATAGAGAAGTGGTTTGTAACAAGGAAAGACTTTTGTGTAAAGGATATGCATAAGAGGAAGGACTGGACTATGGAGACATATTTTCTCCTATGGAAAGATTTGAAGGGGTAATCATTTTACTTTCTTATGTTTCATATAAGAAGTTTAAAGTTTTCAAATGTATGTCACACTGCTTTTCTGAATGGGATTCTTGAAGAAGAGGTTTACATAGAGAAACCTAATCGATTTGCATTGATGAAGAATAAGGATATGGTGTGCAAGCTAGAAAAGGCATTGTATGGACTAAAACAAGCTCCTAGAGCATGGTATGAAAGATTACACTCTTATCTCATTAAGATTGATTTCATAAGAATAAGTGAGGATATAAATGTGTACTTGAAGGTTGAAGGTGATAAAGTCCTATTAGCTGTTGAAGTATTTGTTGATGACATAATCTTCGAAGGAAATGATGAGATAAGATTAGAGTTTGTAGAAGAGATGAAGAAATAGTTTGAGATGACAATGATAGGATAAATTAAGTTCTTTATTGCATTGCAGATTTCAAAATTAAAAGATGGTATCTATATTTGTCAGTCTAAGTTCATAAAGGAAGTATTGAATACTTTTGGAATGGAATATTATAGGCCAGTTGGAACCCCCATGGTGACAAGATGCAAGATATCTAAGGATGATGAGTCAAGTGCAGTGGATGAAACTCTATACAGATCCATGATTGGTAAGTTGCACTATGTTGTTCATAGTAGACCAGACATTGCACAAGCAGCTGGAATAGTGGCAAGATTTTAAGCTAGTCCTTAGGAGTCTCACATGGTAGTAGTAAAAAGAATATTCAAGTACTTGAAAGGGATATAATACTCTTTGGTATGCTCACAAAGGAGATTTCTCTTTGAGTGTTTGTACTGATGCAGATTGGGCAGGAAACATTAGTGATAGAAAGAGTACAAGTGGAGGAGCATTATTTCTAGGAGGAAGACTTGTGTCATGCACAAGTAAGAAGCAAAATTGCATCTCCCAATCTATTGCAGAAGCTAAGTATGTAGCAGCAGCTATAAATTGTACACAAATTGCATGGATGAAGCAGATCCTAGAAGGTATCAAAGAGAAGGTAACTGAACCTATGACTATTTAATATGATAATAAAAGTGCAATCAACATTGCAAAAAATCCAGTAATGCACTCTAAGAATAAATATATTACAATCAAGTATCATTTCTTAAGAGAGGAAGTGCAGGAAAAGGAATCTCAGTTGGAATATGTGCCAAACAAGGAGCAGCTAGCAAACATATTCACTAAACCATTACCGAAAGGTACTTTTGAGCATCTGAGAGGTAAGTTGGGGGTTATTCGCCTACCTTAATTACATTAAGATGTTGTTACTGTACGCCTCTCTCTCTGGTTTCCCACAGCTTTCCAAGGGCAGGGGTTAGTAGCCAAGGTTCACAATTGTATGCAAATCTAATACGCAATAACTACTAAACGAATGATCAAAACGTAAGCAATAAAATGTACAAACAACAAAAAGGAAGACAAATAAATGCAAACCCTTCGAAGCTTGAAGCTTCTATTGTCTCTCTCTACTCCTTCCGAAACGCTGTTCTTGATGCTCAGTATTGGCTGGGCAGCGTCTATGACTTGAGAAGCGTCGAGATGTTGATAATTGCAAAGTGTGTGTGTATGATCGCAAGATGGCTTTGAATGTTGACAGCGTAATGGCGCTTGAAGCTTGAAATCCTGGATCCTTCAAATGGTTATGAAGGGTTTATTATATAGGAATTGGTGATGAAATGAGTGGTTGAGATCAA